>CAJQZJ010018033.1:14207450-14219877 GCA_907164525.1 Lophiomys imhausi | reverse complement strand
AGATAGATAGATAGATAGATAGATAGATAGATAGATAGATAGATAGACAGACAGATAATAAAAACCAACTCTCTTCTGAGTCTTGGAACAATCTCTTCACTGTGAAGCATTATATTAAAAAGTTACATAATTTTAACACACATTGTACACTAGAAATAGTCCTATCCCTCTATCACCAAAAAGAGGAATTAAAAAAGATTATATATATTTTTGAACAATGGCTACACCAAATCTCCAAAAGGAAAATACTGAAGTATAAATGCCATTGTAAGCTCATGTTGGATCATGTGGACTTTGACAGCCTTAGGCGACCTTGCTTTCCCAAAGAAGATACTCTCTTAGGCAAGTTCTATCCCATGCTTCCAGTTCCTATGCAACTGCTTGAGTGACCCCATTCCAATTCAGGATTACTTTCTATATATTCTTGTGGTGTTTGTAAAGACAACCAAATGTTGCCACACATATACTGCTTTATATAGCTTCCTGAAACTTTATGGAGTTGAATATTATTTTACTACTATTACATTTAGCACCATTGAAATACTGCTGCTCACTTGAGATGTGTGGAATGCTAGAATGCACGAGTGGGACAAAGGGAATAACAATAGCATGGTATTCACTATTACCTGCTAGCTGCTTGTAGGTGAGACATGTACAGATGCTTCATGGTCATGCCACTTTCATTTCCTCACACTCCATGTTGGACTATGCCTTTGAGCTGAGAACTAAAGTAAGCTTTCTTTCCTATACTGCATTTGCCATAGTAATTTATCCACAGTAACCAGAAAAAAACTATTATATTGTTTTAAACTACTAAAAAATAATAAAATATAAAAACACTGCTTTGAAACTGAGAGTCTCAGAGAGGGATCCACAATAAAAGAGAAAAATGTGAAATTTTTACTTGTGCTTGGTTTATTCTCACACATTATTCAAGAGTCAAAACAGATGGAGTGCTCCTCCCTGGAGAAGATAGTTTCTCCTGCTTTCATCATCCCTTCGTAGTTGCCTGTAAATCTTTGTGCATGGTTGAGTTATTTTCCAGTGGGCTTTTCCAGTGAATACATGTACTAACCTGTCTTTTACCTAAGGCTCAGGAAACATTATGGCAGATGGGACAGAAAGACTGTAGGAGACAGAATCGGCGAATATTCTGTGAGATTGTCTCTCTCAGCAAACCTCTCAGACTTCAGATTTTTCCTTGAAGTGAGCAGGGAGAAATACTAAAAGTGGAGGAACTTATCAAACATACTACATGAGAGGGAAAGAGGTGTGACATAAGATACAATGGAGAGTTCCAAAAAGGTGTGAAAGCCTTTAGAAATGTTTGCAAGATGAACTAGATAGAAATTCTGACCATAATATTAACCAAAGCTGAGAATTAGAACTTTAATCTTATGTAGTATTCTTACACTCTATTTTAAATCTAAAATCATCTAAGGAAAAAATGCAAGTACACTTACTTTACTATTTAATATTATATTATTTGAAGTAATTCATCATACATAAAACATATATGAATGTGTTTCTCCTTATCGTAATAAAGTATATTAATGGATAGAAATGTTTATTGTTATAAATGCATTTATATAATGAATAAAACATTTGTATAATATATAGAAATATTTGTAAATGTATCTGATATCATCAATCTGTAAAAGGCCCCTTATGTATATTTTAGTCTTACGTTAAAAATGAATATTAGAGTGACTAGTCATAAAAGAAAACTGCAGTCATCATCACTAAAGATAACAGTAAAAAGTGCAGTCATGTATTTGAGGCTTTATGGATATATCTTTTGACATTACTAGAAGACAATCTCAAAGCAAACTACATGATCTTCTGATTCTTACAATACTTTTGACTCCATTCCTGTAGTATTCACTGAGTCTTATGTGGGAGACTAGGAGACATCAACTCTACACAAACATTTACCTAACTTTAGTTGTGAAACTAAAGAATATTGTGAATGGGAGAAAGAGATTTCAACAGAAGATAGCACACCAGTTAGCTATCCAGTACCAAATGATCACCCCTGAAAGTATACATCCAAGTAACATTATACAGACTAAACAATCTATATTTAGGAGAAGGAGAGAGAGAGAGAGTGTGTGTGTGTGTGTATGTATAATCACTATTAGTAAAAACAGAGTTTATGAACCTGTAAGAGAGCATGGAGGAGTATATGGGACAGTTTGGAAGATGAAAATAGAAGAGAAAAATGTTATAATTATAATACCCAAAATAAATAAAGTGCATCCAGTACTTGTGTAACATGTGTAAGGTGTTCATTTCAATTCAACATCTGCCAAAAAAGGTTGAAATAATATCCCTCTACTATATAATGGATGGGACTGAGAGGAATTTAGAAGCTAATGTATCCTCACAATCTTTTCATATCTGAACATGAATTAAAATAGTGCTTAACTTGCAGATTTCCTGTTATAATTAGCTAGCATATATAAAATGAAAATAAAACACAGAACATGTTAAACACTCAAAATGAATAGTAATTGCATCTAAAATCATACTCTCACTTCTTTACTATTAAATACAGTAATTTTATTTTCTCCTTAGGAAAAAAGATATTGAAGCCACTTTATCTATCCATATTCAAGGACATATTTTTTAACAACACTCTTAAAGTATGTGCAAAATCATGAGTTTGAATTAGAAAATGAAAATCATATCAGAAAAGCTTCAATGGTAGAAATTTCATAGGGATCAAAGATTTAACCCTTTGTATATTAAAGAAATAAAGACAATGTTCTTTTTATGTACATTCCATGTACAGTAAGATAAATGCTTGGATAAAAGACAAATCAATATCAACTTCCTCTCTAAACAACTGAAAACCACAAGTATTAAGTAAGCACAGTTCTGTTCTATTTTCACATTTCACAGTCTTTTTTTAATTACTAAATCTTCCAAATATTATATTTCTTAAAAACGGTATTAGTAAAACCGTAAATCCTTACAGGCTGCTATGAAGCTAGAAGTAAAGTGTAATTTTTTTTTTTTTTTTTTACTTAGTGTGTGGTAGTGGTGTGAAATGTAACTGTGAAAATGACATCGTGGGCTGCTATATTTACCCTCTCAATGACTTGAACAGTATATCAAGTTTACTGAGTATCTAATTACTTTTATCACTTGATGCTGCAGGAATAACCTGAGAGAAAAAAATTAGCAGTTGTTTTCTGAGCCTTACATCATTTTCCATAAAAGGAAGTCAGTATTTGAGTAAAACTGGCAGATTGATTGACTGCTCAGGGAGTTACTACAAGTAAACAGGAAACACTCCTCTGTTCTCCTGTCTTACACTTTACTTTTATTGGCATTTTTAGCTTAGATTTAAGAATAATGTCAGGCAGAATACTTTTATGAAACATTCCTTGATAAATATTGTAATAGTGAAGAATAAACATTTAAGCAATAATTAAACTGAACAATTTTCTTTATTGTAAAATTAAGAGTATATTTAGCCACATTTGAATAGATCTTTGTATATTGATACAAAATTAAAGGTAATGCTTCCTAATGGTATCGTACCTATAGATACTTAAAAATGAAATGTGAAGCTCTGGCCTCTTGATACCAACCATCTTAAACTCTTTAGGATAGTTAAGAAAAAAAAACTCCTAGTCATACATGCATGTCACCTTGTTAGCTACTATGACAGTCTATCACAGATATTCTCTAAGCTACTCAGTAATCAAGTTGTTAAGAGACAAGCAACATTTGCTTATCTAAATACAAGATATAGATAGGGCATATTCAAAAACCCCAAGAGATCTGCAGAATATGGCATTCAAAGATGTGGTCTTAAATTAAGATTTTTTTTTGATATCGTGACATATCAGCTCCTGACAGCACCCCCTATTCTACTCCAAGTAGAAGATGGGCATCGAAGAATCTCCAGTGTGAGATGGTTGAATTAGTGGCAAGCCTATTTCTTGGCATGAAAAAACTCCTTGCTTCAATTGCAGACAGACTGCTGTCCAAAAAGGACAAAACTTGGTAGCAGGGAAGTCGACAGCCTAGCTCTGCCAAGACAGGGTAGGTAAGTCCTTCATAATCTCTGCTCTACAATAAATGTCTGTCAGAGAAACAGGACCAAAAGGCTGAAGACTGATGCTGGAATGTATGGAGAGAAAATGGGAACTGTCCAGGTAGTCACTGGTTTGTCATTTCTTAGTATTGGAAGCTGCAGGACCTGCACTTCCTATATAATCAGATATATTTATCCCTCTCAGGTCTCTGGGGTGGTTGAAGAATAGATAGCTAGAGTCTCGTAGTTAAATTTTGAGTTGTTTAGGAATCAAGAGGGTGTTCTGGATCTAAGAAGATGTTTTTAAAATTGTGATGCAAGTTAGTATGAAAGCTGAGTCAGATATAGAACTTTAAACTCATGGAGATGGTTAGATGGTAGAGTGTTAAAGTCAGGGGCCAAATATGTATGGACTGGACATTGGGAATATATGCTAAGCCATTTAACTCTCATAATTGTGGTATATTTATTTCTGTTGTTTTGCATAGTATTTACTGTTATAAGAGAAGGAACCAATTGTTGGACTGAAAGGGGGAGCTGTTGGGGGGAAAAGGGTGGAAGGGTGGGACAGGAGGGGGGAGTAGGGAAGAAATTGTGACTGGGATGTAACTTGAAGAAATAAAAAAATAAAGTATAAAAAAAGAAATAAGCAGTGGTAAGGTGAGAAGCAGTAGTCTTGTCTCTGACTCTTTGAAATAGCATCTTTTTGAAAACAACATTCGACAATACACTGTCAATAAAAAGAAAAGAAACATAAAAAAAGAAAATTACAACACTTTGTCCTCTAAAGGATAGACAAAATTCATTCATGATATCATTGCTTTCCGAAGAATGGATTTAAACTGTGGTACATCTACACGATGGAATACTACTCAGCTATCAGAAACAATGAAATCATGCAATTTGCAGCCAAATGGATGGAACTAGAGAATCTCATCCTGAGTGAGCTAATCCAGTCTCAGAAGGATGCACATGGCATCTATTCCCTTATGGTCAGATTTTGGCCATGTAGTACAGGATAACTATACTACAACCAATGCACCAAAGGGAACATGAACATAGACCTTTTTTTCCTCTCAATGAGACACTGCCCTAGTGGTGCTGCCTTGTAGGCCCCCAGTGTATGAGGAGGCTCTTGGCCCTCATATAACTGCTGAACTGGGATGAGGGACTGTTATGTAGTGACACTCCACTCCAGAGGAGTGTGATGGAAGGGATGGGGGTAGAGGGTGGGAGGGTGGAAATGGGAGGGGTGGAAAGAGGACAGTGTGATGGAGATGTAACCTGAAGTAATAAATAAATAAAACACTGAAAAACTTAAAAAAAGATATTAAATGCTTTTAGTTCTTCATCGAGTAATAGATTCTTTTCAGATTTCCCTTATACATGTTAGTATGTGAACTTATTTATCATCACATGCATCACATTTAGACAACCATATTTTTATAGTTTCATAGGGGGAATTCCTTGTATATCAAGGTCCTATCTCACAGCAGATGTCCTCGTCTTGGGCTCTTACAATTTTGTCTCCCCTTTGCTTGTCCTTAGGTGCAAGTGTTGCATGTTAAATCTATTATCTGTGGTTCTGTTATTCTTTGCAAAATAGACATTTGTAGATTTTTGAGGACATTTGTAGATGTCTACCACAGAAAGAAGCTTCTCTGTTGAGAGGTACAAGCTATATTTATCTATGTAATTACACCAGGTTTGAAATGGGGAAGTAATAGGTTCTCTTCCTGGTTCCATGACCTATTCAATTAAAGGTAGTTGGCTAGGTTTACAGTACCAATCATGAGCTCAATGATATTCAGGTTGCCTTATGTCCAAATAGATGGCACTTAACAACTGCATTATTGTATCATTATGTATAACTTGTTAGGGTGCTGACTGTCATGTTTCATTGGCTTTACAGTTTGATTTAAGAAAACCATTCAAAAAAAACACTGAATTTCTTTTATGCATTTTATAAACTCATACACATTACATATTCTTTGAGGAAAAGATAAATTTATTTACAATTTAAATATATAAATATAGTTACATATACAATTTAAATATATAAAAATATAAATAAACTGATTTTTAACTTATAAGAACATCCATAACTTGAAAATAAAATTAGAAAAGATGTCCATTTGAAATCAGTAAGACTTTTGCTAATACATATAATAAGAATTAAATATAATTTTTAAGTTTTATTTGCTTGTAGTAGAAGATACCACTGACAATATGTTTTTGTTTTGTCTCCCATTTTTCATTTATTGAAAAAAATGTCTAATGTAATATATTCTGATTAAAATTTCTTCTACCCTAACTCCTCCCAGGTCCCCATCACCTCCCTTTCCATTCAAATCCACAGCCTTTTCTTCTCTCTCACTTTAGAACAAAGATATGCATCTAAACCTAATAGTAATTTTTTATTATAATGTTTATTTATTACATCAAGTTACATCTCCATCATAGTGCCCTCTTTCCACCCTTCACAGTTCCACCCTTCTACCCTCTCCTCCCTCTACCACCATCCCACTTCTTTGATATGGAGTGTCCCTACAAATCAGCCCCTCTCAGTTCAACAGTCATATGAGGACTAAGAGCTTCCTCTTGCATTGGGGGCCTACATGGTAGCACCCCTACGACAAATTGTCCCATTGATAGGTAACAAAGTCTATGTTCCTGATCTTTTTGGTGTGTTGGTTGTAGGATAGTTATCCCGTACTATGTGGCTAAAATCCAATTATAAGTGAGTAGATGCCATGTAAACAGATAAAAACAAAAAAAGAAGAACAAGACAATTTTAAAAATGTTTCTTGGGATGAAATTTAGTATTTTATATACATCTAAACCATAACATAGAGCTACATATCAACTATGACTTTCATATTTTTATTAAAATTGTTTAATTACAGCTGATGTCATTGTTTAATAAAAGTATTATCTGTCAGAATGCTATATTGATAATGCAGCAGAGTTTAAAGCACAAATTTTATAGATTTTCACATGTTGACTTTATACCAGTTTCAAACTCTAAAACCCTATAATGCTCCAAATTCAATTTTAAACTCAATAGTACTATTCAATAAATTCTGCTACATTTTCCTGTATTTCTTGCTAAGGACTTGCCTTTTATGTAAATGTGGCCAGGGTAATTTAGGAAGAACTTCTAAATTAGACCATATGACAGCTACACTTCTAATGGGTGTGCCTTCTCCCATAACTTTCCCATAACTTAGTGACAAAGAGCCAAGAATGAGAGAGTTCTAAGTCTGCTAGGGGAAGAAGAAAACCTGTTTAAGTCACATTATAATTTTCAATTTTCACGTTAGAGTCATCTAAAGAGATTTACTTATCATTTTAAAATTCATCCATATTCAACTAGATGGCTTACTTCAATCTTAGTTTCCCTTCTTTACACAAGCATTTCTGAAAATTGATGTCCAACTTTTGCTTTAGCAACCAATTCTTTCACTGTCCATTTTCTGAACATGGGCTACAATCTTATTTTTTAATATATCTCTTTTCCCAAACTTGCCACATGTTAGATTTTAATGCTTGCAGTAACTGACACTGTTTCTTCATGTCATTCTTCCATGCTACACACTTAATACATGTTTGAATGTTTGTGTTTATTTTTCATTTGGCCTTGAAAATTTATTCACTTTTAAATAATATATATTCACTATGGACAATTATGGATTCATTATGATATTTTCATACATATATACCAGGTATTTTCAGTTGTATTCATCTCCATTAATTTACCTTATTCTAGTCCCCTTCTGTTTCCCAAAAGTCCCCTCACAATTTCAAGTCATTTATATGTTCATAGAAATAAATTACAGATATTATGGAAAATATGTAATATCTGTCTCTCTGAGACTGACTTATTTTGTTTACTCAGATAAACTTGGGTTACATGGAGTTTTCATTACATCATACCAAAACATTGAATGATTCCTATTTGAATTGAAATAGACTGTTAACCGATTCGTTCCACTATGTGAAAATGTTTTCTGTGAGGTTAGGTGGTTCCAGTCATGGAGTCTGTTGCCTGTTAATGGGACACATTAACCTAGCTGGGCTGCCATGTGCTCACACTCTCATGTTGACTTTGCTGGCTTAGCTCTCCACCCCACAGATTCTTAGTTCTGTGTTTCTCAGAACACTGACTCTAATTAATATCATTGATTATACTTAATAGGTTGTAGTGACAATGAAACCAGAGGGATGCCCCTTGGTTCTTTCTTTCTTTCTTTCTTTCTTTCTTTCTTCCTTCCTTCCTTCCTTCCTTCCTTCCTTCCTTCCTTCCTTTCTTTCTTTCTTTCTTTCTTTCTTTCTTTCTTTCTTTCTTTCTTTCTGCCTGTCTCTCTCTCTCTCTCTCTCTCTCTCTCTCTCTCTCTTCTTCTGACCTAAGCAGATGCTTGTCTATTTCTTTTTGTGCTTTTAGCTTCCTTCAGTACATGCAACTTTAAAAAGGTAACTTTAGACCTTGAGCTCTCCCAATATTATTGCTGGTGTTTTTCATTCTTCACATGGGAAAGGGTTAATTAAGAGTTCCTAGTGTAGTAGCTTCTGGATTGCTTAAATATTTACCTTCATTTTAAAAGTCATAGTAAAATTCTCCAGATTGGATGATTAGCATTGTTCAAGTTTAGCATCCATTATATCAAAAGAAATGAAACAAGAATATTTCATATATCAACTCTAGCTAGAATATATTTTGATCAGAAATTTATGCTGTTATATTATTTTTCTTAATGTCCCATACAACTAAAACTCAAATCAATTTTGGAATAAAGAGTGTGAAGGTCAAAATTTATTATTGAATTTAAGGTATTTAAAATGATGTAGAAAAAAATCTGTGCCTGGGACAAACCTTAGAATTAGCTAATTGCAGTGAAAAGACACATCTTAAATGTGAGCAGAATCATGTTGTGATCTGTCTTTCTAGTTGAACACAAAACAAAAATGATTTAAACAACATTTCATCTATCTCTGATTTCTGACGGGATACATTGTGACAAGATGCCTTAAACTCTACCTACCATGCCTTCTCTGAAGTGATGGCCTTTTCTCTCTGAAATTGTAAGCCACAGTAAATGCCACCTCCACTAAGTTGCTTCTTGTGACTGCATTTAGTAAAGTAACTAATTCACTTTGTCTTTATGATAGTTTCTGTTCTTTCACTTTATGCTTGTGGTTAGGATTTTGAAATCCTGAATATAATTAATAATTACATGAATATATGTTTCTAAAATGAAACAACAAATTTACTCAAATGTAGAACTTCAGCCTAATAAGAAGTAGCCACATTTCTTTTCCAATGTTGTTAGGAGCAAATAAAGAAGTCCTTAAAAAAAGAAAGTCCTTATAACAAAAAATAATAATAACAATGAATCATTGTATACAGGTATGGCAGACATATGGGTGTCACAGTCCTATACCTAGCTAGGTGTTAAACTCCATCTTTCTATGTAAGTATCATGATGATGCCTTCAAAGATATAACCTGGTAAATATGATTGTCTTTAAGCATGAGTATGTTTCTCAATAGCAGTACAGCTGTGAGATATTAGTCTTTAATTTTCTAGGTCAATATTAACTTCTGCTAAAATTGATGCAGCAACATCAAAAATTAAGTAAGAAAATACTGGCAACATCCAAATATTATCTAATATTGAGAAGAGTTTAGGAATAAAATTTAATCATCTATAAAAACCTACCAGTATGGTTGTGTAGCACATTAAAATATGTTATCATCTTAACAGCAATGAACATGTTTCTATAATATAGAGTTCCACATATTATTCTCTCTCAGTGGCACTATGTTTGATTATTTTATAAAAGGGAGGGATAAAAATATATATGCCACTTAAAAACAATTAATAAAAAAAAAAAGAGTGCATGGATTTGGAAAAGGACAAGCAGGAGTACCTGAGAAGTTTGAATAGAGAAGGAAGATAAAAATGTTGTAATTATATTTTATACATATATATATATATATTTATAATTATATCTCAAAATTAGAACAAAAAAGTATAATAGTCTAGTGGATAGTGTTAATGCAGGGTAGAAATAGAAAGTCTATTTGCCCTTTGTAATCATTACACAGGCAGAGTCTGAAGTGCCTTGGTAATCAAATGTGTATTTCAATTCCAATAAAAGAAACTGGTTGGTTGTTAGATTTTTGTATACTTATATTGTATGTGAGTGTATGTATTTGTGTCTGTGCATATTTATGGTAACATATGGACATATGTACACATGTGTGCAAAACTATGTACTTCATCATCATGATGTCTCTGGCTCGCTATTGTTAGACTAAAAAATGTGTGCCATTGTTCTTTGGTTTCTGTGGTCATTGGGGATTTAATTACGTCTTCAGGCATGCCCAGCAAACACTTTTATCACTGGGTCATCTCCCAGGTCACTTTTATTTAAGGAAATGTGTTAGGATTATGCAAGTAGCATTTCAAGATTTTCAATATCATGCAGAACATTTTAAATGGGGTACTAATGTTATTAAAATGCTAAAATACATTACTAAATAGTTAAAATTTGAACAAGTGATTATTCTCTAAATATTATTATTTTCTTCATGCACTATAAAAATAAAAATGCTCTTTTTTGCATATTAATTCACACACTGTTCTATCTTTAGCTTTCAAATAAATTAAGTATCATATGTTTATTATAAAAGGTGTTATAAAACAAACATCACATTTCAACCATGATTTTTAAATATATTAGAACATATTTTATTTTCTATTATGGCAATTCAGGAAACCATAACTTGACAAAATTAGAGCAGTAGAGACTGTGGCTTTTATATAATTGGGATGATGAGATAATTACCAGGTCAATCCAGAACATAAATTCAAATATCTTTATTAGGAACCTGTTACATACTAGTTTATTGTGTAGAGATTGTGATTAAAACAATGAATGATAAAATTTCTACCCTTTGGAGAATGTATTTAAAGTATCTTAGAAGAGACAATCAAAATATGAAGCAAAATGCATCAATTCAAAATCCAATTATTGTCTCCTATAAAGTCAAATTAGCCATGTGACTAAGAATAACAAGTGAGAATACAAAATTATTTTAATTACAGTGCCTTGGAGATCATGACATCAAACATAACTATATTTAGGGAAGCTAAGTATGGTGGCCCATCTGTATATTTCTTATTTCTAGCATTTATCTGGCAGATATATGAGGATTAGGAGTTCAATTTTATCCTGAACAACATAGCAAGCTTGAGACCAGCCTCACTACATTAGACCCTGTTTCAATTATATATACAATGTTTTTTGGTTAATGAAGAAAGATATCATAAAAATAATATTTTAGAGCTGGTGGGCACTTCAGAATAGGGCCTTCAACTATTTTATGATTATAGGCAACTTGAATTTAATTGGCATAAAAATATACTTCCATGTTTGGAAAGTAACACAAACTGAATGAGTTTGTCAGTGAAAATTTAAAAAGGAGTCAAGAATGTTTATTTAGGATTATTTAAGTGTATTAGTCTATATTTAAAAAGAAAAGATAATTATAATTTATAATGGAAAGGTTATTGTATGCCCTCTTCTCTTTGATTTCCTGGTCTAGGATTACCTATTCTTTGTTGTGGTTAACCACTTCAGATTGGATTTTTCCATCTAGTTTCTTCTGCTGAGCTGAATTTGTAGACAGATGACAAGACGTTTACATTTGTTTTTATAAAGGAATATTATTTTCTTTCTCCATCTACTGTCTTTTAAGTTTTTGCTAAATCTGGTGGTCAACCTACCTGCTTCCAAGTTTTGTCTTTTTTGGACAGCATTCTGTCTACAGTTGAAGCAATGGATTTTTCTTGTCCAGTGTCAGGCTTGCCACTAACGCAACCATCTCCAAATGAAGACTCTTCAATGCTCATCCTCTACTTGGAGTAGAATGGGGGTGCTGTCAGGAGATGACATGTCTCAATATCAAAAAAATCTTAAGTTAAGAAACCTTCTTTGAGGGGCTGGAGAGATGGCTCATCGGTTAAGAACACTGACTT
This sequence comes from Lophiomys imhausi, assembly GCA_907164525.1. Lineage (NCBI taxonomy): Eukaryota > Metazoa > Chordata > Mammalia > Rodentia > Muridae > Lophiomys > Lophiomys imhausi. The sequence goes on along the minus strand of CAJQZJ010018033.1, from coordinate 14,207,785 downwards.
CTCTTCCAAGGGACCTGGGTTCAAATCCCAGCACCCACATGACAGTTCACAGCTGTCTGTAATTGCCAGGTGAGATAGGCATGCCTTTAATCCCAGCACTTGGAAGGTAGAGGCAGGCAGATCTCTGTGAGTTCAATGCTATCCTAGTGTACAAAGTGAGTTCAGAACAGCAGGGCTCTGTTACACAGAGAAACCTTGTCTCAAAAAACCAAGGGGGAGAGAGAGAGAGAGACAGAGAGAGAGAGAGAGAGGGAGAGACAGAGAGAGACAGAGAGAGAAAAAAGAAGGAGAAGAAGAAGAAGAAGAAGAAGAAGAAGAAGAAGAAGAAGAAGAAG
>CAJQZJ010018033.1:14097800-14200953 GCA_907164525.1 Lophiomys imhausi | reverse complement strand
TTCCCCTAAATATCAGAGTTTTCAGTTATCCTTCAAATAACCAAAAAGAAGGGCGGACACTGGAGACAGAAACGGGCAGATCTCGGAGCTCAGGGTCAGCCTGATGCAGGGCAAACTCTAAATAGAGAAAGACTTCGATCCAGGAGTGGTGGAACACATCTTTGATCCCTTCAGATGGGAGCCACAGGTCTCTGATCCCAATAATTAGAGTTCAGAGACACACACATGGAATTTGGAGGGACCTAGGTTTGGAGGCTACTTACAAAAGGCCTTCTCGAGGCAGGCATATTGTCCTTTGGGATCTCAAAATATATAACTGGAGGTGGTTTAGCTCCAAGGTGACAACAAATGTCTGTCAGAGAAACAGGACCCAAAGGCTGAAGACTGATGCAGGAATGTATGGAGAGAAAACGGGAACTGTCCAGGCAGTCACTGTTATGTCATTTCTTAGTTTTGGAAGCTGCAGGCCCTGCACTTCCTATATAAGCAGATATATTTATTCCTCTCAGGTCTCTGAGGTGGTTGAAGAATAGACAGCTAGAGTCTCATAGTTAAATTTTTAGTTGTTTAGGAATCAAGAGGGTGTTATAGATCTAAGAAGATACTCTTAAAATTGTGTTGCAAGTTAGTGTGAATGTTGAGTCAGATATAGACCTTTAAACTCATGGAGATGGTTAGATAGTAGAATGTTAAAGTCAGGGGCCAAATATGTATAAACTGGACATTGGGAAGGTATACTGGGCCATTTAACTCTCATAAATGTGGCATACTTATATCTGTTGTTTCGTATAGTATTTACTGTTATAAGAGAAGGAATCATATGTTGGACTGAAAGGGGAAACTGCTGGGGGGAAGAGGGTGGTAGGGCGGGATAGGAAGGGGGAATAGGGAGGGGTTTGTGACTGAGATGTAACTTGAAGAAAAAAAATAAAGTATTAAAAAAAAAGGCATGCTGAAATTCAAATTGTCCTTTGAGATCTCAAAATATATACACTAAAGGTTTGTTTAGCTCCAAAATATCAAAATAATTTCTTCTTTAATCTGGATTGAAAGGTAATGCTTTATATATTGTCAAAAAAACCCCAAATTTGCTCCAGGAAAAATATTACCTGACCCCCCCCCAAAAAAAAGGTCATTGCCCCAGTGTTAGGATTAGGGCAGGGCTCTGTTCTTATCTTTCAGGAGATTTAAAGCATCCATTCAAAGAATCCAGGGACAACTGGACAACGAAACCTCAGCAGAAAACACATCAGACACCAAAGAAGACAAGTGGCCCAGATGATCCAGCCTTGCAGACTTCCTCAACAGCTGTTTCCTCAAAAGTCTACAACCACAACAACTCAAAATCGCTAAGATCGTTCAGCTCCACAGACTGCTCCATCAATAACTTCAGTAAAGCCCTGAAGATCAGCTTCTGTCTACAAACTTCTTAGGGCATCTAAATAGCTGAGCACAAAAGGACTGAACATCAAATGATTCTATTAACATTTTAACCATTTTTTCCATTCCTATTTGGGCCCCAAACAGGTTTACTACATCCCAAATCAACAGGAAGTCATTTTAAGAGAACAACATCCCAAACCCAGAAGGTGGGTAGGGTGTTCCCCCCGCCTTGGTTATGTGATGGATAATAGAAAATTTTGTTATTTAGGGGAAGAGATTACAAGCTGTTAAACCATCTTGTTAAATGGGTTTTGGGGGTTAGACCTAGGGACTTCTCTCTTTTTCTTTTCTGTATCCTTCTTTCTCGCCTATGTAGGACTGAACAGACTTGAGAAAAAATGGGACATAGACATAGTATAGGAAACATCAAGAAAAAAGGACAGATTATTGAATATGGCCTTATACCTTTGTATATTGATGCAAAATTAATATTATATTTGGCTAAACTGGTATTGATCATTGTATATTAATGCAAAATTAAGATTGTATTGGACTACATTGGTATTGATCTTTGTATATTGATACAAAATTAAGATTATATTTGGTCACAATGGTATTGACCCTTGTGTATTGATGCAAAATTAAGATTGTATTGGGCTACATAGGTATTGATCTTTGTATATTGATACAAAATATGATTTCTTAATCATTTCATCATGTCTTTAGTTAAAAGACAATTTACAAGAGTTCACTTATATAACCCAGTAATGAAAATAACGTTAAACATTATGATTGATATAAAAACAACCTAATGAATTTTACTTTTCAGAATGAGCTTGGTTGTGATTTACAGACTATCTCCATCATCAGTGCAGTTTTAACTTTGATTAGCTTTCTTCTTCCAACCATACCCTAGCCTGACATTGTAAAGTCATATTATCTGTGTGTAATTTAAAATACAAATTCAAGTTACTTTTTGTGCTTTATTTATCTATGCATTAATTACAAAAAGAGAGATGTATAATTTGGTGATAGTTCTCAAGTTTAGATTTATAAGGAATATATATATATCAACAAAATATAACCTGTAGTAAGTAGTTGATTACAGACATTAGGAAACAAGTGTCACACTAAACATTTAGCATAAAGCCTGTAATGATAGAGTGGGGTTTCAAAACAATCTATGGGATACATTATTCAAATATATATATAACACAATTTTTACTGTTTCTTTCAAACTCTTTATTTTGTAAATCTGTTAGGTCACCATGATTTCCATTGGTCGTTGGAGTATCTTTCTTGCATTCCCTTCTTAAATTTTCCAATTATTATTGTTAATTAGTTGCCCAGCTCCTGATTATCAAGTAGGAAATGCTCAATGAACTAATTTATTCATATTTGATCCTTGACTACATTTTCACTGTATTATTTATTTTTAAAGTTAGAAAAAGTATTAATTTGTATTTTTCTCCACTATTCCAACTCCAGAGTTGTATTTTGAATGTGAGGTGTGGTGTGTAGACTTCTGTTTTCAAAGATTAGTTATACATCTGGTCATGCTCTTGAGGACAGCTGTGAAATCTAAGAAGTAGAGACTTGCTGAATCCTTGATGTGACTCACTTCCAGTTTATTATCTTCCTTTGTGACTTCAGGTGCAATATGACCAGTCGCTTCCCTCTCATGTTTTCATACTTTTCCTCTTATGATTGCTTTTTTCCCCTTGAACTGTAAGAAAGAAAAAAAATAACTCCTGCCTTCCTTAAGTTGCTTTTTTCAGTAATTTGTCAACAGCCATGAACAAAGTAACAAGTGCACATTTGATTTTTGTGCTAGCAGATTGTATGATTTTTATATGTTGCATGCCACTTAAAAGGAGGGCCTGAGTAACTTCTATGTACAGGCACCAGACTACAAGTTCACTGTGTTTAAATTTGTGTCCTGTCTTTAGTTAACAGCCATGAGCAGGGAATGTAAAACTTAAAGAGAGCATAACCACCCTCCATACACATACCAAAATAAATATCAACTCTCTCCTTATTTGCTAGTAAACCAATAAAAGGAATATAAATTATTTCATTTTAACAAAACACTGACTACTCTTTTCTTTACTCATCTTGAATCTACTATGACATTTGCTATTGTAAAACTACATGAGTTCAATTTTGGGATCATATAGTCAATATACTTTACATACATCAGGGTTATATATGAATAAAAACCTAGATTTGTGGTATTATATTTATACTTTGCTAAATAGTGCTTACAGTATGTGAAAATACCTGTTCTAATTTAGGCTGTGAAAATATAGTGACAACACTACATAAAATAATATTGTATACTACAACACTGAGAAGTTTGAACTTAAAATCTCAACTTAAATATTATTTTATAGAAATGTGTAACATTTAATATAAGATTTATCTCAACACTCAATCGCTTTGCTCTTTCCTTCACAAAATACCTCTATATATGGATTTATATACCATTATTTTGTATATATTTTCATAGGTATGTACATCTTTCATATGCCGTCTTTGACATTGTTAATGACTCACAAGACAACAATAACACATGAATAAATCCCTTGAACAATGCAATGTAATAAGTTGAAAATTTGTGAGTTTGTTCTCAACATCTACATTGGGACATTCTGAGCTAGATTGAACTGTGACTCTATATGTATTCATGTTAAACACAAATTAGATATTTAGTAAGAAAATGTTTACATATAAAATAGAAAGCCTATCTAAATATTGCAATTTCCATTCTTTAATGCTAGTTGTAAACAAGCTCTTATTACACACATAACAAACGCTTAAAAAATATAGCTTACATATCTCAGTGATTCATTCAAAACAATTGCTAGTTCCACTCACAGGGAGTCAGGAGTTCAGGACATAAAGTTCTAATAAAATACATACCATAGTGAGCCATTTGCAGTTGTAGAGCACCATCTGTAAAGTTAATCCAGATATCCTACACATTATGGTGAATGGCTTCAAATCTCATCTTCCTTGAAGCAACTCCCAGTGAAATGAACTGAATAAAACAAATCCTGATTTTTCACATTTACTGTTATTAAAGAAAGGAACAAAGTAGTGCCAAGGGGAATGAAGGAATAAAGCTATAGCTATTCAGTTGTGAAGAAAGTAAATTAATAAAACTAATCTTATTTCTTTTGTACATGCTTTCAGTAGATGCCCCTGGAGAACAATTCTCTTTATGGAATAGAGTAAGTTTGAAAGTAGGATGTGAAGATCTCTAACTGGGTCTTATCTTAGTCATATTTGTGCTTGGTGTGCCACGGGGAACTAATATCTCACCTTTCTTACCATCTCATACTTGATTTTCCCCCATGGGAAGTTCTTTTTTCAAACTGTTTACAATAGCATTGGTAAATATTATACTCTCTTCAAGTATAATATATAAAATATTGTCAGAGAAAAAGGGATAAAAATAGTCTTGTGACTATATTAAGAATTCTCTAAATTTTTTAATCATGTGTGATGCTATGGGATCATGTCAAATATTAAATTAATCTTTTGCCATTGCTGTGCAAAACTTATTACAGCATGCTAGACAATGCCTTCACCCACCATGACAAACACAACAACCTTCAGCCTATTCATCTGCCAAAGGGAGTATTTTTCATTTCAGTGCCAGCTATGCATGTGCAGATACGTTCCAACCTGTCCTTCTGCCTTTCAATTTTCTTTAGTGGATTCCATTTAAGATTAGTTCAATTTCATTTAATAACATGATGTATACTATGTAGAAAGAAAGACTGATATGAAGGTGTTTTCTCCCCTTTCGTTATTTGATGGATAATAGAAAATCTCATTATTTAGTGGAAGAGATTACAAGCTGTTAAATGGTCTTGTTAAATGGGTTTTGGAGGTTAGACCCAGGGACTTCTCTTTTTCTTTTCTGTATCCTTCTTTCTCTCCTACGTAGGAGTGAACAGACTTGAGAAAAAATGGGACATAGACATAATATAGGAAAGATCAAGAAAAAAGGACAGATTATTGAATATGCCCTTATACCTTTGTATATTGATACAAAATTAATATTATATTTGGCTAAATTGGTATTGATCATTGTATATTAATGCAAAATTAAGATTGTATTGGGCTACATCGGTATTGATCTTTGTATATTGATACATAATTAAGATTATATTTGGTCACAATGTTATTGACCCTTGCATATTGATGCAAAATTAAGATTGTATTGGACTACATAGGTATCGATCTTTGTATATTGATAAAAAATTAAGATTGTATTTGGCCACATTGGTATTGATCTTTGTATATTGATACAAAATTAAGGGTAACGTTTTTTAAAGGTATTGTACCTAGCAATGCTTAAAAATGAAATGTGAAGTTACAGCCTTTTGCTACCAACTGTCATAAACTGTTTAGGATAATTAAGAAATGTAAACTAATAGTCATGCAAGCTTGTCATTTTGTTAAGTACTATGACAGTCTATCACAGTTATTTTCCTAAGCTAATCAGAAATCAAGTTGCTAAGAGACAAGCAACATTTGCTTATCTAAATATAAGAGATAGATAGAGGATCTTCAAAAACCTCAAGAGATCTGCAGAATATGGCATTCAAAGACGTTTTCTTAACTTAAGATTTTTTTGATATCAAGCCATATTTTAATTTTAAAAGAGAATGTAAAGCCAAATATATCCACAAATAATATTTCATTAATTGTACATTTTACAAATAACTACAAATATTAATGTAATACCCAATAATATGGTGTTTGAAGGACTTTATATTTCAATCAAGTAATTTCTTCTAGATAAGTGTTTGATAATATTAAAATTAAATCTGTGATAAGTACTATAAGTTTCTATTTTCCTTTATTATTTTATTCAACAATGTTTGTAAACTGACACTATACAGTTCTACTCTACTGACTGATTTAGTCAATATAACATTTTGTCAGGACATGTTAAATAAATTTAATAAAGTATTTACATGTTCAGTATTTCTTTGAAGTATTGTACTTCTGTTCACATAAAGAAAATTACACTTAAAAATTAAATTTAGAAATTTCACAGAAATGATCATTCTCAGGGTTTGTGTATTACTAGTGACTTTCTACATGGTGGGATCACTTAGGATATGATTTCTAAACCAGATTCCAAGTTATTGAGTTCAACAATTGACAAGTGGACCTTCCTAAAAGTGTAAACCTTCCGTGCAGCTGGGGATACAATCTATTGATTGAAGAGGCAGCACATAGAACAGGAAATATTCTTTGATCAACTAAATTAAAAACTCAGCAAAAATCTTTATCCATTGTTTAGTTGTTAATGGTATAATCTTATCTCTCTCCTTCTCCCTCTCCCTCTCCCTCTCCTTCTCCCTCTGTCTGGATTTCTCTCTCTGCTCCCATTTCTACTTTTACTGTGAGCTTTAGGAAGACTAAAAGCATAGATAAAAAAAATGTGTGGTTTTAATCCCAAAAGGTTTATCACTTTTGTAATATAGTACATTGAGAGTCACTCTCCAATATTTACTGTTCTCCACTTTAAAATGAGATAGCACAGCTTTCAATTGAGGATTGTTCTCATTAACTCAGTAGAACAGTAGAATAAAGAAAATTCTAAAATTCATTTTGATTTAATGTGTGCTCAGAGTAATGTGAGAACATTACTCCTCTTCTCTAATTATTCTTACTTCTTTCTATGGAATACTGTATTTATTTTTTTAATTTATTCTTTATTTCTTTAAGTTACATCTCCATCGCAATCCCCTTCCTATTCCCCCCTCCAGTCCCACCTCCCACCTGCTTTCCCCTCAACCTACCTATCTCCTTCCTTTTTTTTTTTTTAAGTTTATGGTATGTCTTTTTCCCCCGAACAGCTCCCCCTTTCAGTCCAACAAATGACTCTTTCTCTTATAACAATAAATACAATACAAAACAACAGAAATAATTAGGCCACAATTATGAGAGTTATATGGCATAGCATACATTCCTAATTTCCAGTCCATTCGTATTTGGCACCTGACTTTAACATTCTACTATCTAACCATCTCCATGAGTTTAAAGTTCTATATCCAACTCAGCTTTTATTATAACTTGCATCACAATTTTAAAAACATCTTCTTAGATCCAGAATACCCTCTTAATTTTTAAACAACTCAAAATTTAACTATGAGACTCTAGCTATATAGTCTTCAACCTCCTCAGAGACCCATATTTAAAAAAATACTAAAGTTGTTTTTCCTCTAAAATGTAGCATTTAATAATGATAATATTTATACTTTTGACATGCTTATTTTGTAAATGTTTGCTTATTTGCTTTTAATTTAATATTAGAAAGCACTGGTAAGCATTCTTACTACCAACTACTGTTCTAAACATTATAATTTTAATTTAATTAATCATTAAGAAAAATCATTTTCTTTCCTGAAAGTAACCTTTGGTAATAAGATTAAATTTTTATTTTTTATTGGCTTCCCAGTGTTATTAGTTATCATTCATTACTGATTTGTTGGATGTGGTAGTAGCCAGGATTCTCTAAAGAAAATGAATTGATAGAATTAATACTATAAAAATGGGGAATCATTAGATTGGTTTACATAATGCAGACTTACTAGTTAACTAATGACTGTATATGCACTGGAGAGGCAGAGTACCCAGAAACTGTTTAGTTCATGAGGCAAGAACCTCATCAGTCACATATCTGGCACTGAAGACCTGCAGGATTCAGCATGTACAGAAATGTTGAAGTATCTAGGGTCTGATGGAACCAAAGGATCACAGCAACTGTAACATCAAATGGCATATGCATTGTACATCAAGGTATGGAGATAGTAAGCAAAAGCATTACTGCTATATCCTTAAATTGCATATGTAAATTATATATGGTGAGCTCGAAGAAAAAGGGCTGCTTAACTTGATCCTATCAAATGCTCTTCTTGCATGTAATATGACTATCTTATTTTGTTCATATACAAATATTTCATATCCCTAAAAGGTATGCTATTCGCTATCATTTATATCTAAGTATTCCAGAAATTAACTATTGTTTTTCATTGACTTTTATACCCAATTATTTTGACTTTATAGTAAAATGTATGTTCTTTAAATTTAATTTCTAAATTAGTTATATTTAATCTCAAAATTGTGTCTATTTCATATTCATCTTTATCATCTATGGCACTTGAATTAGATGTTCTAATCATTTGTTAATATGATGTATGACCTATATAGTTCTGTTGCACTTTTTTTTTTTTTGGTAACACACATCTTCAATAAACATGAATACCTCAATGGTCATTCAGATCTGTAATCCCAGCACTTGGGAAGCAAAAAGATTTGTGTGAGCTTGAAGACCAGGCATGATTACATAAGGAATTTCGAATATTGTGAAATACAGATTAACACCCTTTCTCACTAAAATATACCTACAAAAATCGTCTGATAATTGTGCTCATTTGTTTCATGGTATATTTTCAAACACACATAAAACTTTGTAAATAAGAACTAAACTTCTTGATCTCTGTCTTTTTAATAAATTAAATTAAAACAATTATAATATTTTATTAAAATATACAATTATCATAGTTTTAGTATTGATATATTATCTTTAATTTATTTGTTCATTGAATAAGAAACTTCCATTATTTAACTTCCATATCTATTTTCACCATATATTATATATACATTTATTGTAAGAAATTACTGAATTCTAATTTTGTGGATTTTTAAACTACTCAATGATTACTAATGGTTTGGATATGGTATGAATATGTTCTTCATGTGCTCAAATGCTAGATGAAAAGACCTCAGAATACCTTGAGTTGAGATACATTGAAACAATTGAGAGAAGGGGCCTAGAGGAAAGAATTAGGCCATGAATGCATCAATGGTGGTAGAAATTATTGTAGTTATCACACAGCCAAAACAGTTCCCTGTGAAAACAGGTAGTCATAAGGAGATTGATCTCCACTGAAAATCCATTCTGCTGCAGCTGTTTGCCTTCCTGCTTTTCGGACTTGGTGTTACAGTCAAGGGAAAAGTCAGCAGCTGTTGTACCAGACTATTTTGACTTTATAGGAGAGTCATGAGGCAAACAAGTCTCTTTATGGTTAGCATTATATAGTTGCAAATATTGAATTTTATACAAACAGAACAAAAAAGTGCACTGCAAAGTTGTGAAATTTTGTTATCTTTTTATTATATTTATTTAGCAATTTTTATTTTACATTCTTTCCTGCATCTTTTGAATAACTATGTCTATAATACATTTATCATTAATGGTATTTTAACTCTATATTTCAGCTTTTCTTTTTTGTTTTGTTTTGGGTTTTTTTTACTGTTTATTTATTACTTGAATTTACACCGTCATCACAGTCCCCTCCCTGCACCCTTCCGAGGCCCACCCTCTAACCCTCCCACCCTCTCCCCCTTCTCCACCCTATCCTACTTATCCGGAGTTATAAATATTGCGCGCTAACCAATTGCTTTACTGGCGCTACTATTTCAGTTTTTCAAAACGGTTGCTCTCTAAATGCTTTCAAATGAAAGTTCTCATTCTAATATTTGTCATGAGTAGTGTCTTTCATGAAAATTGCAAAATGATTTAGTCATACAACTGTACTTAACCTCTCCAATGATCTGTTATGCATATTTGTGCTAATATTTGATTATCATTGCACATACCACTTTTAATAGGAAGTAGTATTTCAGAGATTTTGATACATTTAAATTTTCTCTATGTCTTCAAGGCTCTGCACAAATGGTGCTTTACATGCAATTGGCTTTCAGAAAAATCACTACTAAGTGGTTGAATGAATGAAATACACTTAAAATTTGAGTACCTTGTCTTTTAATGGGATAGTTCTGAATGAGAACAAAGAAATACTTTTAGTGTATAGTGACAATAAATAGTATGTGGCATGTGGTAGCTTTGAGTTTACAGGTTACAAAGCAATCATAATCTTGGCTATTACCAATTTAATAATTCAATAAAAGTAAGCATCTTACAAATTAAAGAATCATAATTTCTACAACATTCCCAATAATGCCCCTATAAATGTGCTAGGTCATCATATCTGCCTGACAGAAAGTTCATTTTCACCTAGAAAAGTCGAAACTAAGATTTAGCAAAATTATCCATGCATTCAAATAGATGTCCTTTTTATTTATTATACTAATAAACACTAATCAACACCAGATGTGTTAGGTATTTAAAAGTCTACCCTCATTGACAGTTCTATAAAATAAATGCAAAAGTAGGTTAGTCAGCATAGATAACAATTAGTGCCACTCTTCAATTTTATTGTTATATTATTGAATTAAAATTATTACAATAAACCTATTATCATATCATGTTCAATTTCATAAAGTGATATACAGGCTTAAGTCACATATTGATGACATTTATTCTACTAATAAACTCCTAATATTGTTTTCTTAAATTTTGTGCTCACATTTTCTTTTGTAAAAGTTCTTAACTAGAAATCTATTAGCAAATTTTCAGATTGGATAATTTAATATAATGAGCTCTGGTGCATTATGAGAGCGAACATGGACATTTGCCCCATTTCTACTCCAGTGGTTATCTCCATTTGACAACTGTTTGTAAAGAAAAAAATGTTTCTTTAACAGAGTTTCACAGTATACAAACCATACTTAAAAACAGGCCCCATGCTTTTTAGCCCCAGCCAGTTTAGCAGGCCAAAACAAAATGAACTCAATGGTATTTTTTAAGATGTTTTGTTTCTAATGCATTGTTTAGGCATTTTCTACCTTGTGGGTGTTTCTGAGTATGTGCTTTGTGTGTACACGTACATGTGTTTGTATCTGTGGTTGTGTCTCCTATGCTTTCTCTTTGTCTTGTTTTTGTTTATTTGTTTGTTTGGCTATTTGTTGTTTTCTTTTATTCTATTGTGATTTTCTTTTTTTAATTTACCCATGTGTTTTCTAAAGGGACAGAGAGAAAGAAGGTATGGCGTTAGACCAGTGGAGATGTAGAGGAGTACATGGAGTAACATAAGGGAGGGAAAACTATGAAGAAAATATACTGTGTGGAATCTTTCTATTTTCCATAAAATAGAAATAAAGAGCTTTTAATCACATTTTACCTGATAAAAATTATTATCTATAAAATCCATAGCAAATATTTATATTGCAAAAGTTAATAAATATTAATCCATTAAGTCAAAATGGTAATGATAACATCCAAAGAAATTCAAAATAGTTGCAGAAATTTTGATTTTCAGGTAACTTATTTATAGTAATATGATAACATAAGAATTTAAAATTATTTTTGTTTGTAAAGCCAACATTCCCAAAGTGATGCGTTTAACAAAGATGTTTCTGGGTGTATACAGCCTTTGCAATGAAAAGGCAAGAGGATCATTGTGAGTTATTGTCTAACTAGGTCATACTGATATCCTATCTCGAAACTAATTAACTATCTAAAGTACAAATATATATTTATGAAATTTCTCATTTATCCATTCTTTTAGCACAAAATATAAAGTAAACCTCTTATGTTAAACTAGTATTACATAAAATGGAATTTTATGTTAAATTTTCAGTAAAAGACCATGTCAGGGCTACAGAGTTGGCTGAATGTTTAAGAGTACTTGATGAGAAGAAACCCAGATCCAAGCATTAGGCAGAGCTCATGAAATCCTGCAAAAGAGGAAGAAGAAGGAGTGTAAAAGCCAGAAGGGTCAAGGACACCACAAGAAAACCCACAGAATCAATTAACCAGGGTTCATAGGAATTCGCAGAGACTGGACTAAGAATCAAAATCCTGTATGTATCTGACCTAGGTCTTCTGCATATATGTTATGGCTGTGTAGCTTGGTGCTCTCATGGGACACCAAACAGTGAGAGCAGGGACTGTCTCTGACTTTTTTTTTTTTACCTGCCTCTGGGATCCCGTTACTCCTACTGGATTGCCTGGTCCAGCCTTAATACGAAAGGATGTGCCTGGTCTTACTGCAACATAATTTGCCATGTTTGGTTGATATCCCTAGATGGCAGGGAGAGACTGGAAGGAAAAGAGGGAAAGAAATCTGCATTGCAATATACAAAAGAAAAAATGAGATAAGATAAGATAAGATAAGATAGAATAAATTGCAATAAAATAAATGCACTTGAGGCTCTTCCAAAGGATCAGAGTCCAGTTCCCAGCACCCATTCCAGGTGAATTATTGCTTCATGCAACTCCAACTACAGAGTATCAAATGTCTTCTTACAGCCGACTCAGACATCTACACTCAGGTGGCACATGTACGTACAGAATCAAACACATGTACAAAATTTTAATAATAAAATTTAAGAGTAACTCATCGATTAACAATAAACAGATAGATGACAAAGACCTCTTTTCAAAAAAAAATAGGGCTACAATAAGTCAGAGAATTTCAAACATTATACAAACTACACTGCCAATAAAGGGAGACTTCTAAGATGAAGGAAGTACCAAAGGTGACCTGTAATTTATGTTTGTGACTGAGAATGGACAGGCAAGTGATTTAATGCAGGTCTTTATTGAGGTTGATAATGTTGCTAAGTTGAGAATATCATGGTACTTGGACATCCTACAGGGCAAGTGGATGGGATAAGAAATCTTTTGTATGTCTTTATCCTGATGTGCATCATTAAAAAAAGTGATAAAGTTGCAACTGAACATATGTTAACAGATAAACATTTTTAAAAGTCAGATTGTCATTTCAAAAGAAATTATATTGATTACAAATACTAGGTATGGAGGAACACGTCTGTGAATGCAGCATTCAGAATATAGAAGAGAAAATTAGGTATCTATGGACAGCCTAGGATGTGTAACGAGACTTTGCCTTACAGATGAAGGAGGAAGAGGAAGAGGAGAAGGAGGATAAAGAAAATACATTTAAATAAACAAGAAACACTACCTGGGAAACTTAGATCTAGTGGAATGTTGGAGGGGAAATAGTGAAGGGAGCAGATTCTGTCAAACAAAATACATAACTGGTCTCAGAACAGTTTTTTTTTTTTTTTTTTTTGGTTTTTCGAGACAGGGTTTCTCTGAATATCTCTGGCTGTCCTGGACTCACTTTGTAGACCAGGCTGGCCTCGAACTCACAAAGATCCGCCTGCCTCTGCCTCCCAAGTGCTGGGATTAAAGGTGTGCGCCACCACCGCCTGGCTCAGAATAGTTTTTGTGACATGGTTTAGTGTGCATAGTCAGAGAAAGTTTCTGATGAATGACATTTCAATACGACTCAGCTAATCAAAGCTGACCAACTATGTCAATCTCTGGAAAATAATTCTGCCCAGTGATAGACTCCTGGATAAAGATGCTAAAGTAGAAGAACATTGTAAACATCGTATAGTTAAATATTCAAAGAAAGCAGGTTTTTATGGAGGCTACTGAGATGTAGCACAAACAAGGGTAAGAAGTCAGAAGATACCTAATTAAGCATCTATTCAACCCTGAAAGCATCGATATTTCACTCTCAGGCCAGTGGGAGCACATGAATGTCTTAGTTGATCTATTTATTTTTTTGTACTTATACATTTAAAGATCCCATTTTCTGCAGTCTGGAAAGTACAGAAGATGAGGCATATTTAAATGACTCAGGACAAAGAGGATGGTGGTGTCTTCAAGACTGATTGGTAGACAGAAAGAGCTGAGAACTTGAAGTATTTCTTGATAAAACTGACAGAATTGATGAAGATAGAAGGAAAAGGTAGAATGATATGTGGCTGGTTTTGATGAAGTATTTTTGTGCTAGTTTTATTTTTTAATTAAAATTACAGATGAAAGATTATCATAATATTTAGTAAAATAAGGTATCAAAGAGTGAGAGTGTAGAAATTATTTTCAGATATTTTATTGTATGATACATACTGTAATTTCAGCAGGAAGTTTAAATAATATATCACCATGTAATAACATAAAAATTTTATGTTCGTCATTTAACAAATTTATTACTGATCATCTGTCTTGTGGCAGATAAGGGTAACAGATTGTAAAGGTATTTTCATTTTACCTTTTTTTATTCTGTAGACTTTGACACTCAGTAGTGGTGATTATAAGCCACTCGAATAATATCATAGAAAACAAAGTTATAATTAGCTTGCTTACCAGATTCAAGTATGTCGTGCAGTATGCAACCTATTTCCTCAAAGTTTCCTAGTATATTAAGATGCTTATTTCTGTTGATATTGTATTACTTTTTATTCCAAAGTCATTTCAAAGTGTTTTGTTCTCATCTGCTTTATTTTACAATTTGCTTTATTCCTGTCCTAAGCACTAACAAAGCTACCTCCAGTAACTGTTTCTGATAAGAATGGATTCTATAAGATTTATGTTGCACCTTTAGCTATAAAATCCTCACAACATCTTTTTTTTTTTCTGGAACATTTTTATGTTATCAATTTTAGCCTCAATCCAGAGTTGTTTTTTTTTTATGTGAAAAAAAGTTATAAAGAGGCAATTTCTATCCCACAATTCTTATGGAGCATAGCAAAATTCTATATTGCTCGATTTTACCTTCTTGTATTCACCTTTTCTTTATTTACTGTACAGGTATTAAACCACAAAAAAACCTAGAAGCAGATACATATTTGAGATGAGTTTCCCTAATATCTTCTTACAGTAGCACTCCATGTTGATAATTTAAAACAATGAAGCAGTAATAAGTGATGTTCTGTACTTATGCAAAGATTGGTAAGATTACACAATCAGAAAATTCTCAAAAACACCAGCAAACCTTCAGAATTATTGTTTTTGGGTGTTTGCTAAGATAATAATTAGGTTCCATTTCAAGGCCATAAATGAGTTTAAAATGTGGTATACTTTTCATATAATTGGTTTACAAAGTTTTATAAATAAATAAAATATAAATTGAAATTCTACCTATACTCATTTATATGGTCTTTCACTCCTAAGCTTAACAAAAATGTAGCAAAAGATAAACATGGCCTACAAATATGATTTAAATTTGGATCTACAGTTACCCACTGTAACAAATTTGGTAAGCATGGTTAAAACTAATAACTATGCTACAATTTTCAGTTTCACTAATAATAGATAGGTTTTGATGATTGTAGTAGAAGAGCCCAGTTCATTTTGGGTGGTATCAGTTCTTTGCAAGATATTTCTGGCTTAGATAAGAAATAATGAACTTTGCAAATAAGTGTGGTCAATCACACATCATCAAGGAATCTTCCCTTTTCAACAGACAGAGACCACTACAGAAAACTAAAACTCAAGGAATATTGTGAATGAAAAGATAAAGGTATTGTAGAGTCAGAAGATCAGGGAGTATGCTCTGAGATATTTCTGTCCTGTACATGTCAGAAGTTACACCTCTAAAGTCTAAGCAACATCACCAACCAAACATGAGCAGAACAAAGATGACACAAATGAATGTGCAAAACTTGACTGATAAAAACCCACAAGGCCTCAACCCTACACTAAGAATATATATACAAGCAACTGAATATATCTATCTGGGAGTGGGAGATGGTCTTCTCCAGAGAAGAGGACCCCAATTTGTTTTCCTGTGTCAGCATTCATTTCTGAAAACATGACTACAAATAACATTATGTAAATTTAACAAGTTATATTAAGAAATATATAATCTTGAATGTGCATTCAATAACAATAAAAAGGAAATCATAAATTTGGAGGATAGTCAGGAGTTGTAAATAGGAAGTTTGAGGTAGGAAGAGGAAGGGAGAAATGTTATAATCAGATTATAATCCCAAAAATAAAACCCAAAATATCTTAAAGAAAGAAAGAAAAGGGAAAAAATAAAAAAGAAAAAGAAAAGAAACTGAACAAGTTGTGAGGAGTAAGCCAATAATCAACTCTCCTCCTGGTTTCTGCATCAGTTTCTGCCTCTAGGTGTCTATCTGTATTGAGCTCTTGCCCTACCATCCTCCAATGATGGACTATGATGTGGAAATGTTTATGAAATAAACCATGCATAGCCATTATGTGTATAATGGTGGTACATTTATATTATATTAATTATATTATATTACTAGTGTGGAATATATATATATATCAGCCCTCTTCACTTCAGCAGTTATATGAGGGCTAAGAGCTTCCTCCTGTACTGGCACCTACACAGCAGCTCCACTAGGGAAAAGTGTCTCACTAACAGGTAACTAAGTCTATGTTCATATTCCTTTTCATCTGTTGGTTATAGGATAGTTATCCTGTATTATATGGCTAAAATTTGTTTGTAAGTAAATGCCATGTGCATCTTTCTGGGTCTGGGATATACCGCACAAGTCCTCCACAAGGACTATTTTTTTTTTACTGAAATTTTTATTTGGTTTAATCTTGTGCATGTCATAATCTCGTAACAACAACCACTTAGAGTTCATATGTGAAACAGTTATGCTATATTAATAGGATGAAATTGCACAGAACTAGTTAAATCTATTAGTATTTTCATTTTTGTCCCTGCTTCCCACAATGTTCTCTGAGCATTAGGGAAAGGTTGATGTATATATCCAGTCAGTATATCAGCAGTCAAAGTAACAACTTCACAAAGGTTCTCTTGAATATGAATCTCTGCATTTACCACTACCCACTTCAGAAAAGAAGTTTCTATGTGGAAGGTTGAGAAAAGTACAAAACTATGAAGCTATGAATTTTCTTCCCATAGGTATTTAAAATATCCATCATGAATACTCTACTTTTGAGTAGACTTCAAATCCAATTATAAGAATTGTTGATACACTAATGGGGTAGAGTTAAGCATTCTAAATGTTAAATGGTCCTGTTTGCTTTCTGTTACTTAATTGACTCTGATTGGTTAAATAAATGCTGAGGCCTGAGATTGGACAGAGACAGAGAAAGGTGGGACCTCCTGAGATTAGAACAGGAAGCCTGCATTTTAGAGAGAAGATTCATTTATTCCAGCCAAGAGCAGCAGGAAGGAGGATGCACACCATGGGTTAGAACAAAGAACCTCATTCCACATGACCAGGAACATCGGCATATCGTGGAGAATGGCAGTCCAAGGGGACGTATGCATGGGGTCATATTTGGGTAATAGAATTAAGAGCTAGCTTAGATGGGCTAGGATTGTACAATTCAAGCCAAGGCTTGATAAAATCCATCCTGTGTCTCTGTGTGCTAATTTATAATGGCTGTTCAAAGATTAGCAACCGCCAAACCATTTAAATACAATGTTAATACTGCAACAAAATTTAACTTTTCTTTTTTTTTTTTTTTTACATATGGCACCCAACTACGGCAATTAGAATCCATGCTTACAGCCTGAGAAGGCCTGGGTGAAAGCCAGTTTCCTAGCCAAAGAGTGGGAAACCAAACCCAAATGCATTTCAAAGGTGCGGCTACATAAACAAAAGCTACTGCCTTACAGCAACAGTGGAAAGCTTATCTCTCCTTACCTACTAAAAAACTGGCAGACTTCTAAACAGAATTTGAGAGCAGAATTAATCGCCTAGATTAAAAATGGAGGAATTCATAATGCCTCAGTACTTTTGGATTCCAATTGAGTTTCTTCCTCTTAGCATGCAAATGATATTTACCCTGATAATTGTGGTTCTGTGTATCTTTTTTGAGAAATATCTGACAAGGATAGGCTTGAAGAAATAAAGAATTTACAGATGGAATGCTAAAATGCCAACAATGATAATGGAGGAAGGAGGGAGTTCCCTCCCAATAAATAATACAAAATTGATCCAGCTGGAGCTAAGAGCTCCCTGGCTATGAGGTACCTGTCAGGAGTTTCTGGTATTGGCCCACCAGTGAAATGAAGCCAAAACTAGATTCTAAGGAATAATGAATAAAGTTTTAATTGCAGCATGGGATGGCATGGTTAGACCATGGCTTTTGGAATGTTGTTGTCTTTTTTTTTTTTTTTGCTTGATTTTTGTTTAGATGTCTTTGATTTTCCTATATCAGGAGGTAGAAAGGATATTTTGCTGGTTTGCATTGCTAAAACAGAGATTTTTGGCAGATTTCAAATTGTCACTACAGTTCAATGTTGCTCTCTGGGTTACAGAGTTACTAATACCTGGGATTTAAGTGAAATATTTGAGCAGGGAGGTACTAGCACACACCTTTAATCCCTTAATACCATCACACTAGAGGAAGAAACAGGCAGATCTCTGGATTCTAGACCAGCCTAGTCTAAACAATTAAGGCAGGGTAGAAACCTGCTGATAAGACAAGGCTGCTTACTAAAGACAGTCTAGAATTCAAAAATGACACCTCTTTTTCCTTTAGGTTAGGTTTAATAATGTCCTTACTGATCTAATGGATAAATACACATAATCTCAAATTTATGTAAAGAGAAAGGGTTCACAAGCCAGTCTCCTTAGGTGTAGGGCTCCTACTAAGGGAGGGATTTTGCCCCTAAAAGAAATATGTTAATCACTGGGTGTGGTGGTGCACACCTTTAATCCCAGCACTTGGGAAACAAAGACAGGTAGATCCCTGACCTTCACCAAGGGCAGCCTGGTCTACAAAGTGAGTCCGGGACAAGGTACACACAAAAAAAAGGAGAGAGAGAGAGAAAGAGATATATTCTGTTAACCAATGTAAGGACCCAGAGTTAGGCTATGGAAGAACATGCAAACAGCATGCCTCCCACAGCCAACAGTTAAGAAAAGCTAACATAAAATAGCATATCACACTATTTTACACCAATCTCCTTAAGAATGGGGTTTCCTTGGGAGAACTGGAACTCAAACTAATACAAAATGGTTTAATTAATGTTATTGTTTAATAAAAGTAATTAAATTATTTAAATTCATATCTTGATCTCAAAACTTGAGAAATAAGGAAAAAACAGGTTCCTTGTGTGCTCAAGGCCAATCTAATCTACAGAGCTCTACAGAGCAAATCAAGACAGCCCAAGCTACAAAGAGAAACCCTGTCTCAATAAGGATAGATATATCCACATAGAAATTAAATCTCCAAAAAAAAAGGAGAAAAGGAAAGAAAAAAATATATAAATGCAAAACTTTGTTCCCAAAAACACGGGAGACAGACAGAAAAAGATTGCTTCCTTTTGAGTTTGAGGCCCATCTAATCTACAAAAGGCCAAGCAACAAAAAATAAACCTGTTTTAATCAATTAATAAGTTTATGTCAACTTTAGAGGAGAAAACTTAATCTCTATACAGTCGTATGCTGTATTTTCAATTTAAAATAGATTATATATGCATATATATGTAATACTATTACACGCCATCCTTTTATATAACATGAATGGAGACTTACAAATGTCTTTCTTTTGTTCAAACAAAGCACAGAAGATATTCCTTAATTGATATGTGCATCCTGCACATCCAAGGCATTTTGGTAATTGCAGAACTATATGTTACTTGTGAGAAATTATATATTTTCAGAACAATGGGATGAGAGCCCAAAGAAGACAAGACAAGTAACCCAAATGATCCAGCCTCATAGACTGCCTCAATAGCTGTTTCTTCAAAAATCTGCATCCAGAACAACTTCAAACAGCTTGCTTAGATGGCCCAGCCTCAAAGACTATTCCAGACAGGACTTCAACAAAGCCCTGTATTACCCAAAGTCCAGCTTCAGACTACAAACTGCTCAGGACATTCAAATTGCTGAGCATATAGAGACTGGGCAACAAATGTTACAATTTACTTGCTTAACCTTCTTTTTTCTTTTTTTTCATTTTATTTGGACCCCTAAACAGGTTTTCTGCATCCCAGTTCACAGGAAGCAGTTTTAAGAGAGCGACTTCTCATTCCTAAAAAGTGGGATTGATGATAGATGTTGTTTAGGGGAAATTGTTACAAATTGTTATATGGTCTTGTTAAGCAAGGTATAGGAGGTTAGGCTCAGGGACTTCTTTCTTTTCTCTATCCTTCTTTCTCTCTTATATAGGGGGAAAGGACTTGAAAAGAAAAAGAGGGGGGAATATATGTATATAATATGGAAATGATAAGATAGATATAAGGATAGATTAGTGAATCTGCTCTGAAACTCAAAACTATTGTTATTCTTTAAATAAGGTTATCTTTTCATACATTGGTATAGAATTTTGTATATTGATACAAAAACAAGGTTAAATTTTGATTCATTAGTATAGAATTTTATATTTTGATACATAATAACTTTATTTCAACTCTTATATGAGGTATTGTGCCTATACAACTCATTTAAAAGTATAGGTTTACTTCCAATCCTTTTATGGGTTGCTTATTGCAATCTATTTAGGAGTCTGGAAAATACAAGTTGACTGGCCAGTTGAGCTTCTGGTCATGTAAAACACTAGTCTTAATTTATCATAAAATAGACTTAATAGGTTAAACAAATTGTAAATGGTTAAAATATACAGTTTGCTTGTTCAAAGATAGATAAATGATAGAGAGATTTATAAATAAATCGATAGATGTCTTCAAAACCCTCAGAGGCATACAGAAAATGGCATTTAAAGAGGTTTTTATTATTTTAAGAATTGTTTGACTTAAGACAGTCTACTCCTGACAGCTCCCTTTTGACTTGGAAGAAGACAATGAGCATCAAAAAATATCTTCCATCAGGAGATAATTCCTCAAAAAGAAATCTCCCATCAGGAGATATTCCTACTGGGCAAAAATGCCCCTGCTCTCTCAAAGACTGTATACAGTCCAAAGATGGACCAAAGCTTAAATGCAGGTAAGTCAATGTCCTGATTCTGCAAGGACAGAATGGGAAATCCTTATTATTTCTTGCTGCCCAATTTAGTCTGTGAAAAATGCTTGGCCAGAAGGCTGAAGATGATGCTCCAATGATATCAAGAGATATTTGGGAATGTCTAGGCAACAAATTGTCATATTTCTTTTAGGAAGGTGCTCTTCTATGCTTCCTACTCACTCAAATAATAACTTTAACCCTTCTTACGTCTTTGATGGGGTTGAAGGCATAATAGTTATAAAATTTCAATTGAACTTGAGTTTAGGATTTAAAAGGATATTTTCAAGTCTAAATAAAATGTAGGTTTATAAATATAGGATGTTATAGAAATTATTTAGGTTCAGAACTTTAGACACAGCAAGATAGATAGATGATGTTTTTCTTCTTCAAGTTGACTGCTACAAATAAGCTTAACATTATGTGTGTAACTTTTATATATGGTTTTCCTGATTGTTTCACCTTTTTTTTTATTGGTTTTTACTATGAGTTAAGAAATTTAGCCTTTTTATTAGACAAAAGGAGGGAATTGAGGGGGTAGTGTTAAGCATTCTAAATGTTAAATGGTCCTGTTTGCTGTCTGTTACTTAATTGACTCTGATTGGTTAAATAAATGCTGAGGTCTGAGAATGGACAGAGACAGAGAAAGGTGGGACTTCCTGAGATTAGAACATGAAGCCTGCATTTTAGACAGAATATTCATTCATTCCAGCCAGGAGCAGCAGGAAGGAGGATGCACACCATGGGTTAGAAAAAAAAAAAAAAAAAAAAAAAACCTCATTCCACATGACCAGGAACACCAGCATATCATGGAGAATGGCAGTTAAGGGAATGTATGTATGGGGTCATATTTGGGTAATAGAATTAAGGGGTAGCTTAGGTGGGCTAGGATTGCACATTTTCAGCCAAGGCTTGTTAAAATCCATTCTGTGTCTCTGTGTGCTCATTTATAATGGCTGCTTTAAGATTAACAACCGCCAAATCAATTACTGATAATATACAGGTTAAGTAACTTAATTAGCCATTTTTTTCAATACACCCCACAAATAGTATTACTCTTAATATGTCAGTGGACACATTTTTGTAACAGGTAAATATTTTTGCATGCAGGGTCTAAAGAAGGGTAAGACAATTTTGTTATTTCCTCTCCAGAAGCCTTCGTAGCACCTTACAGCACAATAAAAGCTATCAATTAAAGAATACTGGTCATTTTGATCTTGTTTTCCTGATATCCTGAAATGAAATATGCAGTGTGTTCACCAAGAGGTGAACATTTATTAGTGGACAACCAAGATCAACGGCAACAGGACATATTACATCTATGGATTCTTTGTCAAATAATTCACAGGGAGTTTTAAGAACTTCATTAGTCAAAAAACTTGATTATAGATTAAATTATTTTGGTAGTGTGTGATCATACCACTTGTACTATCCAATATTAAGATAGGCTATAATGAATCATATAAGAAAAACAGAATATTTATATCATTATGTATATTCATATGATATTTCAAAATCATAAGATAATCCAAATATCAAGGACAAAAGATGGATAAAATTATAAATATAACATTCTAATTTTTAAATTCTAAAATACTCAGGCCCAAAGATATTAGAAGGTTAATTGCTGACTAAATTTTCAACTGCTGGAAATGGAAGCATTTTTAAAATATATTTAATCAATATACATTGTTTTTGAAGTGAGAAAACAGTGACAAATATCATTGGAAAACTGAAGTAGACTCAGTTGAAGTAGTGTTAGGTAAACACATCACTGGCAGAGGGAGACATTTCCTTCTCCAGCTGCTCTTCTGGCCCATCAACCCATTTGGTGCAGTGAGAAGTCATTAGAGCAGGTGGCTGCTCATTTTACTTTGATATGGAAGATTAACCTCAGAGCTATTTCTGCATTTACTAGAAAACACTGAGTCATGACAATTGTAAAAACGATTGACAATGATATGCAATCAGATGCTTTTATACCAGAGCTGACTCTCACAGGGCTGCATGTTACTGAGGATGCAAATTGCTTAGAATATCTAAATTACTTTTTTTCTTTTCTGATTCACAGTTGCCAGCCACTTGTGTATGAAAGCTAAATGGAAGGGTAACCATTAAGTATAACATATAACCGTTAGGTTTACCACCTAAACTATGAATTAGCAGTGTAAGTACCAAAACAGAGGTGAAGTAAAAGAATAGTTTAACTATTATCATATGGTATGGTGATTATCAGCAGGTTTTGTCAAATGTATTATGAAATAGGTCTGTCATGTGAATGCTCCTTTCTTTTTTTATATTAGTTCTGTTATATTCCCCCCAGAATGCTTTGTTAATAAAATATCAACACTTCTTAGATATATATTAGAACCAGGATTATCTTCACCTTGCATTTAAAATAGTCTTGTATTCCAAGGGTGACCTTAGGAATGAAAAATTAATAATAATAATAATAAGAGGTATGATTATTAATTGACATTGATTACAAGGTGCAAAGAATTAGACACATTGCAAGCATCATGTGAATTTTTAATCAACCATATTATCTGTTTTACAGAATTATGATGTGTTTTCATGTCACAAAACAGAAAAACAAGTGATAATTGTGAAAGATTAAAGAAAATAAATAAATATTGTATGTCATATAGGAAATGGATATATATATATATATATCCCTATATAAAATGAATATATGTGGAAGTATCCTAAAACAAACTTTATATAAACAAAGAAAACAGTTATGTTGAAAACTATTGTGTCTATTCAATGATTTATTTTATTTTTGAGATTATAATAAATTATATTTCTTCCTCCTTTTTCTTTCCTCCAAACAATCTCATGCAAACCTCCATCTCCTTAAAATTCATTGCCTTTTATTCACTATTTATTGCATACAGATACATATTTGTATGTACATATCTACTTTAAATATAACTTTCAGTGTATGTAATGCTACATGTATGTATGTTTTCAGGACTGGGTATTTAGACTAGAAAATAAGTTAGTGTTTTCCTACCTGGGTAGCCCACCTCTCCTACTTCCAGTTTTTCTCAGTTACAGCAGGGATAAGGGCCAGTGGACCTTTTTTCATCCAAATTTTTATTTACTTAGGTGTTGTCTTTGCCTAAGTATATTTGTCCATACAATAACATATAAGCACACTTTAATTGTAGTCTTCATTCCTCCTCAAGGAACTTTCTCTTTGAAACAGATGGAGATCACAACATAAAATCATAACCAATCAAATTACACAGTTGTGGACCCCAGTGCAATTAGATAAATCTACAAAAAAACTCCTGCACTGTTGGGGAAAGTCTAATATATTGCTTCTTATAGACTGATTTCAATGCTGAGATCTGGTTATTGTCCCTTCTGAGGCATTCTCTTGATTGGTTAATAAAAGTAGCTGATAGAATGAGTATGGCAGTGTTCTTGCTGATTCTATGTGGTGGAAGAGTTTGAAGAGTATTGGTGTTAGCTCCTCTTTGAAGGTCCGGTAGAATTCCATGCTAAAGCCATCTGGCCCTGGGCTTTTTTTGGTTGGAAGATTTTTAATGACTGTTTCTATTTCCTTAGGGGTTATTGGGCTGTTTAAGCTGTTAATTTGATCTTGATTTAGTTTTGGTAGGTGGAATCTATCGAGGAAATTGTCCATTTCGCTTAGGTTTTCAAATTTGGTGGAATATAGATTTTTAAAGTAGGACCCAAATATTTTCTAGATCTCCTCAATGTCTGTTGTTATTTCTCCCTTTTCATTTCTGATTTTGTTGATTTGGGTTCTTTTCCTTTGCCTTTTAGTTAATTTGTCTAGGGGTCTGTCTATTTTGTTGATTTTCTCAAAGAACCAACTCTTGGTTTCATTGATTTTTTGTATAGTTCTTTTTGTTTCTATGTTGTTGATTTCAGCCCTAAGGTTGATGATTTCCTGCCTTCTGCTCCTCTTGGGAGTGTTTGCTTCTTTTTTTTCCAATTCACCCAGCTTAGCTGTTAATTCGCTAATATGAGCTGTCACAATTTTCTTTTTGAAGGCATTTAGTGCTATGAACTTTCCTCATAGCACAGCTTTCATTGTATCCCATATATTTGGGTATGTTGTGCCTTCATTGTCGTTGGATTTTAAGAAGTCTTTGATTTCCTTCTTTATTGCTTCCCTGACCCAGTGGTCATCCAGTAAGGAGCTGTTCAATTTCCATGTGTGTGTAGGCTTTCTGTTGATTCTTTTGCTGTTGAAGACCAGCTTTATTCCGTGGTGGTCTGATAAGATACAAGGTGTTATTTCAATTTTCTTGTATCTGTTGAGACTATCTTTGTGTACAACTATGTGGTCGATTTTGGAGAAGGTTCCGTGAGGTGCTGAGAAAAAGGTGTATTCCTTTGTGTTTGGGTGAAACGTTCTGTAGATATCTGTTAGGTCCATTTGGTTCATGATCTCTGTTAGACTCAATATTTCTCTGTTTGGCCTCAGTCTTGATGATCTGTCCATTGTTGTGAGTGGGGTGTTGAAGTCTCCCACTACTAATGTGTTGTGATCGACGTGCAATTTACACAACAAATCAAAATCGCTAAGATCTTTCAGCTCTACACACTGCCCCAGCCAGAACTTCAGTAAAGACTGGAAGATCACCTTCTGCCTACAGTCTTCTTAGGACATCTAAACAGCTGAGCACAAAAGGACTGAACATAAAAGGATTGTACTAACATTTTTAACCATTTTTCCACTCTGGTTCAGGCCCCAAACAGGTTTACTACGAACCAAATCAGCAGGAAGTCATTTTAAGAGAGCGACATCCCATGCCCAGAGGGTGTGGAGGGTGTTTTTCTCCCCCCCCCCTTTTGGTTATTTGAAGGATAACAGAAAACTTTGTTATTTAGGGGAAGAGACTACAAGCTGTTAAATGGTCTTGTTAAATGGGTTTTGGAGGTTAGACCCAGGGACTTCCTTCTTTTCCTATTCTGTATCCTTCTTTCTCTCCTATGTAGGAGTGCATGAAATTGAGAAAAGTGGGACATAGACATAGTATGGGAAGGACCAAGAAGAAGGGACAGATTATTGAATATGCCCTTATACCTTTGCATATTGATACAAAATTAGTATTATATTTGGCCAAAGTGTTATTGACCATTGTATATTGTGCAAAATTAAGATTGTATTGGATTACATCGGTATTGATCTTTGTATATTGATACAAAATTAAGATTATATTTGTCACAATCACAATGGTATTGTCCCTTGTATATTGACGTAATATTAAGATTGTATTGGGCTACATAGGCATTGATCTTTGTATATTGATACAAAATTAAAGGTAATGCTTCCTAATGGTATTGTACCTAAAGATACTTAAAAATGAAATGTGAAGCTCTGGCCTCTTGATACCAACCATCTTAAACTCTTTAGGATAGTTAAGAAATACAAACTCCTAATCATGCAAGCATGTCACTTTGTTAGCTACTATGACAGTCTATCACAGATATTTTCTAAGCTACTCAGAAATCAAGTTGTTAACAGACAAGCAACATTTGCTTATCTAAATACAAGAGATAGATAGGGCATCTTCAAAAACCCCAAGAGATCTGCAGAATATGGCATTCAAAGATGTTGTCTTAAATTAAGATTTTTTTATATCGAGACATATCAGCTCCTGACAGCACCCCCTATTCTACTCCAAGTAGAAGATGAGCATCGAAGAATCTCCAGTATGAGATGGTTGAATTAGTGGCAAGCCTATCTCTTGGCATGAAAAAACCCCTTGCTTCAACTGCAGACAGACTGCTGTCCAAAAAGGACAAAACTTGGTAGCAGGGAAGTCGACAGCCTAGCTCTGCCTAGACAGGGTAGGTAAGTCCTTCATAATCCCTGCTCGACAATCAATATCTGTCAGAGAAACAGGACCAAAAGTCTGAAGATTGATGCTGTAACGTATGGAGAGAAAACAGGAACTGTCCAGGCAGCCACTGATATGTCATTTCTTAGTTTTGGATGATGCAGGCCCTGCACTTCCTACATAATCAGATATATTTATCCCTCTCAGGTCTCTGAGGTGGTT
Organism: Lophiomys imhausi; assembly: GCA_907164525.1. Classification (NCBI taxonomy): domain Eukaryota; kingdom Metazoa; phylum Chordata; class Mammalia; order Rodentia; family Muridae; genus Lophiomys; species Lophiomys imhausi. The sequence continues at coordinate 14,173,855 of CAJQZJ010018033.1, read as the reverse complement.
GAAGAATAGATAGCTAGAGTCTCATATTTAAATTTTGAGTTGTTTAGGAATCAAGAGGGTGTTCTGGATCTAAGAAGATGTTTTTAAAATTGTGATGCAAGTTAGTATGAAAGCTTAGTCAGATATAGAACTTTAGTTAGATGGTAGAATGTAAAAGTCAGGTGCCAAATATGTATGAACTGGACATTGGGAATGTATGCTGGGCCATTTAACTCTCATAAATGTGGCATATTTATTTCTGTTGTTTTGTATAGTATTTACTGTTATAAGAGAAGGAACCATTTGTTGGACTGAAAGGGGAAGCTGTTGGGGGGAAGAGGGTGGAAGGGTGGGACAGGAAGGGGGAGTAGGGAAGGGATTGTGACTGAGATGTAACTTGAAGAAATAAAAAATTAAGTATAAAAAATAAAAATAAAAAAATAAAAGTAGCTGATGGCCAATTAGCTGGGCAGAAAGAGTAGAGGATGGTGGGACTTCCTGAGATGAAAACAGGAAACCTGTGTTTTACATTGAGGAATCTCTCTTTCCAACAGGAGAAATGGAAGCAGACAGACATGTTTGAGAACCCTGGAAGGTAATAACAGGTCACATGGCAGTTTGGGATTGGGTGGTCCGGATTAATTTAGATTAGCTAATTGACAGTCTGCCCAGGTAAGGGCTAAGCATTGAAACAGTAAAAGGTCTTGGTGTTTTTAATTATTGGGGAAGGGATGTGGCAGCCTATGGGAAGCTAGTCAAAGCAACCCAGGCCACCGGCCTCCCACCAAACTCTGGTGGCTGTCCATTCAGGCCACTTACAGTTTCTCTGGTCTTATACAAATGTTTGTTGTTATTAATAAGTATCTGGCAGCTATCTCACCAGCTTTGCCTCCAGACTGCACCACCAGGTCCTTAGTCCATATATACAGGCTTCTAAGGCAAGTCAGGCCTACCTATTTCTCTCCAGGCCACCAAGTGCTCTAGTGGCCTAATATAACAACTTACAGTTATTAATGAGGATATTAGTTAACACAGTTTAGGTTGCAGGTGGTGAAGGCTATCCTTGGTCCACTGCTTTTTCCCCAAGACAAGTCAGGCCATCAGTTAAGGTGGGCCAGGCCACCAGCCTAATCTTACAGTTTATACTTATTAATAAATACAATTGATAATTAAGCAGCAATTTTTCTGCACCTAAGTTTCAGATCATTTTATGGAATAGTGGTTGGATAGTTTATGAGAACTGGATGATCAGAGAGTTTTGTGAGTTCAAGTTCATATATTTTAGTAAAATCAGAAGTTTTGCCCATTAAGTCTCTTTTCAGTTTTCTTAACTGTGCATAATATACATTATATGACAGGAAAGTCACTTTCCTTCTCAGTGAAGATGTACTACTGCTCAACACTTTAAAATAAAAACTGCTGCAATTTCTCATTAATTTTTTAATGAAATAATTCAAACAATATGACTGTGAGCTATGAATATGACTCAGCCGATAAAGCATTTTGCCTGAGTGAAGACCAGAGTTCATATTCTTTTTAAAATATATTTATTTACTAATTTAAGTCACATCTCCATCACAGCACCCTCACTTCACAACTCTCCGTCTGGTCCCACTCTTCCATCCTCTACCCCACTTCCAACGATACTATTCCTTTCATTGGGGGTGGGGGCTGATATGTGGAAGCACCCCTACAGAATACAGATTCTTAAAATACACATAAAAGTACATCAGATGTGAGTAAAAATGGAAGACAAAGACAGGGCTTTTTTAAACAAGATAGCTGGAATGTGATGTTTTGGGTCCAGAGACAAACTCTGCCTTAGTTAATGAGATGGAGAGCAACTGAGAAAGCCATGCATTAATACAGCTGGATTCCACAGGCTTATGCACACACACACACACACACACACACACACACATTCACTCTTATACCACCCACTCATCTCCATGCAAAATATAAATTAAATAAGAGTTATGGCTATGATAATCTGTATATTCCCCATTTTGTTGCTTAGTTTTAAGTTAACCCTAAAGAAGATGTTGTCTGAAGGTATTTGGAAATAGTATTAATATAATTAACTTTAATAAGATAAATCATTCTCTATAATGTGAATATGCTTTCAGTCAGTTGAAGATATTAAGATCTTGATGTTTACAATAGAAAATTTATGCTTCAATATTGCAATAAACACACACACACACATGCACACACTGCTAGAGTGATCTGAAAGCTGCATGTATTTTATGCTAATTATTGGCACCCAAGATCTGGTTACCATCCGGATGAATAAATATATTGTCATATATACCTCTCTTTGTTGTGTAAGCCTTGCTCTAACTAATTTAAGGTTGATTGATTGAATAAAATGCCTGCAGCCTTGATTAGGGAGAAGAGAGGCAGATGAGAAGAAGGTTTACAGGATTTTGGAGCAAAAGGATAACAGGAAGAAGATGCCAGAGAGAAGAGGAAGAGACATGTCACAGGTTAGATGGAAGAATATCATGCCATGTGGCCTGGAACATCAGCATAGCATGGAGAATAACAGACCAAGGGTATGTTTGTGTATATTAGGGCTTTATTTGGGGAAATAAATAAAAGGGTGATGTGGTGATATTATGCATTCTAAATGTTAATTAACCTGCTCCCAGAAGCTTGCTTGATGTCAAGTAATGCTGTTACCTTGCTTGTCTCTGCTTGGTCAAATAAATGCTGAGACCTGAGATTGGGCAAAGATAGAGGTAGGCAAGACTAAGATGCTCAGACTTCTGAAGCAAAGAGGTGGATGAGTAGAAGAAGCCTCCAGAAGAAGAGGAAGAAGCAAAGATCAGGAAGGTGAATACATGCCATGGGTTAGAGAAAAGAAACTCATTTCACATGGCCTGGAACACTGGCATAGCATGGAGAATAACAGTCCAAGGGGACATATGTATATATGGGGTCATATTTGGGGAACAGAATGAGCTAGGTTAGATAAGCTAAGATTGCACATTCCAAGCCAAAGCTTATTAAAATCCATCAGGTGTCTCTGTGTGCTCATTTATAATGGTGGGTTAAGGATTAACAACTGCTGACCAATTAAATATAATATGAATACAGGTAAATACCCTAATTAGTCAATTTTCTACAGGCTAAAATTACACAATCCAGGCTAAGCTTTGTTACCATCCATTAGGTGTCTGTGATTATTCATAAGTGGCCTAAAGGAAAACTCCATCACCCTAATAATCCAAGTATCAATTATGAAAATTAATATTTCCTACAACACACACACACACAAGTTGCACATATTTCAACATGCTGACCCGCCTTGGCACAGTAGATTCAAGATCACACGAATTTCTATTCTTCTTTAAAATTAAAACGTAATTATATCATTTGTCCCCTTTCCTCCTTTTGATCCCTTTCAACTCTTTTCATCCCCTGAATAACTTTCAAACTTACTAGCTTTTTTCTTTGATTACATTTGTTACAAACACATACATATTATGTATGCACATAAATATATAGGTAAAACTGACTAAGTCCATTTTGAACCTGTATGTATATGATTTGAAGACTAACTACTTTGTATTGGGTAACCAGTTAAGGTCTCATCTCCTTTGAAGGCTAATTCTCCCCATCTAAGTTGCCATTATCTCCTGTATTTACTTTTCTAGCCATGGGACTAAGTAAGACTTATTCTTTCCACACTACCTATTTTTTTTGCTGTGGTTCCTGTTTGGATCATGTTGATGTAGCCACCCTGTTGAAGTATCATGATTATAGCTTCCTGTTGTTTCTAGGACATACAGTCTCACAGCAAACTTTTAGACTTCTGGCTCTTACAGCCTTTCTGTTCGCTCTTCCATGGTGCTCCCTGAGCTTTAGGCATCAGAGCTGTATCGAAGATGTATTCACTGGGGCCCGAAAACTCATGATTAGTTGTTTGTTCTCAGTATTGAAAAAAAATTGTTTTTTTCATCATAATGTCTGTGGCTTCTTTAATAAAGGGTGTGGATTTCATTTATCTTTGGTTATAAGGACAAGTATTTAGAATACAGATAGGCATTATGATGTTGTACTAATGTTAGAGAGGTAAGCTTTCATTTAAAATCCACAACCTTACTATCCCAGAGGAGTTGGCTAGGTTTCAAGTACTAGGCATTTATTCACTCATGATGAGTGGTTCACAAACCCAATTAGATGGCAGTTGGTTACCACCAAAATATGAATACCACTGTTGTACATGTAGGATTATCTTGGCATGCTGTCATTTTTGTGGCGCATAGTCTTCCCAGCTGGGTTGCACTATTGATTGCTTCTCCCCTTTGACAGCTTACATAACAACTTTTAGTAATATGAAAGCTCATCCTCAAGGCAGAGGTTTTCAGGGCAAAACTAGCTTTGCTCTTCACATATACTTAATAAACTTCCTTACTCAACCTCTTGGCTTTGCCTGGCCCCTATTCACATGAAGTCAATCCTTATCTCAGTATCTTCTATCTCTCTGTCTTTAAGCTTGGTTTCCTAGGAGAAATTTACATAATTTAATAGTTTCAATGATTTATTATACTTATGAAATTTCTAAAGTTGGCCATGAACTTATTAGATTCAATAAAATATTTTTTTCAGAGTGAATGTTCCACTACTCCTCAAACACTCATTACACTAAATAATGAGAGAAACAGGTTATTTCTCATTGATGAATATTTAAGTCAGCACCTATTTGGCAGCCAAATAACTATGGAAGTTGATTTTCTTATGATGACATTAATATTCTTTTAGTGATAAAAGATGCCACTCTCAGCACAATGTTATACCAAGGACTCTTCCTTAACTTTCTAGAGAGTCAGAGTTGGAAGACAACAATTATAGTAATAGTAAAACTGATCTATCACAGAAGATGAAATAATTAATAGTTTCTTAAACCATAAAGTGAATTTTTTTACACACGTTATATCTCTTTGACAGGAAAATGGTACACTCAGAGAGAAAGAGACAGAGAGGCAGAGAGATAGAAAAGAGGGAGATATAGACAGAGAAAGATTGAGATAGAGAACAGAATGATTTGTATCTAGGACAAATGTACACATGAGCAACTAGTACAATCAGGAATAGACATGTTTAGTAAATCATTAGTACTTAAAATAATACTGGAAGCCAAGAACTTGTCAAGTAGGAGAGTATGGAAATACAAGAAGTTAAGAAAAATTGTAATGTTTTAGATAACTTACTGAGGGTGAAATTTATGACAGAAATTGTTTGTGTACCCTCTATTACACACCTTTTTTCAGTTTTGTTAATAACTTGCAGATATTGGGAACTTTTAATTTTTTATGAGACAAAAATATACAATAGTAAAAAGAACATGGTATTTTATGAAGCTTCTCTACCTAAGATTTAGAATGCCATTTGTCTCTAGTTATAAAGATAAATATTTAGAAGGAAATGTGGTCTCATGTCAAAAAGACTAAGTTCATCTTTTAAGGTCTAAGACATACTTAATCATGGGTTTTCAACTAATTGACAGGTAATGAACTGAATGCTATTTTGTGAAGTGAACCTCAAATCCAAAGAAAGTACAGTTGGTTACTCCCATAACAGGCATGCCACTCTTACAACAGGAGACACATCTTTCTTGTCCGGATTGTTGTGAATTTCATAAGGCTCACCACTGAATATATTTGTCAATTGAAATCACCATAATCAGGCTGCATGACATAGTCCAACACCATGAAAAATACACAGAAAGTTATGAAATTGTCAGCTAAGACCATGTTGATTTCACTATCAAGTCATATAAAAATATGGTATTTTCAACTTAACTAGGATTTTAGTCACTTATTCTATTAGGCAACAAAGAGGAATGGTGAATTCATGTACAGTTTGTGAGAAAAACTGGAGCCTCACTCACCATCAAGGTATAAAAATCTTTATAGGAGTATTTAAGGATTAAATCACATGTAGACACAATCTGTATGGACAGTTATGGAATGAAGTGAAGTATAAACAAACTCAACTTTGAACAGTAATCTCTTGTTTGACAAAAGAAAATGAAGGTTCAAATTTTCTTTCAGATAATCTCTAAACTGGATAGCTGTCCTTCTATTAATATAGCCTGGCAATCAAGATATTTTTTCTGGGTTTTTTTTTTGATTTTTTAAACACAATAGTTTACAACTTCATTTCTGTAAACAATAGAAATTGTTACTCCTTGGTTGTTAAAATACTGGAATCCCAGGACTTCCATAAAAATTCTGCTTGTACCAATTACATGAATATATATGAAAAATGTCCTTTTACTAACCATGTTTGAAGAGAGTTCCAGCCTTCATTAAGCAAGAAAACACACAACTAATTTTATACACATATATACGATGAACGTGTATATAAATATTTATAATTTGTGTCTCTAAACTTTAGTGTGAGATTATGTCTGCCCCAAGTCATTTAAGCCATTGATTCTCTGATATTCTCTCTCTTTCTCTCTGTCTCTCTCTGTCTCTCTGTCTCTCTTTCTCTCTCTCTCTCTCTCTCTCTGTGTGTATGCATGTCTATCCCCTGCTTTCTCACTTTGTTCTATATTTTCTCTTTCTTTTCTTGTTTCTTCTTAAATTGTAATTCCCATTGTGAGTTTTATGTCATTTATTTTCCATTGAAAATTGTCTTTATTTTTTTATTTGCTGTTGTTGATTTTTCTGTAATAATTATTAGACAAGAGTCATATGCAATGCCATTGACCAATCACAATTTAATGTCATCAGGTAATTACTTATTCTTGTTTTCTTACATTTTCAGTTCTGGTGAATATTTTCTGGCAAATGGAGTTGGGATTTCTGCATGAGGAAAGAAAATAATAGAAATTGGTTACTAAACATCATTCACAGCATGCACTAATTATAGTAATAATTGTATTGTATACAGAGTATAATAATAACAAAATACTTTTTGTACCTGGTAAATGGCAGTATAAATTGATTTGTTATTTGAAGTGGTTTAGCTAGCTGATAAGAGTTATATCAGAATAAACTATTTTACTCATTGCATTCAACTACTCTTGAGAAATTACTTTGCATTGATTATGAATTTTACAAATATCATAATTAAATAAATAAATTTAAATTAAAAAACTCTTGAAGGTCTCAGATATGTGACAGTGTATCTGGACACATGAAATTACCAGAAATTTCATTTTAGTTTTGTTTTTCTCAGTTCTATATATTTATCACATCCTATTATTCAAATTATTTCCTTATACAGAAAAATAATTTGATGGTCTAAATTAATCATGTTTCATATAAAACATGTTTCTGCTTGTCAAGTCCAATACTAGTGATTTAATAAAAAATTATTATAACCTGAGTTTCAGTGTCATGCTCCTTGGCGGTCTCTAGAAGAAAGGTCTGTAGTAATGAATATATTTTAAAAATAAATGGCAAATATCAAACCAGAGTCATTGGGTAAATAATAACAAATGGTTTAATCTTGACCTCACTATTCTTATCACATCACATCAGAAAGGGAACCTTTCTCTAAGGACTTTCAGAAGAATTGATGATCCATCACATGCAACGTATGTATTGGGATTGCAATTCAGCCATAAGCATGTCAATTGACCTATGGAGTTTAGGACTGCATTCCTACTGGGGAAACATGATTCTATATTGTTAGCTATTTCTTTTAGAAATTTGTAAGGTGATTTTATCTGTTGTACCTCCATTTGCTTGATAGCTATCTGTACTTGTCTTTTTTAATTTATTAATTCATTTTATATCCCAATCACAGTTCCCCCACTTCCTTGCCTATCTTCCCACCCTCTTTCTCCTTCCCTGCTCCTCCCCTTCTCCCCAGAGAAGGGAGCTACCACTCCCCTTATCAACCCTCGCAAGGTCATCAGGTCACATCAGGCCTGAGAGTATCTTCTTGAATTGCAGCCCTGCTAGGAGAAAGTATTCCAAATCAGGCAACAGAGTCCATGTCAAAGGACAGCCCTGTTTCCACTTGCTAGGTTTTCCACATGAAGACCAACTTGCCTATAAGCTGAATATAAGTGTTGGGGAGCTTGGTCCAGTCTATACATACTTTTTTTTAAAGTTGGTTGGTTGGTTGGTGCTTCATTCTCTGTAAGCCCCATGGTTCTAGGCTAATTGTCTCTGTTGGTCTTCTTGTAGAGTTCTTCTCCCCTCCAGGTCCCTCTAATCTTCCTTCTATTCTTCTAGCAGACACTGTGAACTCCACCTAATGTTTGACTGTGGATCTCAGCATCTGTTTGATCTGTACTTTTCTAATGAAGAATGATTAACTTCTAAAAATGAAATATACACTTGAATATAGTTAGCATAATTAGAGATTATAAGATTTATTGCAGTACTAAGTGCTCCCTAGTTAAGTGTAGCCTTTATCTGCCTCAAATGAAGTCTAGCATCCTTACTAACTTAAGAGAAGGGTTTTGAGACAAAGATGGCTAGACTGTGGAGTAAAGTCTTCAATTTAGAGATGTAGTTAGAATAATGTTATCTGAGTAAATTTGTTAATCAACATATTTAAATAATAACATATTTTAGTAAAGCATTTTTTAGATTTATAAGGATTTATTTATTTGAATATTTATAAAATATGTTGTAACAAGGAACTATATATATAATATTTTTGCTAATATGGAAAGAATCTATCTTCTTTAACACTTCTTTCCTATCCATAGTTGCATTCTTGATTTTTTAAAATTTATTTTGTGATAGAACATTTGTTTTACTTCTCAAGCCATTTTTTCCTTTAAAAGGATAACATAAATATATTTTATTTCTAATTTGAATCTTCGGCATATGTAAACTTGATATTTGACAAAACTTGACACAACCATAACTTCTAATATTTTATGTGATATAAAGGATGAATAGCTTTTTAGTTGTAGCATCATGTCTGGAAGACATTTAACGTAGTGTGGATATTTATAAGTACTACAATTTAGTTATAAAATTTCCAAGAATGAATGATAATTTATAAAATAAAAATAGTAAATAACATTTACTTCAAATAAATTCTAAAAAACAAAACATATAAATACCTTGAAAATATAAATACAATTCCATACACACACTGAGTAGTGTGTGTTTATATATTTATAAATATTTATGTACATACATATACATACATTCTTTTAACAGCAACTAATGCAAAGAGACCACGAATTTGAAGATGACCAAGGATGGGTATAAGGGAGGACTGAGAAGGATGAAAAGGAATTTTGAGGTAATGTAAATGTATTTCAAAAAATTAAAAGTATATTAGACAATTTCATTAATTTTAATCAAATCTAGTAAGAAACATTTCTATTTGGTTTCTTGGTATTTAATTTCTTGAGTTATTTGTAGATATTGGATATTAGCCCTCTGTCAGATGTGGGGTAGGTGAAGATTTTCTCCTAGTCTGTAGGTGGCCATTTTGTTCGAATGATAGTATCTTTTGCCTTATAGAAGCTTTTTGGTTTCATGAGGTCCCATTTATTAATTGTTGAACTCAGGTCCTGAGCTGTGGGTGTTCTGTTCAGGAAGCTGTCACCTGTGCCAATGAGTTCAAGATTTTTTCCCACTTTTTCTTCTAGTAGATTTAGTGTGACCGACCTTATGTTAAGGTCTTTGATCCACTTGGGCTTAAGTTTTGTACAAAGTGATAAGTATGGGTCTAATTTCATTCTTTTACAAGTGGACATCCAGTTGGACCAGCACCATTTGGTGAAGATGCTGTCCTTTTTTCATTGTGCCGTTTTGGCTTCTTTGTCAAAAATTAGGTGCCCATAGGCATGTGGGTCTATTTCTGGGTCTTCAATTCGAATCCATTGATCTACTGGTCTGTTTGTATACCAATACCATGCTGTTTTTACTACTAATGCTCTGTAGTACAGCTTGAAATCTGGGATGGTGATACCTACAGATGTTTTTTTATTGTACAGGAATGATTTAGCTATTCTGGGCTTTTTGTTGTTCCATATGAAATTGAGAATAGCTCTTTCCAAGTCTATAAAGAATTGTGTTGGTATTTTGATAGCAATAGCATTGAATCTATATATTGCTTTTGATAGGATAGCCATTTTTATTATGTTGATCCTACCTATCCATGAGCATGGGAGATCTTTCCATCTTGTAAAGGCCTCTTCCATTTCTTTCTTCAAGGGCTTGAACTTCTTGTTGTACAGGTCCTTTACTTGCTTGGTTAGAGTTACCCCCAGGTATTTTATATTTTTTGTGGCTATTGTGAAGAGGATTGTTTCCCTTATTTCTTTCTCAGACCATTTGTTTGTTGTATAAAGAAGGGCTTCTGATTTTTTTTAATTAATTTTGTATCCAGCCACCTTGCTGAAGGTGTTTATCAGCTGTAAGTGTTCTATGGTGGAATTTTTAGGGTCGCTTATGTATACTATCATATTGTGTGCAAATAGGGATAATTTGAATTCTTCGTTTTCAATTTGTATCCCCTTGATCTCTTTTAGTTGTCTTATTGCTCTAGCAAGAACTTCAATCAAAAAATGGGGGATGGAGCTAAATAGAGAATTCACAAAGTTGGAATCCCTAATGGCTGAGGGACACTTGAAGAAATGCTCAACATTCTTAATCATCAGAGAAATGCAACTCAAGATGACTCTGTGATTCCACCTCACACCTTTCAGAATGGCTAAGATCAAAAGCTCAAGTGACAGCACATGCTGGCGAGGGTGTGGAGAAAGGGGAACCCTCCCCCATGGCTGGTGAGAGTGCAGGCTTGTGCAAACACTATGGAGGTCAGTATGTGAGATATCTTAGAAAACTTGGAATAGCTTTGCCTCAGGGCCCAGCCATACCACTTCTAGGGATACACCCAAATGACTCCTCATGGAATCAAAAGGAAGTTTCCTCATCTATGTTCATAGCAGCCTTATTTGTAATAGCTAGAAACTGGAAACAACCCAGATGTCCCTCAACTGAAAAATGGATTAAAAAACTGTGGTACATCTACACAATGGAATATTACTCAGCTATCAGAAACAATTAAATTATGCAATTTGCAGCTAAATGGATGGAACTAGAGAAGCTCATCCTGAGTGAGCTAACTGAGACTCAGAAGGATGCACATGACATCTATTCACTTATAGTAGGATTTTAGCTATATAGTACAGGATATCGATACTAGAACCAACACACCAAAGGGGACATGGACATATACTTTTTATTTCTTTGTTTGTTTATTTGGTTTTTTAGTTCTCTCTCCCTGGCAATGAGACACTTTTCACTGGTGGTACTGCCTCGTAAACCCCCAATGTAATGAGGAGGCTCTTGGCCCTCATATGACCTCTGAACTGGGGCTAGGGACTGTTATGTAAGGACACTCCACTCCAGAGGAGTGGGATAGAAGGGTTAGGGGGTAAAAAAATGAAATGGGAAGTTTTGGCCTTTTGCTATCACCAATTGTCATAAACTGTTTAGGATAATTAAGGAATGCAAACTAATAGTCCTGTAAGCTTGTCATTTTTTTAGGTATTATGACAGTCTATTAGAATTATTTTCTAAGCTATTCAGAATTCAAGTTGCTAAGAAACAAGCAACAGTTGCTTATCTAAATATAAGAGATAGATAGGGCGTCTTCATAAACCTCAAGAGATCTGCAGAATATGGCATTCAAAGATGATTTCTTAACTTTAGATTTTTTGATATCAAGACATGTCATCTCCTGACAGCACCCCCTATTCTACTCCAAGTAGAAGATGAACATCAAAGAATCTCCAGTGGGAGATGATTGAATTAGTTGCCAGCCTATCTCTTGGCAAGAAAAACCCCTTGCTTCAACTGTAGATAGAATACTCTCCAAAAAGGACAAAGCTTGGAAGCAGTTAAGTCGACAGCCTAGCTCTGCCAAGACAGGGTAGGCAAGTCCTTCATAATTCCTGCTCTACAATCAATGTCTGTCAGAGAAACAGGGCCAAACAGCTGAAGATTGATGCTGTAATATATGGACAGAATATGGGAACTGTCCAGGCAGCCACTGGTATGTTATTTCTTAGTTTTGGAATAGGCCCTGAACTTCCTATGTAATCATATATATTTATCCCTCTCAGATCTCTGAGGTGGTTGAAGAATAGATAGCTAAAGTCTCGTAGTTAAATTTTGAGTTGTTTAGGAATCAAGAGGGTGTTCTGGATCTAAGAAGATATTTTTAAAATTGTGAGGCAAGTTAGTATGAAAGCTGAGTGAGATCTAGAACTTTAAACTCATGGAGATGGTTAGATAGTAGAATGTTAAAGTCAGGTGCCAAATACACATGGACTGGACATTGGGAATGTATGCTAAGCCATATAACTCTCATAATTGTGGCCTATTTATTACTGATGTTTTTTACTCTATTTATTGTTATAAGAGAAAGAGCCATTTGTTGAACTGAAAGGGGGAGCTGTTGGGAGGAAAAAGATATACCTTAAACTTGAAAAACAGGGAAGAGGATGGGGGATTGAGGGGGAAAGAGGTTGGGAGGGTGGGAATGGAGGGGGAAGTAGGGAGGAGATTTTGATTAGGATGTAATTTGAAGAAATAAAAAAGAAACATTTCTAAATAGCAATAGACAATATTTTCCAAGAAAGGTACCTGAATTTTAATTGAAATAAAAATAACTGGTGATAATCAAAGGGTTTTATTGCATTACAAATTTTTTTCAATGCATAGTAGAGAAAAATACACACATTCATATCTTAGTACCTTCTATGTGTTTAAAGGCAAATGTTAAAGCATGTGGTGATGACAGCTCCTGAATTTCTGAGAAATTTTCAGACTCTAGGGGTGATGGTGAAGTATGCCTGGACAGGGCAAAGCCAGAGAAAACTCTGGTGGTGGAGGTCCTTAGCAATCTTGACGTGCAAATCGGTCCTCCGACAAATGGAAAGACAAATGGAACCATCTAGTAGCTGGTTCCCCATGAAATTTCCCTCAGGGTAGCTGGCACTCCAGCAGAACCTGTTGACCCATGGCAGCAGTTTTAAACATGAAGGCAAATTAGAGGTCTTGGGGCTAAATTATCTCAACCTGTTCTCAAACTTTAAATTGGTAAGAAGGCTGGGAGCTGTGCATGGAATGCAAGTGCCCAGTGGGTCATTTTTGGTAAACAGAACTGGCACTGCAGATGAACCGAAGGCCAGTTTCAGTATTTAAGAATCCCATCTGTATGATCCGGGTGAAAAAACCTCCAGTTTCAGTTTTTAAGAATACCATCTGTATGACCTGGGTGAAGGAGTTTGAAACACAATTACTGTTTTCCTTGTCATACTATGTTTTAAGGGGTAGTCTTTGTACACAGACTTGTTCATTCTATCATTAAGCTAATCTAGTTTAGAGACATAAACTTCAAATACTTTTGTTATAAATATGCATTTTTTAGCAGCTAAAATTAAAAAAAAAATTATATATGTGATGCTCAGCACAGGTGAAAACTGTAACCCAGCACTAATGGAGTAAGAATAGGAGGATAAGGAGTTAAAAGTCCCTCTTGGCTACATAAGAGTTTGAGGTCAGGTGTTTTGGGACACATGCATCCGTGACACAACTGGGGGGGGGGGCGACCCAGAGTCATATATATCAAGTAAAGCCCTTAAGACATAGGACACTATATAGTTGAAGAAAATTTCTGAACTCACATCTGTATAATTTTGTTTAAATATTTGTTATTCATTACAGAGTTTTACTTTTAACCTATTTGACCTAAAACTAGTAAAACTTTCAGGAATATTATATATATTTAACATTGCATTTCTATTGTTCAGTATAGCAATGCCCTAGAGATTTCTTAGCTTGAATGAGTTCATAAAGTCAACTAAAAGATGTTCTTACCTTGCAATGATTAAAATCTGCACTCCCTAAATATAGTTTTCTGTACCCTATAATTATTTATATGACAACTTTTGATGATTATCTCTGGAATGTTACTGGTGATTCAAATTCCACTTTAAAGGCATTGTAGAAAATGCTCAGACTTTTAAAATAACTTCTCAATGAGTAATGCCCTTAAATTAGGTGGAAGAAGAGAAGTTTTACAAAATAACAAATTTATACTTTATTTTCCAAATCCCTGAGAAAGCAATTTTGTATTTAGAATAAGCATAATATCTATTTTTTGTCTGTACCTAAAAATAATGAAAAAGGACTCTGATAAAAATGACCCCTCCAAATCTAAAATTGAAAGCAATGGAAGAAATCAATGCAATTATTACACTGACACAGCGTAAAAATGACAAGCAGAGCAAAATTGAGTTTATTCTGTTGTTGACGGGTACTCTCTAAATTCTTCGAATTATTCTAGTTATTCCTTGTGTAGTATGGTGTATGAACAATAAGAAGTGAAGTGTAGCCATTTTATCAAAATCTTTTCATATGTGTAGTCATACAAAGGTACAAAGAACATTTCATTTTGACATAAGAAAAGGCAAAATGCCCTATAACTTCAGGATTGTCCCTGAGAAATGGCTCTACTGGAAGGCAAAGTGAGAGCAACCAAGAAGTGGGTGCTCATTAAAGTGTCCTGAATTGAATGGGCTTGTCTATTGAACAATCAGTAAATCTTTAATAAATTTAGGTTTAAGTTTAAAAATGCCTTAATTTTCTATAAGGTGAAATAAAGTTAGTGTCATCTGTGTTTGATATGTAGTGCTTTATTACATAATACTATATCTTATACTCAATTTTTTTCTGGATAAAGTCTCAAGGTTATTGTGTTCCTGTAATTTTGTTTGTAGTAGAAGGTGTATCTTTGGTGCAATTTTACTGTAATATTTATCATTTCAATGACTTCAATAATTTTTATAACAAGTAAATGTGTCCATTGTGGTCTGGCTTTATAAAATGCCAATATTTCCACTATTTAATATATGTTCACTGCCACTTTAATAAAGTTTAGGTCCAACAGAGACCAGTTGCTTCCTTAAAGCATTGCAACATTAATGATTAATTTCCTACAGTCAACAAAAATCCTGCTGACTTAATATACATGATGTAAACTGACAAATTCTCACATTCACATTTAAATTGCTTTCTTTTTGCAAAGTATTGAAGGCACTCAGGAATAGAGTTTTAATTGCCAAATAAATGGAGTTTCTTGAAAAAGTGATTTGGTCAGTAATGATAAGTCTAATAAATGAGATTATTTTAAACAGTACCCTTCTCTCTTGTTTGGGATTTTACCATAATGTGCTATTATCATTTCTACAGTAGTAATACATGTCATATTTCTAATTACACAATAATTTTTTCTCAAGTCAGTACTGCTCATATATTGGTTTATATATTAAAGAACTTAAAAGAGAGAAAAAGGGTTTAGAGTGATGGCTCAGCAGTTAAGGCACTTACTGCTATTGTAAAGGATCTTCATTCAGGTTCCAGAGGTATGTCAGGTAACTCAGAGAAGCCTGTTACCATACTCCACCACTCCACATGATTTCATATTTCTGTCCTCCACAGACACTAATGCTCAGTTGTACAAAATTACATAAACACAAACACACATACATACATACATACATACATACATACATACATACATAGATACATACACACACACTTAAGATATTAAAATAAATCATATAATTTGAAGTAAGAAAAATAAGGCAGGGAACCAATTAGTAGTAGTAAAAGGAGAGATATAAATGAGCACACTTAATCACCACTCCTTAGTTTATATGTTGACTTGAAGTAATAAAAATGTACAGAGAGAAAAAAAATGAAAGTATTAAATGAGTCCTTCAACCCCAAGAGGAGTCACAACCCACAGGTTGAGAATCTGCTGGATAGCTGATATGTGACCAAAGGGAAAGGGTTGGTTGCATTAATACTACTTCATACTTAATACTATTAAATTATTTTTCAATGTTTATTACTTCAAGTTAGATCTCCATCACAGTGCCCTCTTTCCACCCCTCCTAGTCCCACCCTCACATTCTCTACCCTCTCTCTCTTCTGTCCTACAACTGCAGAGTGGAATGTTCTTACATATCAGTTCCCTGCTCCAGTTCAGCAGTCATATGAGGGCTAAGAGCATCCTGATATACTGGGGGCCTACATGGCAGCACCATTAGGGCAAAGTGTCTCATTAACAGCTAACAAAGTCTATGTTCCTGATTCTTTGGTGCTTTGGTTGTACTATAGTTATCCTGTACTATATGGCTAAAATCCGATTATAATTGAATGGATGCCATGTGCAACTTTCTGAGTCTGGGTTAGCTCACTCTGGATGAGCTTTTCTAGTTCCATCTATTTGGCTGTAAATTGCATGATTTTGTTGTTTCTGATGGCTGAGTAGCATTCTATTGTGTAGATGTACCAGTTTTTTTATCCATTCCTCAATTGAGGGACATCTGGGTTGCTTCCAGTTTCTAGCTATTACAGATAAGGCTGCTATGAACTTAAAAAGGAAATGCCCTTGCGGTTTGGTGAGGAATCATTTGGATGTAAACCAAGAAGTAGTTTGGTTTGGTCTAGAGGTAGAGCTATTCCAAGTTTTATAAGCTATCGACAGACCGATTTCAATAATATTTGTATAAGCTTGCATTACCACCAGCAATGGAATAGTGTTCCCCTTTCTCCACAACCTAGCCACCATAAGCTGTCATTTGAGCTTTTGATCTTATTCATTCTGACATATGTGAGATGGAATCTCAGAGTTGTCTTGAGTTGCATTTCTCTGATGATTAAGGATGTTGAACATTTCTTCAAGTGTCTCTCAGCCATTGGGGATTCCTCCTTTGTGAATTCTCTGTTTAGCTCTGTTCACCATTTTTGATTGAATTATTTGATTCCTTGGCATTTACTTTCTTGAGTTCTTTGTAAATTATGGATATTAGTCCTCTTTCAGATGTGGGGTTGCTAAAGATTTTTCCCAATCTGTAGATTGCCATTTTGTTCGAATGACAGTGTCTTTTGCCTTACAGAAGCTTTTCAGTTTCATGAGATTCCATTTTTGATTGTTGGTCTTAGAGCCTAGTTGTTGGTTTTCTGTTCAGGAAGTTGTCACCTGTGCCAATGAGTTCAAGGCTTTTCCCCACTTTCTGTCCTATTGATTTAGTGTGTCAGGCTTTATGTTAAGGTCTTTGATCCACTTGAACTTAAGTTTTGTACAAGGTGATAAGTATGGGTATATTTTCATACTTTTACATGTCGGCATCAAGTTAGAACAGCACCATTTGTTGAAGATGTATGCTTTTGGCTTCTTTGTCAAAAAATAACATAGGTGTGTGGTTCATTTCTGGATCTTCAATTCGATTCCATTGATCAACTTGTCTTTTTTTTAATCTTTTTTTCCTTTATTTTTTATTTCTTCAAGTTACATCTCAATCGCAGTCCCCTCCCTATTCCCCCTCCAGTCCCACCCTCCCACCCTCAACCCCCCATCCTCTTCCCCTTTTTTTTTTCTTTTAAGTTTAAGGTATATCTTAGTTCCCCTACAGTTTCTCCTCTCAGTCCAACAAATGGCTCTTTCTCTTATAATAATAAATACAATACAGTACAACAGAGGTAATTAGGCCACAGTTATGAGGGTTATATGGCTTAACGTACATTCCCAATGACCAGTCCATATGTATTTGGTACCTGACATTAACATTCTACTCTCTAAACATCTCCATGAGTTTAAAGTTCTATATCTGACTCAACATTCATACTAATTGCAACAAAATTTTGAGAGTATCTTCTTAGATCTATAACACTCTCTTGACTCCTAAACAACTCAAAATTTAATTATGAGACTTTATCTATCTGTTCTTCAATCACCTCAGAGACCTGAGAGGAATAAATATATCTGATTTTATAGGAAGTACAGGGTCTGCAGCTTCCCAAACTAAGAAATGACATACCAGTGGCTGCCTGAACAGTTCCCATTTTCTCTCCATACATTACAGCATCGCTCTTCAGTCGTTTGGCCCCGTTTCTCTGACAGACATTGATTGTAGAGCAGGGGTTATGAAGGACTTACCTACCCTGTCTTGGCAGAGCTAGGCTGTCGACTTACCTGCTTCCAGGTTTTGTCCTTTTTGGACAGCATTCTGTCTACAGTTGGAGCAAGGGGCTTTTCCTACCAAGAGATACGCTTGGGACTAATTCAGTCATCTCCCACTGGAGATTCTTCGATGCTCATCTTCTACTTGGAGGAGAATAGGGGGTGCTGTCAGGAGTTGATATGTCTTGATATAAAAAAAAATCCAAAGTTACGAAAACATCTTTGAATGCCATATTCTGCAGTTCTCTTGAGGTTTTTGAAGAGGCCCTATCTATCTCTTATATTAGGGTAAGCAGATGTTGCTTGTCTCTTAGCAGGTTGATTTCTGATTAGCTTAGCAAGTAACTATAATAGGCTGTCATAGTACCTAACAGAATGACTGGCTTGCATAACCATTAGTTTGCATTTGCATTTCTTAATTATTCTAAACAGTTCATGACAGTTAGTAGTAAAAGGCCGAAACGTCACATTTCATTTTTTTTTCTTTACCTTCTAACCCTTCCATCCCATTTCTCTGGGGTGGGGTGTCCTTATATAACAGTCCCTCATCTCAGTTGAGAGGTCGTATGAGGGCCAAGAGCCTCTTCATTCAATCGGGATCTATGAAGCAGTACCATCAGTGAAAAGTGTCTCGTTGCCTGGGAGAGAGAACTACTAAACAAACAAATCAATAAGCATACAATAGAAAAAAGACTAAAAAATAGAAAAAAAATATAACTAATATATAAAAAATAAAAATTAAAAATAAGAAGTCTATGTCCAAGTTCCCTTTGGTGTGTTAGTTGTAGTATTGATACCTTCTACTATATAGCTAAAATCCTACTATAACTGAACAGATGCCATATGTGTCCTTCAGAGTCTGGGTTAGTTCACTCAGGATGAGCTTTTCTAGTTCCATCCATTTGGCTGCAAATTGCATAATTTCATTGTTCCTGATAGCTGAATAATATTCCATTGTGTAGATGTACCACAGTTTTTTAACCCATTCTTCGGTTGAGGGACATCTGGGTTGTTTCCAGTTTCTAGCTATTACAAATAAGGCTGCTATAAACATAGATGAGGAAACTTCCTTATGATTCCGTGAAGAGGCATTTGGGTGTATACCCACAAAGGGTATGGCTGGGTCCTGAGGCAGAGCTATACCAAGTTTTTTAAGATATCGCCAGACTGACCTCCATAGTGGTTGCACAAGCCTGCATTCCCACCAGCAATGGAATAGGGTACCCTTTTCTCCACACCCTCGCCAGCATGTGCTGTCATTTGAGTTTTTGATCCTAGCCATTCTGACAGGTGTGAGATGGAATCTCAGAGTCGTCTTTAGTTGCATTTCTCTGATGAATTTCTCTGTTGAGCATTTCTTCAAGTGTCTCTCAGCCACTAGGGATTCCTCCTTTGTGAATTCTCTATCTATCTCTGTCCCCCATTTTTTGATTGGAGTATTTGTTTTCTTGGCATTTAATTTCTTGAGTTCTTTGTAGATTTTGGATATTAGCCCTCTGTCAGATGTGGGGTTGGTGAAGATTTTCTCCCAGTGTGTAGGCTGCCGTTTTGTTCGAATGACAGTGTCCTTTGCCTTACAGAAGCTTTTCAGTTTCATGAGGTCCCATTTATTGTTTGTTGATCTCAAGTCCTGAGCTGTGGGTGTTCTGTTCAGGAAGTTGTCGCCTGCGCCAATTAGTTCGAGGGTTTCTCCCACTTTATCTTCTAGTAGATTTAGTGTGACCGGCCTTATGTTAAGGTCTTTGATCCACTTGGATTTAAGTTTTGTACAAGGTGATAAGTATGGGTCCAGCTTCATTCTTTTACAAATGGACATCCAGTTGGACCAGCACCATTTGTTGAAGATGCTGTCCTTCTTCCATTGTGCCGTTTTGGCTTCTTTGTCAAAAATTAGGTGGCCATAAGTGTGTGGGTCTATTTCTGGATCTTCAATTCGATTCCATTGATCTACTGGTCTGTTTCTATACCAATACCATGCTGTTTTTACAACTATTGCTCTGTAGTACAGCTTGAAATCTGGGATGGTGATACCTCCAGATGTTTTTTTATTGTACAGGATTGATTTAGCTGTTCTGGGCTTTTTGTTGTTCCGTATGAAATTGAGACTAGCTCTTTCCAAGTCTATAAAAAATTGTGTTGGTATTTTGATAGGAATTGCATTGAATCATATATTGTTTTTGGTAGGATGGCCATTTTTATTATGTTGATCTTACCTGTCCATGAGCATGGGAGATCTTTCCATCTTCTAAAGGCCTCTTCCATTTCTTTCTTCAAGGGCTTGAAGTTCTTGTTGTACAGGTCCTTTACTTGCTTGGTTAGAGTTACCCCCAGGTATTTTATGTTGTTAGTGGCTATTGTGAAGGGGGTTGTTTCCCTTATTTCTTTCTCAGCCCTTTTGTTTGTTGTATAAAGAAGGGCTTCTGATTTTTTTAATTAATTTTGTATCCAGCCACCTTGCTGAAGGTGTTTATCAGCTGTAAGAGTTCTCTGGTGGAATTTTTGGGGTCGCTTATGTATACTATCATATCATCTGCAAATAGGGATAATTTGTCTTCTTTGTTTCCAATGTTTATCCCCTTGATGTCCTTTAGTTGTCTTACTGCTCTAGCAAGAACTTCAAGTACTATATTGAACAGATATGGTGAAAGTGGACATCCTTGTCTTGTCCCTGAGTTTAGAGGAAATGCTTCAAGTTTCTCACCATTTATTTTGATGTTGGCCACTAGGCTGCTGTATATTGCCTTTATTATTTCTAGGTACGGCCCTTGTATGCCTGTTCTCTCCAGAACTTTTAGCATGAAGGGGTGTTGAATTTTGTCAAATGCTTTTTCTGCATCTAGCAAGATTATCATGTGTTTTTTTTCTTTCATCTTGTTTATATGGTGAATGACGTTGATAGATTTTCTTATGTTGAAGCATCCCTGCATCCCTGGGATGAAGCCTACTTGATCATGGTGTAGGATACCTTTGATGTGTTCTTGAATTCGGTTTGCTAGTATTTTATTAAGTATTTTTGCATCTATGTTCATGAGGGAGATTGGTCTGAAGTTCTCTTTCTTTGTTGGGTCTTTGTGTGGTTTAGGAATCAGGGTGATTGTGGCCTCGTAGAATGAGTTTGGCAATGTTCTTTTAGATTCTATTTGGTGAAAGGAGTTTGAAAAGTATTGGTGTTAGCTCCTCTTTGAAGGTCTGGTAGAATTCTGTGCTAAAGCCATCTGGCCCTGGGCTTTTTTTGGTTGGGAGATTTTTAATGACTGTTTCTATTTCCTTATGGGTCATAGGGCTGTTTATCTGTTTATCTGATCTTGATTTAGCTTCGGGTAGGTGAAATCTATCAAGACAATTGTCCATTTCACTTAAGTTTTCAAATTTGGTGGAGTATAGATTTTTAAAGTAGGATCCAAGTATTCTCTGGATTTCCTCAATGTCTGTTGTTATTTCACCTTTTCATTTCTGATTTGGTTGATTTGTGTTTTCTCCCTGTGTCTTTTAGTTAATTTGGCTAAGGGTCTGTCTATTTTGTTGATTTTCTCGAAGAACCAACTCTTGGTTTCGTTGATTCTTTGTATAGTTCTTCTTGTTTCTAATTTGTTGATTTCAGCCCTAAGTTTGATGATCTCTTGCCTTCTGCTCCTCTTGGGAGTGTTTGCTTCTTTTTTTCCAATTCACCCAGTTTAGCTGTTAATTCGCTAATATGAGCTGTCACAATTTTCTTTTTGAAGGCACTTAATGCTATGAACTTTCCTCGTAGCACAGCTTTCATTGTGTCCCATAGGTTTGGGTATGTTGTGTCTTCATTTTCGTTGGATTTTAAGAAGTCTTTGATTTCTTTCAAAGTATGTAATGATAATGTAATGAGTATGTAATGCCGTTCTCTGTCTTTTTTTATTAACTTCAATTGGAAGTCTATTTTGTTTGATATTAGGGTGGCTACTCCAGCTTGTTTCCTGGGTCCATTTGCTTGGAAGACCTTTTCCCAGCCCTTTACTCTGAGGTAGTGTTTATCTTCAATAGTGAGGTGTGTTTCTTGTATACAGCAAAAAGATGGGTCTTGTTTACGGATCCAGTCTGTAAGTGTGTGTCTTTTTATTGGCGAGTTGAGTCCATTGATGTTGATGGATATTAGTGACCAGGGGTTGTTATTTCCCATTATTTTGGTATAGCTGGCTGTCTTGTGTTTCTCTTTTGTTTAGTTGCTGTGGAGGTTTCTATTTCCTCTGTTTTCTTGGGTGTAGTTATCTTCTCTGTGTTGGAATTTTCCTTCTAGGATCTTCTGTAGGGCTGGGTTTTTGAGGAGATATTGTTTGAATTTGATTTTGTCATGGAATATCTTGTTTTCTCCTTCTATGTTGATAGAGAGTTTTGCTGGGTATAGTAGTCTGGCTGGGCACCTCTGTTCTCTCAGTGCTTGTAGGACATCCGTCCAGGCCCTTCTAGCTTTTAAAGTTTCTGAGGGGAAGTCCGGTGTGATTCTGATGAGTCTGCCATTGTATGTGACTTGGCCTTTTTCTCTTACAGCTTTTAATATCCTTTCTTTGTTCTCTACATTTGGAGTTTCTATTATTATGTGGCGAGAGGAGTTTCTTTTCTGATCTAATCTGTTTGGTGTTCTGTAAGCCTCTTGGATTTTTACTGGCATCTCTTTCTTTAGGTTTGGGAAGTTTTCTTCTATGATTTTGTTGAAGATATTTCCTGGACCATGGAGTCGGGAGTCTTCTGTTTCCTCTATGCCTATAATTCTTAGGTTCCGTCTTTTCATTGAGTCCTTGATTTCTTGGATGTTGTGGGTGAGAGATTTTTTAGCCTTCTCATTTTCTTTGGATGTTGTACTGATTTCTTCCATCGAATCTTCCATGCCTGAGATCCTGTCTTCCATCTCTTGCATCCTATTTTTCATACTCACATCCGTAGTTCCTGTTCTCTTCTCTTGATTCTCCATTTCCTCTTTTAACTCTGACTGTGTTTTCTTTATTGTTTCCATTTCTATTTTCATGTCTTGAATGGTATTGTTCGTTTTGTACATTTCTTTCTCCATTTTGCTTGTTTTTTGTCTGGAGATCTTTCATTGCTTTATCCTTTTCCTGTTCAAGCTGGGTCACCTTGGCTTGGAGCTCTTTAATGATGTTATTCGTTGTTTTGACTTGTAGAATTGTGGTTTCTTTGAATTCCTTCATAGTTTTAAGTTCTTCTTGAAAGGACTTTATCACTTTCCATAATGTAGAATTGTCATCGTTTTCATGTGTTTCAGTTGTGGTGAGGTGGTTCGGGCTGGACGGAATAGCGTTGCTTTCTTTTGTTGGAGACATTTCGCTCTTTTTTTTTTGTCTCTGGCCTCTGGCCATGAGGATTTTTTTTTTTGTTGTTGTCTTCTGGACTTGGGTCCAAAGGGGGCACTGTGGTGTAGGAGTTGCCTTACTCCACCCCTATAAGGAGAGTCATTCAGTCCCACCTCCCAAGTGGGGACCTAATTAATTCAGGTGGCGGAGCTGTGCACAAGTGAGCTCTGATTCCTCACTGGAAGGGCCCTTATTAGTACAAAAGTTCAATATAGGACAGTTTCAAATATCTCACAGTTTGCCCGGGGTTGGTTCCTGTAGGGGGTAAATCTGCAGTCAGCTCCAATAGCCTTGCCGCTCCCGAGCGATTTCTGAGGCTTCTTGAAGAGATGGAAAGGCGGAAAAAGAGGGGTACATCTGACATTAGGCAGACTCAGTGGGTCCAACTTGTCTTTTTGTATACTAGTATCATGCTGTTTTTCATACTATTGCTCTGTAGTATAGCTTGAAATCGTGGATGTTGAAACCTCCTGATTTTTTTTTAATTGTACAATATTGATTTAGCTATTCTGTTTGTTTGTTTTGTTGTTGTTGTTATTCCATATGAAGTTGAGAATTACTTTTTCCAGGTCTGTAAAGGATTGTGGTGGTATTTTGGTTGGAATTGCATTGCATCTGTATATTGGCAGGATGGCCATTTTTATTATGTTGATTGCACCTATCCATGAGCAGGGGAAATCTTTTTATCTGGTTACAAAATTAACTCAAAAGCTTCAGAAGCCCTTCTTTATACAAAAGAAGTATAAAAAAGAAGCATGGTTCCCCCCTCAAGGAAGATAAGCACCTTGAGTTCTCTGTATATCTGAAGGCTGCTCACCTCTGCAGTCTCTTCCCCTCACAATCACCTACAGCTTTTATATCCTTGGAGCACAGTCTTCTTAAACTTGTAATACCATGAGGCATCTGAGCCTTGTAATTTGTATAAATTTAAAGAGATATGAAAATTTATTTAACTTCCTGATTGTTATGATCCTCCCTCTTCTGGCAAAGAATTTTTCCATTTGAAATAAATAGCAATTCAAGAGATTTATGCTGCTGTTGTTGTTTGTAAAAGTCTGAAACTTATTTAGTGCTGTTTCTCCATTCATTTTAGGAAAAAAAATATTAATCATCCCACTAATGTTTCGTAACAGCTTTCCAATTAGCTTAAAGACTATTGTGAAGTTAGTGAAAACCTATTTCAAATGTGGAATCATGTTGATAAATTAATAGTAAGACATGAACAAATGTGTGTACTGTGGTTGTATAATGGAAATGTGTTTTAAAGAACAAATTCATACATAGCTGTTATAAATACATTGATATCTATTATTCTACTAAGATTTCTTCTACTTATTAACTATAAATCGATAAAATAGTACAAGTATTATCAATGCAAAATTTGATCTATGTTCATAATTTTACCTTCATGACCCATAAGCACATTTGAAAAGATGATGACATCCGTCACTCAGAATAGGCCCTCGCTACTCTTCTCTGCTTTCTTTTTACCAGAAACTAAAGTCTGATTTGCTATCACTGTAAATATATCTATACTTTAGTTGAATTTTATACATAATTAAACATATACGTATTAAGTATTAAGTTTTTAGGTAAGTTATTTTGTAGATTTAATTTTATTTATTTATTCATTTTAACATCCCATTCACAGCCTCCTTCCCCCGTCCTACCAATCATACCTTCCTACCCTCTGCTCTCATTCCCCCTCACTTTATTCTTAGCTTTGTGTGTAGCTATATGTAAGGATGAATTCAGAAGAGGGATCTGATCCCTTGTAACTGGAATTACAAATAATTGTGAGTCACCACGTGGGTGTAATAAGTGAACCCAGGTCCTCTCAAAGACACAAAACCCACTCTTAACAGCCCCTATATTTACTAATTTAAAGAACAACTAAACAGTATTAAAGAAGGTTCTATCACATTAAAATATGTTCCAAACAGTGCAAAAGATTATTCTAGGATTGGGTCAGCATTGTCTATGACTATTCTTTATTTATGGACTTTCTTTTTTCTACTCATACAATTTATCTCAACCTCAGTTTGCCCTCCAACCTCTCCTACAATTCCCCCTCCCCTAGATAAACTCCTCATTTTCCTTCAGAAAAAAAGTCAGGTCTCCGAGGGATAGCAAACTAACTGCTAGATGTAATAAACTAGGCAAGAGTCCTTATATTAAGATTGGGTGAAGCAGTCAAGTAGAAGGAAAAGAGTCTCAAGAACAGACAAAAGATTCAAGGGCATTCCTACAAAAGCATCATGCTGACAGGCATAACCTATGCAGAGGACTTAGTAGAGACACATGCATGCTCCAGGATTTCTGCTTCAGTGTCTGTGTGCCTCTATGAGCACTGCTTAGCTGACACTGTGAGCCTTGATCCTTCTGGCTTTTAGAATCCTTCCTTTCCCTCTTCTGTAGGGTTTCTTGATCTCCAAGCAGGGTGACCCAGAGGAGATCTCTAATTTGAGATCTATTTCCACATAATATTTGACTATGGAGCTCTGTGTCTGTTCCCATCAACCAGTAGTAGAAGAAGCCTCTCTTATGAAAACTGGGGTAGGCTCCAATCTATACGTTAGCAGAATATCATTAGGAATCATTTTGTTAATTTTTGTTTTAATCCTGGGTCTTTGAGCTTTATATTCTCTGGTTTCTGATCATCCAGGCAGTGATGCTCCTGTGCTCCTTCTTGTGGAATGGATTCAAACTGGACCCATCATTGGTTGGTCACTCCCACAAGTTCTGAGCCTTCATTGCCCAGCACAAATTTCAGTCAGGATAGGTTATAGGTCAAATGTTTTGTGGCTGAGTTGATGTACCAGTTCCACAACTAGAAGATGGCAGAAGGTGGCGAGTTCAGGGTCCATATCCTCTATTGGGATTCCTCACTAAGATTACCCTTGTAGAATCCTAGGTGTTTCTACTGCACTAGATTTTCACCTCATCCCTGAAATGCACTCCAAATAGTCTTTCCCCTTATTCCTCCCCAACCTGACCTTTATTGGGAATGGTGTGTTATTATGTTGCAACTTTAATTTGCATTGCTCTAATAATTTGTAGTTTAATTTTTTAAATGTGCTTAATTGCTCTAGGTATATCTTTTGGTGAATATACATGACATCATTTTATCGCCTAATATTTTTACATAGTTTATTTGTTACACTAGATGATTTCATTTACAATTTAGTTTAAATTCGGTTTAACCAAATCATAAAGAAAAATCACACATATTTATGAGGATTACTATGACATAATTTGTTGCTCATAGACGCTATGTAAAGCTCAAATAACAGTAGAAAAATCTACATCTACAAATATTTCTGAGAAAGAATTGAGAGATTTTATGTATATGTATTATATCTTTCCGAATATGAAAAAATACTTGTAATATATAATTTATCAAGAACCTAAAATACAGAATATCATAGGAATTAAGGCAGAATCAGTAGAACAAAAGTAAAAATATATCAGTATAGAAAATTCTGAGAAAAAAATATATGAATGGCCAATATATATTTAAAAATAAGGTTCGATATTGCTAATCAGAAAAAAGCCATCCAAAATCACAATGAAAAATTAGGCCACTACAGTTAGAATTATTGACAAAATGCTGAATAAATGCAAAGGAAAATGTGAAGAAAATCTATGAGACATTGTAATCTTTTTGAACACTAAATAAAAAGCAATAACATAAAATATACCAAAACTAAATTTTGTGCAGTAAAAAATGATTCATTGGATTACAAAGATAAGACAGAAGAACATACTTTTTTCCAAGAGTACTTAAATGATTTCACAACCTAGATATCTTTATTCACTAAAAATAAATCTCAGAAAATTAATTGAAACAATATCAGAGGAAAGAAAACTGACCTATCAAAGAGAATCTTGCAAAATTCAAGATACAAAGGCTAGTCAGGCACAGACTCCTACTCCTAGGGACAAAAGATAAAAGTGATAAGAAATTGTCTCCAGGTAAGAACTTAAGCCTGTAAATACTAAAAGCTAAGTCTCTTTACAACATCCAGAGCAAACTGATTTTATGGTACTCCATCAAGTTTAATAGAATAAAATTATAAGCATGTGTGCAGTAAACATTTTCACTCTGTCAGGTTGCTTCTTGAGTGGTTTCATTTCCTTTGGCAGCAACTGCAAGATCTTCGGGTTGACTTTAGGTCTCTGTTGTCTCCTCTATAACCTTAGCTTCATATCGATGTTTCAGAACTGGGGATGCTTCCAAGGAGTAACCCTGCAACACTTTGTATGCCTCTCAATTTACTTTGCAATCCGGTGTGCAACCACCATAAACTTGTAACATTCGTGTTTTGCATGGCTGGAAAATTACATATACTGTTATCACGAAATATAATTTGATCTTTAAGATCTAAAAATGTTTTTGGAACTGAATGTAAGGATATGATCTCTAGATGATCTCTGTCACTGGAGAGATTGAACCTTTTTCAATATTACTTTTGAGAATATAATAAAGTCAATTCCTTCCCCCTCCCCTTCTCCCTTCTAAATCTTTCCATATACTTTAATTAACCTCTTTCAAATACATGGCTTATTTTTTCATTAATTATTTTTACCTGTATATATGTATATTACATAAATACAACTTAGCTTGTAAAATGTTACACACACACTCATATATATATATATACATATATATATATGCATATATATGTTTCAGATACAAACATTTGGTATTTGGTAACTTGTTGGTATGCTTTTCCCTAGGGAAGACAATTTCTCCCACTCACACTATTTCTTAGTTGCCTGCTAAGAAGAATTAACATTTAAAAGTTTTCAATTTTATATATATATATATAATGTGTGTGTTATATATAGTGTGTAATATATATAGTGTGTATTATATAAATATATAGTGTTTTATATATATATAGAGAGAGAGAGAGAGAGAAAGAGAAAGTTTAGCATGGGTAAAAGAGACTTATAGATTCTGAAATACTGTCAGACATTATTTCTTCTTTTGCCCAAGAATAAAATATTTGGCTTCTAATACTCTACAGTAATAGCCACTGATTAACTAAATTTTTTCCCGTCTCTCTGCTTCTCTTTATCTATCTCTGTCTCTCTTTCTCTTCTGTTTCCTCTTTCTCTCTATCTCTCTCTTATTATCTCACACACATTCAGATATACACAACCCATACACACACACACACACACACACACACACACAACACACAGAGAGAGGGGAGGGTCCTATTTTGGGTAATTTTTTCCAGTTGTTTTTGTTCCAGAATCTCATTGTAAATTTGCTTGAAAGTTTCCAATTAAGCTTATCATTTTAGATGAATTCTGGGCTGTATTGAAACATTGTCTAAATAAACTGGTATATCTCTTTTATATCTATTCACTGCTGCTGAAGTGGTCAATGACATGTCAATATGCATACACATTCATTGACTAGGATCAGGAACCCATAAATTTTCCTCCATTTGAATTAACTCATCCATTGATATTGCCATTGTTCCGCCCATGTATATGCAGCTATTTCTAAGAGACTATGTCATATCAGCTTTCCTGATAACTGGCTCATTCTGCCATCTATTCTGTCTTTTCTGCGATGTTCTCTGGTTCAGAGATGCAGGAGTTGTGATGTAGATGCTTATATTTTTTGAAACATCTAAATTTAGTAGATGTTGAAGAAACTGTAAAATTAATTTTATCCTCCTGCAAATATTTATTTTATTTTATATCCACCTTCAATTGAAAATAATTTTCTCATATAATATATCCTGATTACTGTTTCCCCTCCCTCTACTCCTCCCAGGTCATCTCCACTTCCTCTTCCCCCTTTCTATTCATATCATACCTCTTTCTGTACTGTTAGGAAAGAAACAGGTTTCTATGTGATAAAAATAAATAAAAAAACAGATATATAAAACTAGGAAATAACTAACAAACAGAAGAAAAAGTTTCCAAGAATGGCATAAGAAACAGATATATAACAGAAAAATATTGTTTATCACAATCAAAAATCCCATAATGCTAAAATAGAAGCCATAATATGTATACACAAAGTAGCTTCAGGATAAAAAGACAGATAAGCACAATATAGATAAGCAAAATATAGTATAAAAATAAGATTTAGAAAAGGAACCTCAAAAAATGCCACTGAGTTTGTTTTCTGTTGGCCATCTGCTTCTGGGCACGCAACTTACCTCTAAGAGTATTGTATTTCTCCAGTGACACCCCCATGGAGAAAACTACATTTTTTTAAAACTCACAAGTTGTCAATTGGGGATAAGTTATCAATCAACTTCTTAGTTAGGGATGGAGATATGTATTCACGTTTTTCAGCTCGACAAGTAAGGGAGCCTCATTTGTTTGCTGTCCTCTACCCTCGCTGGTTCTTCCGCTCAGCTCTGTGCTGGCTGGTTTTACATCAACTTGGCACAAGCTAAAGCCGTCAGAACGGAGGAAACATATCTTAGAAAATGCCTCAATGAGACTGGATTGTAGGCAGGCCTGCAAGGCATTTCTTCATTAGTGACTGATGTGAGTGTTCTCCGTTCACTGTGATTGATGCCTTCCCTGGGCTGGTGGTCCTGGGTACTATACGATAGCAGGTGAGCAAGCTGGGATAAGCAAGAACATAAACAACTTTCCTCCATGGCCTCTGCTTCAGCCCCTGCCTTGAGGTTTCTGCCTTGTTTGATTTCTTGTCCTGACTTCTTTCAGGAATGAACAACATTGAGGAAACATAAGGCTAATAAATCCTTCACTCCTCAAGTTTCTTTGGTCATGGTGTTTGGGCACAATAGTAACCTTAACTAGGACCCTTTTATCTTGTTCAGGATTCTTTTAGTCCTGAGTGGAATTATTTAATGGAAACATATCTTTTAAGGATGAGAGTTCAAAGGTCTTTCACTGTCTGTACGATGTCTAGATATGGATCTAGGCTTTTATCCTCATCTCCTATAGGAGGAAGCTTTTCAGCTGATGACTAAGGAAGGCACTGAACTGAGAGTAGCATTTCATTAGGAGTAACTTTATTGCTACTTTTTAAAACAGTAATATTTGGTTTTACCCTAGATAACTGAGCTACTTAGTCTAAGCTTCCTGTCCACCCAAGCAGTAAAAGATACTGGCTTGAACTTGTGAACTAAACTTTGCATAAATCTGATAATGCTAGCTTAGTCCCACAAGATTTGTGCCACCATTGTCCTAACATATTTTGTAAGCATGACAGACAGGCTTGGTGTTTACTTTCTTCTTTGGTAGCATGCAGAGTACTTTCATACACCCAAAACAACAAATGTAGGGGTACAAGCTATATCTATGTACCAGCATGAATTCTCATATTCAGTGAGTTGTATAGTTATTTTCTTCAGCAATGAGGCCTTCACAATGTAGACTTCACAATAGCATGTGTTGTCTGGGAGTTCTCATAGGTCTCTTTGGCAGTACTAGGATTACCCCAATCCTACTACTGCAAGCTTTATTTGGTGCAAAAGATACCATGTTGGAGCTTTGCCTTTCCATTATTTGGAGATTCCACTTAGATCACCTTCATAAACATATACATTTTAGGAAGCTTATACTGTATTAAGTTTTCATACTACCCCCAAAACAGCCCTTGATTTTAGCCTCCCCTCCCTTAGTCCATTCCTCATTCACCTCTTCCTTTCCCTCCCACCTTGATTCTTTTGTTTTACTCTGCAATCTACTCATAACTATTCAGTTTTCTTTTACAAAAGTGATCTATCACTCATAGTCACTTAATCTATAGATACCCTTTGTGGGATTGTAACTTGCTTACCATCGACTTAAAATCTTAATATTCAAATATAAGTAAATACATGCCATTTTTGTGTTTCTGAATCTGGGATACCTCACTCAGGATTATTTTTTTTTCTAGTTCCACCCTTTTGTCTGCAGATTTCATATCGTTTTTTAAAATATTTATTTATTACTTCAAATTACATCTCCATCACCGTCCTTCCTCCCCTCCCTCTCCTTCCACTCTTTCCCCCTTCTCTCACTTATCCTATTTCTCTGTTGTAGGGTGCCCTACATATCAGCCCCCTTAAGTTCAACAGTCATTTGAGGGCTAAGAGCTTCTTCTTGCACTGGGGGCCTACAAGCAGCTCCACTAGGACAAAAGTATCCCACTAACAAGTAACAAAGTCTATGTTCTTGTTCCTTTCGGTCTGCTGGTTGAAGGATAGTTGTCTTGTACTATATGACTAAAATCCAGTTATAAGTGAATAGATACCATGTGCATCTTTTTGGGTCTGGGTTAGCTCACTCAGGATGAGCTTTTCTAGTTCAATCCATTTGGCAGAAAATTGCATGATTTCCTTGTTTCTGATACCTGAGTAGTATTCCATTGTGCTATCATTTTAATGGGTCCATTTTGTAAATGTACTATGTGTTCTTTATCCAATTTTTGTCTGTTGAGGTACATGTAGTTTATTTCCAACTTCTGGATATTAGGAAAAAAGCAACTCTGACCAATGTCTGAGCAAGTATCTTTATGGTAAGATGCAGTGTCCTTTGAGTATATGCCCAAGAGTGCTATAGCTAGATCATGGTAGAGATCAATTCCCCACTTCCTCAGGAACCAGATCATTGATTTGCATAACAGCTGTTTTTAGATTACCCTTCCACAGCAATGGGTGCATGTTGTCCTTATGCCACATCCTTGTTAACAAGTGCTGTCACTTGCTTAACTAATCTTACCAATTTTGAAGGTTTTGTTTTGCATTCTCCTAATGGAAAGGGATGTTGAACATTTCTTTATTATACCTCAGCCATTTGAGTTTTCTCTATTGAGAATTATCTGTTTAGATCATTGCCCACTTTTAAAATTAGGCTATTTTCTTGATATCTGGTTTTTTTTTGTTTTGTTTTGTTTGCATTTTGGTTTTTGGGTTTGTTGTTTTTATTTGTACATTTTGAACATTAAGCTCCTATTGTATGTACAGTTGGTAGAAATATTTTCCCATTCTGTAGGCTGACACTTTGTCCAAATGGTGGTGACCTTTGCTATGAAGAAGCTTTTCTGTTTTATGGGGTCCCTTTGATGAATTGTTGTTATAGTACCTGTGCTAATAGTGTTTTGTTCACAAAGACTTTTCTAGTACTAATGAGTTCAAGGTTCTTCCCTTTCTCTTTTATTGGGTTCAGTGAGCCTGGTTGTGTGTCAAGTTCTTTGAACAATGAGAAATTGAAATTTATAAGGTGTGACATATATGGATATATTTGAATTCTTCCATATACATCAGCTCAATTTGACCAGCACCATTTGTTGAAGATGTGCATTTCTGGCTACTTTATCAAAAGTCAAATGTTAATTAATTCACATGTCTGTTTTGGGCAAAAAAAAAAAATCTGTTTTATTAATTTAACTCTGTAGTACACTTTGATGTCAAGGATGGTGAAATCTCCAGTGGGTCTTTTATTGCTCAGAATTGTTTAAACTATCATTATGTGTTTTAGATTTCCATATGAAACTGAAATATTTTATTTCAACATCTGTTAAGAATTGTGTTAGATTTTTTATGGGCATTGCATTGAATCTGCAGATTGCTTTTTTATTTTTTTTAATGTTTATTTATTACTTCAAGTTACATCTCCATCACAGCCCTCTCCCTCCACCCCTCCCAGCCCCACCCTCCTACCCACTCACCCTTCCCCCAATGCATAATTCTTTTTTTTTTCAGTCCAACAAATGGTTCTTTCTCTTATAACAATAAATACAGTACAAAACAACTGAAATAAATAGGCCACAATTCTGAGAGTTATATGGCTTAGCATACATTCTCAATGTCCAGTCCATATGCATTTGGCCCCTGACTTTAACATTCTACTATCTAACTATCTCCATGAGTTTAAAGTTCTCTATCTAATTCAGCTTTCATACTAACTTGCATCACAATTTTAAAAACATCTTCTTAGATCCAGAACACCCTCTTGATTCCTAAACAACTCAAAATTTAACTATGAGACTCTAGCTATCTATTCTTGAACTACTTCAGAGACCTGACAGAGATAAATATATCTGATTATATAGGAAGTGCAGGGCCCGCAGCTTCCAAAACTAAGAAATGACATACCAGTGGCTGCCTCGACAGTTCCCATTTTCTCTCCATACATTACAGCATCAATCTTCAGCTGTTTGGCCCCATTTCTCTGACAGACATTGATTGTAGAGCAGGAATTATGAAGGACTTACCTACCCTGTCTTGGCAGAGCTAGGCTGTCGACTTACCTGCTTCCAAGTTTTGTCCTTTTTGGACAGCATTCTGTCTACTGTTGAAGCACAGGGTTTTTTTTTTGTTTGTTTGTTTGTTTGTTTGTTTTTTGGTTTTTTTTTTTTTTTTGCCAAGAGATAGGCTTGCCACTAATTCAACCATCTCACACTGGAGATTCTTTGATGCTCATCTTCTACTTGGAGTGGAATAGGGGATGCTCTCAGGAGCTGGCATGTCTCGATATCAAAAAAAATCTTAATTTAAGAAAACATCTTTGAGTACCATACTCTGCAGATCTCTTGGGGTTTTTGAAGACGCCCTGCCTATCTCTTATGTTTAGATAAGCAAATGTTGCTGTCTCTTAACAACTTAATTTCTGAGTAGCTTAGAAAATAACTGTGATAGACTGTCATAATAACTAACAAAATGACACACTTGCATGATTGTTAGTTTGCTTTTTGATAAGATGGCCAATTTTATGATATTAATACTAACTCACTCATGAATATGGGAGATCTTTTCAGTTCTTTTCCTCAGTATTTTAATGTTTTTAACATACAAGTTTTTCACTTGGTTAGAGTTCTACCACAATTCTTTATATTATTTGATGATATCTTGAAGTACATTGCTTCTCCTACTTATTTACCAGTCCATTTGTTATTTTATATAAAGTTATCTATTTTTGTGAAGTAATTTTGTGTCTAGATACTTTGCTAAACCATGTTTCACAGCTGTAGGAGTTCCCTGGAGGAACTGTATACACTTATGTAGAATATCCTATAGTCTGGAAATAAGGATGGTTTGGCTTTTTCCTTTTTATTTTGATATCTCCTGTTCTGTTTCAGTTGTTTTATTGATGTAGTTAAGACTGAAAGTACCATGATGAATAGGTGTAGAGAGAGTAGACAACCTTGTATTTTTCCTGATTTTGTTGGAATTGCTTTGAGTTTCTCTCCATTTAAGTTGCTGTTGACTATTGGCTGTTATAAACTGCCTTTGTTATGTTGAGGTATGTTCCTTGTATCTCTAACCTCTCCAGGACTTTTATAATCAATGGCTGTCTGATTTTGTCAAAGGCCATTTCTTCATCTAATGAGATAATTGTGCTTTAGAGTTCATTTTTTGTCTTTCATTTTGTTTATATTGTGGATTACATTTATTCCTTTCAATATGTTGAACCATATCTGCATCTCTAGGATGAAGAATATTTGATCATGGTGAATGATATATTTGATGTGTTTTTACAAAAAGTTTGTAAATATTTTAAAAGGATTTTTTTCATCCATGTTCGTAAGGTAAATTGTTCTGTAATTTTCTCTCTCTGTTGGGTTTTTATGTGGTTTGAATATCAGGGTAACTGTAGCCTTGTAAGACAAATTGGATAATGTTCTATCTGTTTCTGTTTTGTGTTATAATTTATGAGTATTGTCATTAACATCTATGCACCAAACACAAGGACACATGGGTTCATAAAAGAAACACTACTTAAATAGTTTAAATCACCCTCACATACTCATACATTAAGCCTTCAATAACCCACTCTTATTAATAGATAGGCCATCCAGAAAATAATTGAGCATGGAGTGTTGAAGCTAACCAACATTATAAACTAAATAGACCTAACAAATATCTGCAGAATATCTCACCTAATCACCAAAGAATAAAACTTCTTCTCAGGGCCTCATGGAAATTTCTCCTAAATTGACTGCATACTTAGACACAAGGCAAGTCTCAATAGAAAAAAGAAAATTGAAAGAACATTTAATATCCTATATGACCATCATGGATTAAAGCTGGATATCAGCAACAATAGAAAGCTTAAAACCTCATGGAAGCTTAACAACTCCCTTCTGAATGAAAGATAGGTCAAGACAGAAATTAAGAAAGAGACTAAAAGCTTTCTATAGTTGAACAAAAATGAATACAGAATATACCTAAATATATGGGAAACAAGGAAGGCAGTTGTAAGAGGTTATACAATGAAATAATTTGTTCTTGCATAAAAATCCATAAAATTGATAAATTTTTATCCAAATTTACTAAAAGAATAATAGAAAATACCAAATTAGCACAATTAGAAATAAAAAGAGTCTTAAAAATAGACACGAAGAAAATTCAGATTATCCTAAGGACATGCTGTTAAAAGTTGTTAACTTGTTCTCCACTAAATTAGAAAAACAAAACAAAACAAAAAAAAACAAAAATAACTGGATAATTTTTATCAATACTAATCACTTACCAAAGTTAAATCAAGATCAGATAACCAATTTTAACAGACTTTTAGTGCCTACTGAATTAGAAGTGTTAATTAAAATTCTTACAACCAAAAAAAAAAAAGAAAAGAAAAAGAAAGAAAAAAAAGGAAAGAAACCAGTACCAGATGGTTTTATTGCAGAATTCTTCCCAAGTTCCTCTGTTTAGCTCCAGTCTCCATTGTATGCTATGTAGAGAGAGGACATCTAGGAGACAATTAAGGCTGCATAAGGCCATAAAAGTGTTTGTTTCAATGTAGTTGTTTGCTTTAGAAGAAGAGGAAAAATGGATCTTCATAGATATGCATCAATTACATGCTGTATGAGGACAGAATGGGAAGACAGATGTCTGGAAGTCAGAAAAAGTCTGTGTCTAAACCCAAATATACTCCTATCCTAAGCACAGATTTCAGACTCCAAAACTATGAGTGGTTAGGTTCTGTTGCTTAACTCATTCTTAAAGTGAAATTTTGGTATGGAAGCCCAAGTAGACAAGATACATCCTACAAATTCTCAGAAAAATTGGAGTGAGAATTGTGAAGTTATTAAAGTACTTTGAGAGAGGACTAGAGAGAAAGAAGAAGAAAATAAGATAACTACAATTAGCAACTTAAATTTTGTGGGTTGACTTATAATTAACATTACAAAGAAAGCTAGAATATTCATTTTCACCACTTTTAATATAGTAGGGACACTCCAGTTAGCACAATATGGCTGAAAGTCTTCTTAAAGGCATTGAGAACAGAGATAAATTTACAGAATGTACTACACTGGAAGATTATATGCATGTTTGTTTACATTACAAAAATTTATCCTGCTACAAATAGTAAGGGACAAAGATTGAGGGAATGACCAACCAAAGATTGGCCCAAACTGAAACCCATCCCATGGGAAAGAGCCAATCTCTATTAATGATACTGTACTATGCCTGCAGACAGTAGCCTAGCATAACTGTCCTTGGAGGGTCTTAAGTCAACAGCTGATTGAAACAGATGCAGGGATCCACATCCAAATATTTGAAAGAGCTCAAGGAGGCTTGTAGGTGAGTTGGAAGACAGAGAGAGGGAGCCTGAGGGGTAAAGGACTCCACAAGAAGATATAGAAAGTCAATTAGCCTGGACCCATGTGGTTCTGAGACTGAACCACCACCCAAAGAGCATGCATGGCCTGAACCTAGGCCCCTTACACATATGTAGCTGATGTGCATTGTGGGAATCCAGCTTTGGGTGGCAGGATGGTCTGAAGCAGTTGAATGCAAGAGAAGCTATGGAGGAATAAGAAATGGGACATGATGGGGTAGTGTTAAGCATTTTAAATGTTAATTGGTCCTGTTTACTGTCTGTTACATTTTCTCTGATTGGTTAAATAAATGCTGAGGCCTGAGATTGGGCAAAGACAGAGAAAGGTGGGACATCCTGAGATTAGAACAGGAAGCCTGCACTTTAGTTAGAGGATTAGTGCATTCCAGCCAGGAGCAGGAAGAAGGAGGACACACACCATGGGTTAGATAAAAGAAACTCATTTCACATGGCCAGGAACATCTGCATAGCGTGAAGAATAGCAGTCCAAAGGGACGTATGTATATATCAGGTCATATTTGGGTAACAGAATTATGAGCTAGAAGCATCAAGATTGCTCAGTTCAGGCCAAGGCTTGTTAAAATCCACTGTGGTGTCTAAGTGAACTCTTTTATTATGGTTGCTTAAAGATTAACAACTGTCAAACCAATTAATATAACATAAATACTGCTTAAAGAATTTAATTAATTATTTCTACAAATGGCAACCAATGTAATTAATTTTTTTCTACAGGGACAGATTTTATTTTTTTAATGTTTATTTATTACTTCAAGCTACATCTCCATCACAGTGCCCTCTTTCCACACTTCCCAGTCCCACCCTCCATCCTCTACCCCTCCCACCTATCCTACTCCTCCAAAGTGAGGTGCCCCTACATATCAAACCCCCTCTCTTCATCAGTCATATGCGGGCTAAGAGCATCCTCTTGCACTGGGGGGCTAACATGGCAGCAGCATTAGGGAAAAGTGTACCATTAACAGACAACAAAGTCTGTGTTCCTGTTCTTTTTTGGTGTGTTGGTTATAAAATATTTATCCTGTACTACATGGCTAAAATACAATTATAAGTGAATAGATGTCATGCTCATCCTTCTGAGTCTGGGTTAGTTCTCTCAGGATGAGCTTTTCTAGTTCTATCCATTTGGGTGCAAATTGCATGATTTCCTTGTTTCTGATAACTGAGTAGTATTCCATTGTATAAATGTACCACAGCTTTTTTATCCATTGGCCTGTTGAGGGACATCTGGGTTATTTCCATTTCTAGCTTTAACAAAAAAGGCTGCTATGAACAAAGATGAGGAAACATCCTTGTGGTTTGGTGAGGAATCATTTGGATGTATACCCAGAAGTGGTATGATTAGTTCTAGAGATAGAGCTATTCCAAGTCTTCTAAGATATCGCCAGACTGATTTCCATAGTTGTACAAGTTTGCACTCCCACCAGCACTGGAGAAGGGTTCCCCTTTTTTCGTAGCCTCATCAGCATGTGCTGTCATTTGAGTTTTTGATCTTAGCCATTCCGACAGGTGTGAGGTGAAATCTCAGTGTTGCCTTGATTTGCATTTCTCTGATAATTAAGGATGTTGAACATTTCTCCCAACCATTAGAGATTCCTCTTTTTTGAATTCTCAGATTAGCTCTGTTCCTCATTTTTCAATTAGATTATTTGGTTTCTTGGTGTTTGATTTCTTTATATATATATATATATATATATATACACACACACATACTTATAAATTATGGATATTAGCCCTCTGTCAGATGTGGGGTTGGTAAAGATCTTTTTCCCATCTGTAGGTTGTCATTTTGTTCTAATGCAGTGTTCTTTGCCTTACAGAAGGTTTCAGTCTCATGAGGTCCCATTTATTGATTGTTGGTCTTAGAGCCTCAGCAGTTGGTCTTCTGTTCAGGAAGTTGTCACCTGTGCTGATGAGATCGAGGCTTTTCCCCACTTTCTCTTCTATTAGATTTAATGTTTTGGGCTTTGTTTTAAGGTCTTTGATCCACTTGGACTTAAGTTTTGTGTAAGTGATAATTATGGGTCTATTTGAATTCTTTACATGTCGACATCCAGTTAGACTAGCACCATTTGTTCAAAATGCTATCCTTTTTCCATCGTACGGTTTTCGGTTCTTTAGTTTCTTTAGTTTTCTCTTCAGAGAGACACAAAAGAGAGGAAGCACATCTTGATATGACTTGATCTATTCTGACAAAAATGTGTCTTTCCCAGGCTTTATTTCTATACAATATCATTTCCTTAAAAACTTTAATCATTAATTACAAATGTTTTTAGAGTACATTTTTTCTAAAATCTTCCTTGATCACATAAGTCTATTAAAGTAAAAGAAACAAAACAAGCAAATAGCCAAATTCATGAGAACTAAAAATTAACATTATGATAAAATCAGTTTTCTTTTTGGTCAATATTTTGTTTTTTTTCTTTAAAATCAGTGTCAGACAAAATGTCTGCATTTAATTTTGACTAAGTTAATAAGTCAGAAGTTGTTTCCTACTACCTATTATATGAAGCTGATCTTGTGTTATTTTATTAACCTGAATATCTAGACTTTCTACAGAAGCCCAATTCCTCAGCCCTTTGTTCAATTCTCCCCTATTCTTATCTAATTTCCTTTTATATTTGGCATAGGGCCATCATCCTTTCCACTGACTTTTAAAGTACTGTGCAGCCTTTTGGCAGCATGCAAACATTGTTTAAACAAGGATAATCTTTATTATCCTACAATGTCAGGAAAAGTCCTGTTCTAACAAGTCTACGTAGGAATCCACTAGTTTACTGAGCCAGAATGTTTTACTGTGTGTCTTTGTCATAATGCTTGTTTCAACATGATCCCTATTTTACCTGTAAAGGGTAGAAGAACATCAGGGTCGCTAAAACTCGTTGCTTTGCCATCAGGAGGGTAGGAAGGCATGTCATAAATTTTATATAGTCATAAATCATTTCCTGTTCATACTTGTTCTGTGCTTTTGAGGCTGAATGTACATACAAAGAGTAACATGAAAACCTAATGATTATTAACTTATGGTTTATCAGCTCCTGGAATGTCTGTAAATTTTTCTTCTTTAATGTTTTTTTTTTCCTCAAGCCTCTTGTCTCATGCTTGCTAATACTACTTAAGTAGTAGGTTCTATAGAAGACTCATTTTTTTTTTTGAGACAGGGTTTCTCTGTGTGTCTCTGGCTGTCCTGGACTCACTCTGTAGACCAGGCTGGCCTCGAACTCACAGATATCCGCCTGCCTCTGCCTCCCAAGTGCTGGGATTAAAGGCGTGCACCACCACCGCCCGGCAGAAGACTCATTTTTTTTTTAATAGCTGCTTTTCCCATGGAATTGCCATTAGTTTTATTCTTATTAATGTTAGCATTTAAGAATTGTTAAATTATTCCATCCCTAACCTTTGGTGAGGGGGGCTTAACAGCAAAATTCAAATAACTACATGTCAAAAACACAAACAAAAGCTGTGCAGTGCATAACTTTTCCACCAGGGGCAGTGAATGTCCACTCCAGGTTGTCTGAGCACTGGAACTTTGTCAAACAGTGCCTGAAGAGAACGCTTGGTATCATCATTGTACATTGGTCTTCATATAGGAAACCCAGCAACTGGAGCAGGGCCACCTCTGACTCTGATGCCTCCCTTTGAATTATGTTCCCCTAAGTGGGCTGCCTTGTCTGGTCTCTATAGGAGAGGATGTACATAGTCATAAAGCAACTTAATATACTGATATTGGATAGTGGGGGAGGTAGTGTGTTAGTACCCATTAGTGGCCTCTGTCTTCTCTGAACATGAGGAAGGGGGGATGGGGTAGGGGGTTGTGGGCCATACTGGAAGGAGAAGAGGGAGCACGGAGGGGGGGGGCTGTAATCAGGATATAAAGTGAATAAATAAATGAATGGAAAAATAAATAAGTAAAAAAGAAAATAGATTAATGAGATAATTTAACTGAGAGTCACTAGCAGCTAAGTACCCAAATAAAGCTTCTCAAGAGTATGGCATTCAAAGATGTTTTCTTAAATTAAGATTTTTTTTGATATCGGGACATGCCAGCTCCTGACAGCATCCCCTATTCCACTCCAAGTAGAAGATGAGCATCGAAGAATCTCCAGTATGAGATGATTGAATTAGTGGCAAGCCTATCTCTTTGCAAAAACAAAAACAAAAACAAAAAAACAAACAAACAAACAAACAAAAAAAAAAAAACCCTGTGCTTCAACTGTAGACAGAATGCTGTCCAAAAAGGACAAAACTTGGAAGCAGGTAAGTCGACAGCCTAGCTCTGCCAAGACAGGGTAGGCAAGTCCTTCATAATTCCTGCTCTACAATCAATGTCTGTCAGAGAAACGGGGCCAAACAACTGAAGAGCGATGCTGTAATGTATGGAGAGAAAATGGGAACTGTCGAGGCAGACACGGGTATGTCATTTCTTAGTTTTGGAAGCTGCAGGCCCTGCACTTCCTATATAATCAGATATATTTATCCCTCTCAGGTCTCTGAGGTGGTTGAAGAATAGATAGCTAGAGTCTCATAGTTAAATTTTGAGTTGTTTAGGAATCAAGAGGGCGTTCTGGATCTAAGAAGATGTTTTTAAAATTGTGATGCAAGTTAGTATGAAAGCTGAGTTATATCTAGAACTTTAAACTCATGGAGATTGTTAGATAGTAGAATGTTAAAGTCAGGTGCCAAATACATATGGACTTGACATTGGGAATGTATGCTAAGCCATATAACTCTCATAATTGTGGCCTATTTATTTCTGTTGTGTTGTATTGTATTTATTGTTATAAGAGAAATAACTATTCGTTGGACTGAAAGGGGGAGCTGTTGGAGGGGAAAAAGATATACCTTAAACTAAAAAAAAAAAAAAGGGTAGAGAATGGGGGTTGAGGGGGAAGAGGGTTGGAGGGTGGGACTGGAGGGGGGAGTAGAGAGGGGATTGTGATTGAGATGTAACTTGAAGAAATAAAAAATAAATTAAAAAGGAAGGAATTCAGACAAAAGTAGGATTTCACTGTTTTTTTAAATCACAAAATATTAAAATATTTTCTAAATTATGTTTCAGAGATTAAATAAGGATATTTTCCATATGAACTAGCTATACCATTTCTAAATATTTATTCAAAAATTTACCAAATCAATGTGTTACAGAGATGATTGCACATCAGTTTTGATAGAAGCATTATCCAGAACAGCTAAGTTATGAAATCAATCTAAATATCCAACTGCAGAGGAATGGGTACAGAAAATGTAGTTTATGTACACAGTGGAATTCTTTCAAACTATAAATAAAAATGGAATTATATTGTTTGTAGGAAAATTGATGTGACTAGAGAGTATCATATTAAGAAGTAAATCACAGATAAAAATTGATTGTTTCTCTAATTGATGGAGACTCCTAAATATAAATGTATATAACATGATAAGAGAAGCATAGCTGTGTAGAGACAAATAGAATGAATGTTGATATGAGAAGAAGGGCTAGTAATCCAAGGAAAGAATGGGTTCAAAATTCATTATATAGTTTCAGGAAAATGATCTTAACTAAACATGTATAATAAAACAGAGATCATTAGAAGATATAAATAACATTGTTTCATTCACTAAGTATGCTGTGATAATCTCAAATAAAAGAGTAGTAGAAGGGAACATATTTGGATTATACATGGGAAAACATGTGTGATGTTCATATTGATACAATTGTTTTGTATCTGGACTGTTTTAACAGCCTGAAGGTTATATATATATATATATATATGTATATATATATGTATGTATGTATGTATATATGTATATATATATATGTATGTATGTATGTATACATACATACATACATACACACACACACACACACACTTATATATATATTACAATGTATCCACTAGGAACAGCAGCATAAAAACTGCATGGGATTATGTTATTATAGATATTTCTGAGCATAAATTTATTACTACATAAAATTGAAGGTTTAAAGTCTCTGCAAGGCAGCCCACTTAGGGGAACATAATTCAAAGGCAGGCATCAGAGTCAGATTGGCCCTGCTCCAGTTGCTGGGGTACCTATATAAAAAACAATGTGTACTCATGATGCCAAGCATCCTGCAGGCACTGTTTGACAAAGTTCCAGTCACATGGTTAGAGATTACCATATCAATCACTGTTCTTTTATATTAAATACTAAGTATATTTGTCCATAAATTTTGAATATTTTAAAATATAAACATTAGAATGTTTGTATTGTAACTGAAATATCTAACATTTAATGATTCTATAACACTTTTTCAATATATGTTAGTTTGCAGGAATTCACACATATACACACACTCACACATATATGTTTAAATATTGTATCCCTTTTGTCCACAGTTTTAGCAAAGAACTTAATGAATTTTATTTTGTAAATATTTCCATTTATTTATTTATTTATTTATTTATTTATTTATTTATTTATTTATCTATTTCATCCCAACTGTTGTTTCCTCCTTCCTCTCCTTTCAGCCATCAGTCCTCACCTGCCCTTTCCCAACCCCTCCACTCCTCTTCCATTTCACTTCTGAAAAGGGCAGGCTTCCCATGGATATCAACCAGCCATGCCATATCATGTTGCAATATGACTAGGTGTCTTCTCTCCTATTAAGGCTCGACTAGGCAACCCAGGAGGAGGAAAGGGTCCCTAGGCAGGCAACAGAGGCACGGATATCCCCTGACCCTATTGTTAGGAGGACCATATGCACAACTGTTACATATGTGAAGAGCTCCTAAGTTAGGCAACTTTGTTTCCTTGTCAAGCTCTGTGAGTCCCTATGAACCAGGTTAGTTACTTTTGTGGGTTTTCTTGTG
This sequence comes from Lophiomys imhausi, assembly GCA_907164525.1. NCBI lineage: Eukaryota > Metazoa > Chordata > Mammalia > Rodentia > Muridae > Lophiomys > Lophiomys imhausi. Next base: position 14,130,156 of record CAJQZJ010018033.1, on the reverse strand, counting down.
GTGTCCTTGACCCTTCTGGTTCCTACAATCCTTTCTCCCCCTCTTACATAGGATTCCACAAGCTCTCCATAAATTTTGACTGTGGATCTGCTTGTGTTTCCCTCAGTTGGTGGGTGAGAGCTCTCTGATGACAATTGGACTAGGCTCTAGTCTCTGAATAGAGTGGAATATCATTAGAAATCATTTCATTAACTATTTTTGTCCATTTATATTTGGTTCTATCTTAGGTCTCTAGGATACCATGAAACATTTATCAGTAGATCAGAGTAAGGAGTACCAGTATGTGCTTGTCCATAAGGTAAAGAGAGGCCACATTCTAGGATTATTGACAAAGTAAATAGCAGAAAGAGGGGAGATGGAGATATTGTTTTTATATGATACATTTATTTGTCAGAGAACAGGTGGCAACAGTCACTAAGTAGTTGATTTGGAATTATCTCCAACTTCAGAATGGAAAACAGTCTATATAAAGCAAGAATATCACACATAAGTTATTTTAGGGATACATAAAATTCCAAGTTAGAAACTCTAGAAAAGGGACAAATTTGAGAGTCAAATTTCAAAACTATAAAAGGAGAGATTTCTGATTACAGTAGGAAAATAATTATTCAGTTCTCCTAACTCCTTTTCATAATCATTCCATAAACATAAGCCACATAGACTTAAATATTTCCTGTCTCCAGAAACCCCTAATATGTTTTCAGTTCTTTTAAGCACTGCCTAGAATATTGACTCCAAGTATGAATTGCTGCAATAATAATAAAATTATAGGATTTAGAAGACTGTGTATCCTACAACCCAGTTGAAAACCCATAGAGTTCTGATGCATATCTATGGTATAATGTAAATCCATATAATGGTGATTATTAAAGCAAACTTAGCAGGGAGATGTCTGGCCTCAGGAACACCCAAGTGTAACCGAACTTTTTAAATTATTCAATACTTATTTATTAATCACTAGATTCACTTATAAAAAATATAAACACTTAACTACTAGTCCTACAAATTCCTACAACCCCTTTGACCTAACCACTAAACCTATTGATAACTATTACAACTATTTTCCTAACCTTTTAGAAGGATACAGTCTCTTGGGCAGGTCCTCAGTCTTCAGGAACACGGTCTCTGTGGTAGACCCTTTAACACACTTAGCAGTCTTTTTTCTGGAATATCTCAGATGTAGATTCATCAGGGTAAATTGGCTATGGCAGTTTCACCTTAATGAGGCTTGAGGCTTTCTTCTCTCTGGGAGACCCCAGCCCAACTGTAGGCCAACTTATTTCCTTTGCATCAGCAATTCTGCCGCTCTGCCTCAATCCTTAAAGCTGGCCACAGTTTCATTTAGGCCACTGTTCAGACAGGTTAAACCCCTCTAGGCAAAAGCTGAGCCCCAGGGTTTAGTCCTTGACCTTTTGCTATCTTGCTGAGGCTTTCTCTGCTCACCAGCTTCTTTCTGCCTCAGGGAGATCTGGCCGTCAGTCAAACAGCACTTTCTCCATCAGAACTCCCTAGCATCAAAGCTCTCTAGCATGGGGGGCCCCTTGGCTCCATCCACTTGTCCTTAAATAGGATCTCTCCTTGTTCTACCTGTTTCAGCTTAATTTGGGCTCTGCCCACTTAGCAGCTGAAAACAATGCCAGGCCAAATACTTTGTTTCTAGTCCATTAAGTCTTTCCTGTTTTTCCACAAGCTGATAAGCTAATTGGTCACAGCCAAGTTGATCTTCATGCCTCGAATTAAGAGACTGTATCAGGAACCTTAGATATTTACTAAATCTAAATTACTTAATTTAACTTCCTACACCCAAGTGTCTCCACCTGTAGAGAAAGTGAAGTAACAGCCAGGTATCTGCAAATACTTACAAAAACAAAACATGATAGCTATGCATCTACTGTAGACTGCTACTCTGGGTCAAATCTCATCACCCTGTGATTTACAGAACAGACAGAAGCTAACAAAATTTTTTATCTCAAGGGCATAGTACAATTTACAATTATCTAACTAGTCATTTTCTTGCTTCTCAGTAAATGAGCCTGGGAGCAGAGAGCACATGATTTTGAGCAATGATGTTCAGCCCCACTGAGAGCCATTTTTAATAATGGGTCACCTTTTCGACCTTAGAACAAGAGGAAACTAGGTTAGATCTCTAAGGTGTACTGGTGATAACCCTTGTAGAATTAATGCCAACTAGGCTAAATGAAGGGAGAGGGTAAATTACAGCAGTGGATTTGCTGTCAGTTAACTTTTCTAGCCTTCACTGTAGCTGAAGCCAATGTCCTCATTAATTCTTCATTTTCAAAAGTTAATTAACTGCGTGTTGTTCAATGTCCACATTTTTAAAAATTGAAATAATAATGTTTTATTAATATAAGGTATTGTGATGAGTGGTAAAACTGACTAAGGACATAATAACTAACATAAATTATGCTAATATTCTTTAAAGTCACTTAACTAAAATTTTAATTTATAATTAGAATATAACCACAGTAGATAATAAGATCAAACTTATATCTTCATACTACAATGTTTCCAAATTTAGATAAATTGTCATTGCTACTCAAAATGCTATTTTAAGATTCTCTTATCCATTATCATAACATATACCTTTGCCATCTTGGCATTATCATGTCTTATGATATTTTCATGGGAATACCTATGGGAACAATCAAAATATATCCTGCTATTACTTCCACTTCCAATAATTTAATATAAACAAAATCTACAGGAAAATCTGTTTGAGAACACCTTAGGTATAGTAACTAAGTATCATGTAGATGACACCTATGGACTGAAGTTGATAAATTATTCTTTTACTACACTGTTAAAATAATTGATTTAGTATTTTCTTTTGTAATAAGGATTATAAAATCATTATTACAGAAAGAGAGATATCTCAGAGGTTAAGAACATTTGCTTGTAGAGGATATGGGTTTGTTTCCCAGTGCCCTACTTCCCTGTAAACTTCTGCAACTACAGTTCAGGGTATCCAGTGCCCTCTTATGCCCAATATACAAAGTATGGCAGAGTGCAAATACATATATGCAGGCAAAACACTCATTCCTATTAAATAAATAATTCAAAATATTAAGAAAAACATAAAAATCCACCTACTTAATTAATCTAATTTAATTAAATAGTTTGAAATACCTGTCAACCCAATTAACAATCTTCAATTTTCACATTTAAAATTGCCATATCCACAAAGAGGGTATAATTAATGGCCATACAAAAACCAACTATTTTCATTAAATAGAAATGTGTTCATTTTATTTTTAAGTTTAGTAAGAAAAGATATTAAAACCTCACAAGCAGATGAGTTTTCCTACTTAGGAGATTTTCATAATTGACCTGCTAATTAAAATGGAATTATCTTTTTTGTTTCTATTGACTCATTGGTACTAGGATAATTTCTGTACATATTTGTATAAAGTCCAAGATATCACTTTGAATTTTAATTTAATATTATCTTCTCTTTAAATTTTGATATATACTCCATATTCTTTTCGAGGTTCATTTCTAATTATCTGTTTCCTTCCTGGAAATAATATCCACTCGTGAACCAGTGTTGTTAAGTTTCAATGTTATTTCTGCTTTCCAGATCATTGTTGTCATCTCCAACACAAAGATCAAATTGCCTCCTTGGTAATAGACAAAGATGTCTCTGGACAAATAAGAAAGAGAGCAACCAAAATTAAGTAAGTGATCTTTTGTTGCTAAATTGTTCCCTCTCCCAAACTATGTTTTAACCATTAAACTAATCAGGAATGACATGAATATAGCATCACCTTTCTCTTTCTGTTTTCCTTTACCTCTTAAGCATCCTCAATCATATTATTTTTATTTAACTTGCTAATTTTTCCCTAATTTCCTTCTTACTTTTCATCTCTACTCATATAACCATGGATCCATTCTCTGAGCTAGATTTCCAAAACTTCTTCTTAAGGAAGCATTGTTGACACAGTGGCTTATAAAATGTATATTTCAGTTTTAGCAGTTGCAATATTATCATGAGAAATTATTATTGTGATGGTTCTTGGCCTAAAGCATAGTAAGACTTCACTGATAATCTCTTTCATTTCACTCTTGTTTCAATTTTTAGTTATCATAAAATGATACTTAATTTGATGAATGTTGTAACACTTTTATATACAATATAACTACTCATGTCAGTGTGGATTCTACAAAACTTTTGTTCTTTTAGCAACAAAAGCTCAAGCTTTATTTTACTCCTTACTTATTGTTTCACCTACCTTCTCCTTCAAAGTTTTATGCCTCATATCCATCTCCAATATACCTGAAATATGTCTAATGAAGAACTCTAGTGCTATGCCATATAGTAACACAAACTTTGAGGCTAGTACTTGGAAGGTGGGACAGGGAGGTCTAATCATGGATAACTGTCTAAGATGCATAGATTAACTTTGTCACACACACACACACACACACACACACACACACACACACACACACTTACACTACTTTCACAACCAAAAGGCAAATAAAGATACTACTCTTCTTTTCTTACAAGATTCATAGTCACATACAAGAAGTACATATATAGTAGCTACATGTGCCTTATAAAAATAACCTTAATAAAGAAAAATCTCCAACTCATTATTTTAATGAATATTTAATTTTCATAAAAAGCTTTAAAACAACAAGAAAAGCAAATTTTCTGAAAATGTAATTAATTATGAAGGATAGAATAATTTCATATAAGGTGTGAAAAACCACAAATGATTTATATTTCAGAGATTTGAATAACTATTTACAGTAGGTACTAGGTAAAGTACTAGATAAAACATTAAACACACTTCAAATTAAATTGTCATTAAATAATTACATATGTTCAAATCATTAAATTTATTGAGTGTAATTTAAAGAGAATAATTGCATTCCTTTACTCAAATTTGTAATAGAATTAGATTAATATAAATTAGATTTAATGAATATCTACACGCTTCTGCTACAGTCTCTTAATACAGGGAATGAAGATCATCATGGCTGTGGGAACTTGGCATAGCAGCAAATGGACTAAAAACAAGGTTTATGTCCTGGCATTGTGTTCAGCTGCTAATACCCTTATGAAATGGGCCAAGCATGGATTAGGCTGAATCCAGGTGACACAAAGAGTGACCTATTTAAGATGAAGTGGGTGGAGCCCGAGAGTTCCCATGATAGAAAGTTCCCACACTAGAGATGACAAAATGCAAGGCAGTTTGTAACATCTGATGGAGAAAATGCTGGTGGAACGAAAAGCTGATCTCAAACAGAGTTGAAACATTATGGCCAGCTCTCCCTGAGGCAGAACGAAGCTGGTGAGCAGAGAAGGCCTCAGCAAAGCAGCAAAAGGCCAAGGACTAAACCCTGTGGCACAGTTATTGCATAGATGGGTTCGAGTAGTTCAAACAGTAGCCTGAATAGAACTGTGGCCAGCCTCCAAGACTGAGGCAGAGTGGCTAAGGGATTAATACAAACTAAATAAGTTGTCTTACAGACAGCTGAGGCTTTCTAGAGAGAAGAAATCTTCAAGCCTCATTTAAAGTGAAACTGCCACAGCCAATTTACCCTAAAGGACTTAAATCTGAGATATTCCTGAAGAAAGACTGTTGAATAAAAGCCTTAAAGGATCTACTCCTGAGGTGTTCCTGACAACTAAGGACCTGCCCCAGAGACTATATTTTTATAAAAGGTTAGGATTAGTTGTTAGATAATAGTTGTTATAGTTATTAATAGGTTTAGTTGTTAGGTAACTGGGGTTATAGTCATTCTTAGTGTTAGTAGTTAGTTAATTATTTATATTTGTTATAAGTGCACAAAGTTAATAATATATATTTATTAATATTATATTAATATATTGGATATATTAATGAATATATATTGGATAATTAAAAAGATTCATCTTCACAAATTCCCAAAAGAGTGAATTTTTTGTGAGAAATAAATTAATCCTCATTGTCTACCATCAAACCATCACAAAGTCACACTTGAGAAAGAATTATTTCTTCAAATAAAAAAAAGTATCAATGTATTGAGGACAAACAAATCTAAAAATTTATTTCCTTTGCAAGTATTGAACAGTTCCCTATATAGATATAGGGAAGTTCAACAGCTATCTAGTTCTGTCTGTGATGGAGTAAATTAGACGGTAAGAGTTTGGAGCAAAGAAGGGATGTTAAAAGTACATGGATATGTTGAATGTTAATGCACTATAGATCATGTCTTTGTTTAATAAGTGTGATATGCTTAACATAATGAACATTTAGGGTTTGTTAATTATTTGATAATTAACAAATAATTATCAAATATTAGGATAATAGGAAACCGGTCACAGTGATAGCTCATATCTGTTCCAACTTTCCAGCATGTCTTATTACAATGACTAGTAATTTCTGTTATCCATTCATTTGTATTCCTTGCTATACCTGGTTCAATGTAGAAGATAAAATATGTTTTCTTTAACCCCATTGACATGAGAAATACATGGTGTGTTTCATTACATAGCACCACTAAATTTTAAAGCTAAAGAGAAGTACTATAATTTCCCTAGGACTCAGTCAATTGCCTAATTTTCAATTACAAAAGACAATAAATATATTTTGAAGCTGATATCTTATAAAAGTTATTTTATTTCCTCAGATGATGGGAAGAGATAAGAGCTGTTCCCAAGCCTTTCTAGCTCTTTCTGAACACTTACTGATTGATTCAACTTAGCTGATGTGGCCTTAACTCCTCTCCAAACTGACTGATTCAAACTGGCTTCTCCTAGCTTCTGACTGAATTGCTTTACCTGACCTCAAAATAATTCTAGCAATATGTTTTAATCTTCTGGCTCCTCATTCTCTGTCTCATTCTGTCTTCACCTGTGTATAGATTGTTCTCTCTGAAACCTGTCTCTCTAAAACTGTCCCAGTAAGAAACTGTCAGTATCAGTTCTTTCTCCTGTGCCTCTTTCCTGTCCTGCTATTGTGAGAGTAGGTCTTATCCTGTTTCTGACACATTTGGTCAAATCTTTATCTAATTTATTACTTTATCCCTCACTTGAACAATTCTTTCAAATGTGGTGGCTTCCTTATATAAACTAACCTTAACTTCGTTTGGGTTAAATGGATGTACCAAGGGGATGTCTGTATGCCAGCCAGATCATACTGTAATCTGGAGAATGCCTACATTCCATTTGGCTCAGATAGATATAGAGGTCTTTGGAGGAGATTCCTTGCAGAGCAGCCATGTTTCAGGATAAAAATTCCTCTACATTACTTTCCCTATATAGTGTGCCTCTCAAAATAAAATTGAAAATTACCCTCTAAGAATATTTTCTCATTGTTGACCTAACCAGCAATCACCAACAAGTTAATATAAATCAATCCCTCTTTTCTTTTTATGAGAAGATGTGAGTGCAAGGAATAAAACATCAGAAGCTTCAAAGTTTAAAAATTTTCTCTTATGACTAGCATATTTCAGTAACATTTTAATAGAATGAAAATAATACTAGTATTAAAAAAACTTATTAAATAGAGTGGCGGGGAGAGATTGTTCAAAGGTTAGAGCAGTTGTTGCTCTTCCAAAAGGGTCCAGTTCAATTCTCAGTAGCCTCATGTGGCTCATGGCTCTCTGTAACTCCAGCTCTAAGAGATCTGACACCCTCATCTGACCACTATGGGCACTGAATGCACACACATACAAACACACAAAACATAAAATAAAATAATGGAAAAATAACTACAAAGCACTTTTGAGAAAACACTGATAAATTAAATTTCAGTGAATGTGATCCTTGTTCAGACAAAAATTCATAGTTCATATTCCAGATTTATGCGAATTTCCTCAAGTTATATTTATAGATGTATTTATATAAATAGCATCAACAGTTATTTATAATGTATATCAGCAATACTGTGCATGTAAATCTGATGATAACAGTATTTGAGTCTGTCTTATTTCCATTATGTGACATTCCTATCTATATATTATATAACCTTATATCTCTATGCTAATTTCACTTATTTTTGTTAATTCAATGAGAAATTTATTTAATTTTTTAACAAATTTTATTCAATTTTTTAATATTAGTAATTGAGACTGTTACGAATAATTTCTAGTAAAGATGAAAGTGTATGCATGGATTCTATTATTCCTTGACTATGATGGCTGTCTTTCAAGATAATGTGGAAATATGCACTGGCTCTTTATTTTCTGGTAGGTGATGAATTAATTTTGGGATAAATTGAATTGAAATGATGCACTTTTCTTTCATTTCTCATTTTTTATGTATTGAAAAAAACACATCTACTTCTGAACTCTGTGAGATATGCAATTGTTCCAGTAAAAAGGCATAATTTATGTTTCTTCCCCTTACAGGGCTCACATCACTCAGAAACACATGAAGAGGTTTTCAATGAGCCATCCAGAAGATGGCTCAGTGGGATGTCCGACAGTTTACACTAAAGAGAAAGGTGGATCTGGAATTTGTAAGGATGACCTAAAAAAGCAGCAGAATGAAAACCTCTCTCTAGTTTTATGTTTCCTTTTGTCAATAAAACTGGAGCTACAAAACTCTAATACAAACAGGTAATCTGTGTTTATCAATTTGTCACATATCATTTTAGTTCCATCACCTCAGACTGGCATTTTGGGTTCATATGGTCTACTACCTTACAATGTGCAAGGACAAAAGCCCAAACTTAACCACATATATCATTGAAAAAAATGAACTTAAACCCTTTATAATAAGTTAAGGAAAAATGTGTTACAGGTAACTGGTTCAGTCTCCTGTACATAAAATTATTTCCTAAAATGAATGTTACATTATCGTTTGAATGTTGTACCCAAATTTCAATTATTGTCACAACAGTATAGGTTCTTATTTGTATTGTCTGTGATATATGCAAAAAATAGTCACAACATGGAAAAAAATTCTACCATAGATTTTTTATTCCAAGTATGATTTATTAGAAATAAATGCAGAATGGCTATTTTTCCATAATAATAATATTATATATGATAACAAGTTTGAAGAAAATTTAAAAATTTTATTTCAGAAATCACTGTAAGACTTTCTATGAGAAAGTGGAAAATTTAGAAAGTTTTTAAATTAAAATATGAGTTGAATGCTATTCCAGTGCTTTCATTACGTAAGCCTGAAAGCTGTTGAAGACAAAAATATACATAAGTGTAAGTACTGGAAAAAGAAAACAAAACAGAGAAAGAGAAAATGAATTGTAATAGGAAATTGCTGTCACTCAGATTTTGAGAATTGGGTCCACTTAGATATTCTTGCTTTATTATGTGATTATTTTATATGAATTCTCTTATTAAATGCACACATTATGTATTTTTTTCTCACCAACTATGACTCCAGCTATGCAAGATGGAAAGATACAGAAACATGCTGAGAGTATGATACTTACGTTGAACGTTCTTTTATTCAGTTCCCTGTCACTTTCATTTTTTATTTCAGATGCATGCAATTTTTAAGTGGTGCTGTCACAAGTATTTACTAATGATTATGTCTCAAATGAGTTGTAATGAAAGCATCAACATTCTGTCAAAGGCTTTTCTTTCAGTTTATGCTATACCAACCAATGACTTCTGTGAAGTCATGAAAGTCCTTCATGAACCTTCCTAATTACACACTATGAATGATATCCTCATGTTTGATATTCTAAAATGTCTCATACTAACACTTTGTCACAAGTTTTTAAAGGTTATTGAAAATATTAATAACAAGAGAAAACTTGAAAAATTATGTAAGGTCAAGGTTGTTGGTTTCTAATAACAGTGGATTCAATGATCTATCTTTTGAAAAATGGAGAACAATACACCATATATATGTGTATGTGTGTGTGTGTGTGTGTAACTTAATATAGTTTGAAGGAGTTCTCTCCTATGTTCTAACCATGAGTGTTTCCATTTAAAATATGCATGCATATTTTCTAATTTTAAAATAAGATTACTCTAATTTGATATTTTATTATAATTGAAATATATCTGACAATGCTGCTGAGAATTTTTTTTTCAGATTTTACAGTATTCCACCAGAAATCTCTGGTATTTATTTTCCTCCAGAGTCATAAAATGTTTTCAAGATAGAATATAATTTCACAAATATTAACTATCATTTCATTCATAATTTTCATGCTGAGTTATATAATATAATCAGAGTAAGAAACAGACCTGAAATTTTTCATTCTTAATCCAATTAATTCTATAGATTTCTCAGTTCCTTACCTTATAAATGAAGGAGTTAAATTATATATATCATTTCAAACTGACCATCCGCCCTTCTTTAGAAAATATTTTATTTATTTACCATGGAAACATTAATATTTAGAGACAATACCTGACATTGTCACCATCCATGAGGCAAAAAAAGAAGATCTTAGGGATGTAGTTTGATGTTAGTGGACAGATCCAAATTCACAGATAATCAATTTTAGCTTATAAAATCCAAGTTCATAAAAGGTTAGAGTTTCTCAAAATATTTTGTTTCTAAAATGAAAAAGTGTTCGGCTAAAATAATGTTGGATTTTCTTTTATGCAATTATTTTAATAATCATTGAAATTCTGTAATTCTAAAAATGAATTTGTAAGTGAAGTTTTGTTTTTGAACAGAAGACCTAGGTTTACGTTAGAAATGTGAAAAACTCAAAATATTCTACAAAATAATTAAGTAACTGATTGGTAGGTTATGCAGTCATAACACTTCTAATAACAAATTTCAATTATCTATCTCTTGAAAATTGGAGAAAAAATACACCTTTATTTTTAACTGTTTCAGGAAAGATGTGAACAAATGTCTACTTTCCCCAAATAGGGAATAATTGACAAATAAAAGTGGAGATACTACCAAAATTCAACTAGGTGAAACAATGACTTAGACTGGGGTCACTTACAGGAGTATGGGTGAGGGGTTAGTTATAGGAGTACAAATTATCCAAGGAGAGCTATATCACTAAATACTCATCCCAGCATGGACGATGACTCATAAAAACTGGAAACCTGCAACTCTGTGGTTAGAGAGTGTCTATTCTAGACTGCTCAACCATAAGAGTTTAATTTTTAATATTACTGACATGTGTGTATACTATGCTGTAATGTTTATAACTATTCAGTGTGTAGTGACTTTCAACTTATTAAAACAATTTTGTTGCAAAAAACTCTCAGGGAGTAGGGAGAAGATTGTGATTGAGATGTAACTTGAAGAAATAAAAAATAAATAAAAAGGCAAACAAAAAAACAAAACAAAACAAACAAACCTGTCATGTTACACTGGTAACTGCTTCATAGATTTGGTGTGTACAACTCTCTTGATTGTTCCATTTCCTCTTGTGTATGATTTAAATTAATGCTTTGTTCACTACTTTTTCTGTACAGACATAAACACTACTAATATTATGGATAAGAAGCCATAGCTAGTCATTAATTTGAATATTAAATTACAAGTTTTTAAATATTACAAAACTGCATATTCATTTGTGGTTAGTACTTACATGCATATATATCCATCATTGGTATGAGATGGAGTTATAAGCTTAAAGTAATGATAGACATTAAATATTCATTTTATGTATTCATTTCAATGCAATATAAGATCTGTCAATATGTAAAATTACTCCTTGCTATTAGAAAGTAAAATTTTTAAATTCTGAATAAAGAATGCATTAACCAAGGTGTATTCCCCCCACATTATGACAGTAATAATCGTGACTAAAGCAAAAATAAATGGGAGTTTTTGTTTTATTGATAAAAATTCTAGCTCTGAGAAATTTAAATGTTTGAAAAATTGATATTCATTACATGGTGAGAAAATGAATGTTGAGTGTGTAAGTGCATCGATATGAAAGTGAGTGAAGATGTTTAGGAACTCAAAATAAGCTATTTGCAATGGAAAATTACTTGTCAGAACAAATCTGGCAAGAACATTTTGATAGAAAAAATCAAAACAGCCTAGTGGAATAAATCTGCCACATAATAAACTATACAACATAGGTTATTGCCAGTACACTGTGGACCCCAAATAAACACAAATCATGGTATGACTCATTTATGTAGGGTACCCCACACCAGAACAGAAATCTAGGTGGGAGAATGGGGAGAGGGTGGTAGAGTGGGACCAGGAGGAGTGGAGGGAGGGGATGTGATGGAGATGTAACTTGAAATAATAAATAAACATAAAAAATAACAAAAAATGTTCTAATTTTTAAGTGATGCCTGACGGTATTAATGATTTAGGATAATTAATTTAATCATAGAGATGATAAAAACCTACAAGATCATGAAATATAAGAACATATACTTGAGTGTCCAAGAATTAAAACTTTTCCTCTTGGTTAGGCATGGTGACATAAGCATTTAATCCCAGACTTCAGCAGACATAGATAGACAGATCTTGGTGAGTGTGAGGTCAGGATAGAAAGTTGCAGGTAAGCTAGAGTTATATGGTGAGACCCTGCTTGAAAAACAAACAAACAAGAAAATCAAACACCTTTAAAAACTAAACAAAATCCAAGCAAAGGAAACGCCTTTTCCTCTGAAAGTAAAGTCCAGTGATTTAAAATGATACTCCATCCTGTATGTAGAGAGATCTAATGGTAATTTGTAACATATTCCAAATTAATTCTTTGTTCATTGTCTACTGATGGGTATAACTAAATGTGTTCATTCACAGAACAGTAAAATAATTTGAGGCGCAAACAGGAGAGAGGAATAAATAGAATTCAATAAGCAAAAAAGAAGAGAAAAAAATAGGTATAGACTCACCTAAAGAAAATAATGAAGAATTGGAAATATTCAGCAAAACAGAAGTTATTTGGTTCATATTTGGAATAGAATGCTTCAATTAATGAATGGGGAAATTTTGCATTCCTTTTGCAGGTCTATGATCTGTTGTATGTCTTTCCATGTGTCACTACTAAATGAAATTTCAATTCACATCGTAGAAGAAGAAAATAATAAAATTTAAACATTTGCCTTAGGTCACACAGCTGTTTATTGCAGATAAATAATTGGATCACGTGAGTCTGGACATAGACCATCCTTCTAACTACTCATACTGTGAGGAAATAAAATGTCATAATAATCCTGTATAACAGAAGAAAATGAAAGCTAAATTACAGATGGAAGACAGCAATGCCAGGTAACAGATCTATGAACATAAGATCAATGAGGTAAGAGTAGAAACATGAGACAGATATGGGTGACTAATATGGAAATGTGAATGACTAAAAGAAAGTAGAAAGAATCTGTGCTTCACAGAGGGATAGTCATAAAAGGAAAGAAATAAAAAAATTAATAAGGAGAGAATACAACTTTGCCTTCTAGTGTTCTATCTTATGTCAAATTTGATTTCACATTTATTCCTTCAGTGTATTAGGATACATACAGTTAGAAGATCCAGGGGCCATTTCTAATGCAAAAGAGAGCTTGAAGTGTCAAGAAGCCAGTCAGGACATTGATAAAGAGACCTTGCTTTCTACTAGGTAAACAAGGTGTGGTATCAAAAAATTTTAAACTCCTCAATATAATGAAAGTGGTGAGGCAGAGATAATGTTACTGTTCCTGTGTCCTTTATTCTTCATTTCTTCAGTAGGCACTCAGTTTTGTTTATCTATGCTACATCAGTAAATACAGAAAGAGTAAAAATGGGCATACCAACACTTTTTGGAAAATTATTCAGCAAAGTGTATTTTACTCAGGATAGTATTAAAATCAATTTGCTAAATAGACATTATTGATGGAGCTTGCTGGCCAGGCAATAAGCTGATTGAATTGGACAGATTTGAAGAAAATCAAATAAGCGAAAATACATTGTCTTACCCAATTTCCGCTGGTGTTATAAGAGTCCACTCAACAGCTGTTTTTGTAAGCAAATGAGGTGGAATATTATTCATTAAGTGCCAGTTAGAGAAACAGAACATGTAGAAAGAGTTTAGTAAGAGACTGATAGTAAGAAATTGGCTTAAACAGCCCATAGGGATATTTTAGTCGAACCTGATATCCATAGGCCATGATATAACGAAACCACACTAGAACTTTATGATGAAATTTAAGCTGTTATCTGCAGGCATAAATTTCCTCTACCAGTTCAGCTCAAAATTTCTATCAACTAATTACAATAGACTCAATGATATTATTTGAGATTGCTCCTTCCATAATAACATTGTGGACTTTAATTTTAATGAAACATATTTTCCCATTTACAGATTAAGATTTGATTGGGTAACTTAAGACAATAGTTCATCATGTCTACTTGTAAAACTGACAGTCATGGGAACACATTATTGAAGGTATAATACTTTCTAATGTCATCATAATGTAGGCCTCATCACTATCTGTCCCTGTGAGATGAGCTGACCATACAGAGTTGTCTTGGATGAAGCAAAAATATGTAACCCTTGTGGCTTCCTATAACAAAATTAATTTTCACAATAAACCACAGGATGTGTCTAGACTCTCATGCATATACTACATCCATTATATTTAAAAATCCTGGTATGACTCATTGAAATATTTTATTTTAAACTAAGGAAACACCTGATATCATTCACACAGGACTATTGCATTTTTACATTCAAATAAATAAGCACTGTTGCCCACACCTGAATTTCAATTTTTCCTGTCATTTTCTCTGTATGTGCCTTCATTGTTACTGGATTTTATTGACAGCTGTAAACCATTGCTTCATGACATTTGACATATGTGTTAATTTCAAACTTGGAAACAGTCAATGAGAGCTGGAGTTCCATCCATTGTCTCTATATTCATTCATTTCAAAGTCATAAGTAAACTCCACATTGGCAAATCTCAAAATTTTAATGAAGACTAAAGATTTTGTATGTGTAGTTAATGGGTTATTATTTGGTTACACAAACTCCAGGCTATAGATATAACCTATATTAAATAAAAAGCAAACTTCTCTTCCCAGTCTTTTTTTTTTTTTTGCTTGTTTTTTATACTCATCTAGTAACAATTTAAAAATGCGTTTCTATTTCTGACATCTTGGAGGGATAAATTATACAAATGAGAAGTAGGTGTTCATGAGATTGACAAAAGAATTTATTGCATAATTGCATTTTCGTCATCTGAATTGAATATATAAAAAGGTAAGACTTTCATGAATAACTACTTTTTTGAAAGTTAGGTTTGGAAATACCCTTTCATAATAATAATTTATACAGCACCCTTGTACCATAGGTAAAATTACAATCATGAATGAGAATACTAATTTGTGAGGCTAATCAAAGAATGAAGTTTCCTCCCACTAGTAATGCAGTGAACACCATCACTTTTTAAAATGCAAAATAAAGTTTTCTAATCTTAGCATCTACCAAACTATTCACAGATATTACAAAAGTCTCAGGATTGTGCTTTTTTTTTCTGCAAGAGTATTTTGTTTGCTCCATAAGTCATGGTCCAGACAGTATCTTGGTGATTTATTTTTGTATTCATTTATTTCATTTATTGTTCTACCATACCCCCAAAGACCATGTTGAATCTACATAATTACTTATTCACACTCATGAAGGGCTGAAAGTATGTGATTCACAAAATGTTGTGGAAGAAAAACATAATACAATTAATACCTCAAAATATATACAATAAAAGTGAACTAAGTTTAGTACACATGTGAAAAGATTAAAGATTAAAGTAGCAATTTTAACAACACATGTATCATGTTGCTAGCCTCTGACAATCCACTGCATAGTCTTCCACTGTCTTTATACCTCTATTCTTTCTCAAATGCATCATTCTCTAACACCTAAAGAAGCAATAATGTGACTGGGGTTAGATTTTACATATAATAATTTTCAACTTACTGCTAATGTAGACTATATTCGTTCCCATTTTTTCTTTCTTGATCCTTATACATGAATTATCTCTCTACTTAACTCTTATCTATGAGGTATAAATTCAACCATATTGATGAAAATGAAGACCATGTTGAATCTACATAATTACTTATTCACACATATGAAGTGCTGAAAGTATGTGATTCACAAAATGTTCTGAAAGAAAAACATAATACAATTAATACTTCAAAAAATCTACAATAAAAATGAACAAATTTAGTACACATGTGAAAAGATTAAGGGCGTCTTAAAAAGCAAATTCTTTCTAAAAAGTCTCCATTTAGCTTATTTTTAAAAATGTAATATACACTGCCCTATTTTGTATATCTTCAACATTGAGCTCATATTGATATCTAATAAGATAATATAGTAATTTCTCATATTAAAATTAAAGTTATCATATTTCACATTAAATGAAATAAGTACCTCAGTAAATATATGAGATCCTTTTTTTGTTTTAAATTATTCAAAATTATTTAGTTTTATGTATATAGATATAGATATAGATATTCCAAGGTTTATATATAAACCTTAATACATGCTGAATACTTTCAAAGACTACTTGTTACATTTTATTCTGTGGTATTATTCTTTGAAAATACCAAACCACCTACTCCGCAGTTCTCTGAACTCAGCAATATCCAATCTCATTGATGATCAGCAGAGATTTAAACAAATTAAAAACATTTTTCCTTAGGTAATTATTACTTAATGTTGATTGATTTTTAAGTATCTGTTTTGTAAAATCAACATAAAATATAAAATATTGGTGTTTGTCTCATCAGTAATCTGAATTCTTCATAGCTTTTTCTTCCTTCATGCCAATGGAATTCTTTCTGCTTCCTTTACTAACAGTTTTTGCTTCCTGAATATTCAGTCCCCAAGCATAACTTAGTTCCATCTTATAAAAACGGCGTTCACATTAGAGAAAGTAGTCTTATTTGTCTTGACTTTCCACCTGGGTCTTGGGAGGAGGACACGTCCTGACTCAACCTCATTGTTTAGTATGAGTATTAACAAAGAAAAATCTCACTGTATTATTCATTGATGGGACATGGAACAAGCTACAAGTTGGTGTTGAATGTATAAATGGATTAACTCACTTATATTCATTTCCTTTTGCATTGCCTTTAACTACTCCATCTGCACTACAACTGAAATAGAGTTTTCATGCTCTATAAGTATATACATCAGGGCAAACTCCCAAGTCTATATGTTCCCAGTTGATTAACACCATTACTATGCAAATATGAGTTACCATCTTACAGAAACATCTCACTTCATTCAACCCTAAAATAAAGTCTGAACTTTTTGAGTTAGACATAGTTTCAGTTATATATCTTTTTATACTTTTACTGTCCTCATTATTAATTTGAGTAACTCTCCCAATGTCTTCTACTTTAATTATAAAGTAAGAAAATGAGAAGTAAAAAAGAAGGAAACAAAGTACAACCATGAAATAAAACGGAAAATACTTGTCCTTTACTCACACATTTTTAAGGAAGAATTTTTGTCTATGTTACTATTGTTTGCATATAGGAAAACTGCTAGAAAAATAACTCAAATACTATTTTATTATGCTTTCTAATAACTTCTAAACACACCTGAAAAAATAATTCAGAAGAGAGATAATAAAATGTGCATGAGAAGACAAAAAGGAATTTTTTATATATTTATACATTTATATGAATATAACTATATATTCACACTGTTGTGGAAATATTATTGCAATGGAATCTCTTGCTAACACATGAAACATTTCTACAAATATATAAAAATTTTGTTGATATTATTATAATCATTGAAGCAAAATATAATTTATACCATAGACAATCTAATCTACTAAAAAGACTATTTAATATGACAGAAATATTACATCTTCTACCATAGACGTCCCCATATTTGGAGAGCAAAACTCAGTGCCATATATAGTTGGGATAGCAAATTTGTATATATTATATTTTTCTATGTAAGCATAAGTATATTAAATAATACTTTAAATATCAGACACAATAAATTTTAATTCATCTGGAAGTAAGATAAAACATTTATGGTAGCAGCTTGGCTTAATAGAGATATTTAATATTTGTGAATTGTTTGCTAATATCATTGTTTCACTAACATTTAGACCACAGCCCTCAGAAAATAAATAAATTATATATATATATATACTCTTTAACCAGGCATATTTTTTCATTAGTTATATGTTTTCAACTAGAGAAAACTAGTTCTCAAGTTAGAATGACTTTATAGAACTGTTTATCATAAATGGATCTTCATAGAGAATATATGTCAGATTAGTGTGATCAGCAGAGTTTGTGAATTTATCTTATTCAGGGAAGAAAATATCTGCCTATCTTTATGATGATTTCAAATTGGAAGGCAAGCTTTCACTCTCATGCTATGCTTTCAACTTCCTCTGTACATGGGCAGTGGAAACACTGATAAATCCTTTGATAATCCCATTTGAGTAACATGGTATCAATGGCTTGACTTTTAAAACTAGCTATAATTTTCCAAAACAAGAGTCTTATGGCAAAAAATATATATAAAGCCTTTCCAAGGGACATAGAGACTCTATAATTACACAGTTTCTAATATAAAAATCCCCTCAATAAGGGGAAGTGGCTAGGGAAATTTCTTTCCTATCTTTCACAGGGAGTAGGAAAATCCAATTAATGTGTATTTATCATCACAAATAATGTTTTTTATTTTTTATTAATGTTTATTCACTACTTTAAGCCACATCTCCATCACAGTGCCCCCCCTCCACCCCTTCCAGTCCCACCCTCCCACCCTCACATCCTACTCCTCCAGAGCGGGATGTCCAGACATTTCAGTTCCCCACCCCAGTTCAGCAGTCACATGAGGGCCAAGAGCCTCCTCATATACTGAAGGCCTACAAGGCAGCACCACTAGGGCAAAGTGTCTCATCAACAAAGTCTATGTTCCTGTTCCTTTTGGTGTGTCAGTTGTACAATAGTTATCCTGTACTACATGGCTAAAATCCAGTTATAAGTGAATCGATGGCATGTGCATCTTTCTGAGTCAGGGTGAGTTCACACAGGATGAGCTTTTCTAGTAACATCCACTTGGCTGCAAATTGCATGATTTCTTATGAAAGGTACACTCCTATCCTGTAACAAATATTTGGAAGAATACAACTACAGACAATAGCACATATATTTCCAAGTATTTTGATTGATTCTTCTTGAGTTTTACTAACACTTTTTTTGAAAATTTTTTTGTAAATTATGTTAGCTATCTATAGTGACAATTATAAAGAATCTTTATCTTTCTTGACATTCCAGTGGATTTGTATGATTTATTTAATGACATGGAGATATCCAAGAAAGCTGAAAAGAAATTACTGATAAGCAGGATAGTATCAATATTTAACTTGTTCTTATCTGGTTCCAATTAATTTCAGAGTTTATTTGTTCACCTTCAATCAGAAAATGAGTTTTGACTGATGTGTTTACTTCCAGATTTTTCTTTCTAATTTGTATAAATGCATTTCTGCCATAGTTTTCACTTAGTTCCACATTTTATTCAAAGAACTTTTATTATTATCTTTAAGAATTTCTTGTACTTTTTAAAGTCTATTTTAGAATAAATCAGCAGAGTTAGGAATTGTTTGAATTATTCTGATGGAAGTCCCTTTTGATTACATTAGAAAAATATATTAAGAAGG
Source organism: Lophiomys imhausi (assembly GCA_907164525.1). Lineage (NCBI taxonomy): Eukaryota > Metazoa > Chordata > Mammalia > Rodentia > Muridae > Lophiomys > Lophiomys imhausi. The sequence continues at coordinate 14,110,611 of CAJQZJ010018033.1, read as the reverse complement.
GAGCTTTATTCTTCTTGGAAAGTGTAGAGAGTAAAGCATAATATATATTATATTATATTATATTATATTATATTATATTATATTATATTATATTCCCCTGACTTTATAAGACTGCACTTAGTACCTGCTAGAGCTTAAATGGTAAATCTACTTTTCTTTATCACCTTAAAGAATGACAAACTCCTGAAAAAGATAAAGAATTATATTTGGAGGGAAAAGATAAGGGAAAGCAACATTTTCAATAAATACCAATTTTTACAACTAATAGACCTGAATTTAATTGCCCGTAAGATTGTGAATTAGTTTCCCCAAATGTAATTCTAAATCACATCTCTCCTCTCCAATTATTCTACTTCAAACTATTCCATGCTTCAAAGGATTAAAGAATATTGAAATATGAAAGTAAATTTTGTAAAGATATGAAAACATGATGCAGTACTTGACAGTTTGCATTTGTAAAGATTAAGAAAGATTGCATGATTTCCTTGTTTCTGATAGCTGAGTAGTATTCCATTGTGTAAATGTACCACAGTTTTTTTTTTCTTTTAAGCCATTCTATAGTTAAAGGGCTTCAGGTTTGTATCCAGTTTCTAGATATTACAAATAAGGCTGCTGTGAACATAGTTGAGTTGATGTCTTTGTGGCTTGGTTAAGAATCTTTTGGATATTTAAATAGCTGAGCACAAGAGGACTGAACATCAAATTATTCTATTAACATTTTTAACCATTTTTACATTCTTATTTGGGCCTCAAACAGGTTTACTATGTCTGAAATCAGCAGGAAGTCATTTTAAGAGAGCGAAGTCCCATCCCCAGAAGGTGGGGAGGGTGTTTTCCACCTCTTTGGTCATTTGATGGAAAATAGAAAATCTTGTTATTTAGGGGAAGAGACTACAAGCTGTTAAATGGTCTTGTTAAATGGGTTTTGGAGGTTAGACATAGGGACTTCTCTCTTTTTCTTTTCTGTATCCTTCTTTCTCTCCTATGTAGGAGTGAAAAGACTTGAGAAAAAATGGGACATAGACATAGTATAGGAAAGATCAAGAAAAAAGGACAGATTATTGAATATGCCCTTATACCTTTGTATATTGATACAAAATGCTAAGAGACCAGCAACAGTTGCTTATTTAAATATAAGAGATAGAGAGGGGATCTTCAAAAACCTCAAGAGATCTGCAGAATATGGCATTCAAAGATGTTTTCTTAACTTAAGATTTTTTGATATCGAGACATGTCAGCTCCTGACAGCACCCCCCATTCTACTCCAAGTAGAAGATGAGCATCAAAGAATCTCCAATGGGAGATCGTTAAATTAGTGGCAAGCCTATCTCTTGGCAAGAAAAACCCCTTGCTTCAACTGTAGACAGAATGCTGTCCTAAAAGGACAAAACTTGGAAGCGGGTAAGTCGACAGCATATCTCTGCCAAGACAGGGTAGGTAAGTCCTTCATAATTCCTGCTCTACAATCAACGTCTGTCAGAGAAAAGGGGGCCAAACAGCTGAAGATTGATGTTGTAATGTATGGAGAGAAAATGGGAACTGTCCAGGCGGCCACTGGTATGTCATTTCTTAGTTTTGGAAGCTGAAGGCCCTGTACTTCCTATATAATCAGATATATTTATGCCTCTCAGGTCTCTGAGGTGGTTGAAGAATAGATAGCTAGAGTCTCATAGTTAATTTTGAGTTGTTTAGGAATCAAGAGGGTGTTCTGGATGTAAGAAGATGTCTTTAAAATTGTGATGCAAGTTAGTATAAAAGCTGAGTTAGATATAGAACTTTAAACTCATGGTGATGGTTAGATCATAGAATGTTAAAGTTGGGGGCCAAATACATATGGACTGGACATTGGGAATGTATGCTAAGCCTTATAACTCTCATAATTGTGGCCTATTTATTTCTGTTGTTTTGTATTGTATTTATTGTTATAAGAGAAAGAAGCATTTGTTGTACTGAAAGGGGAGCTTTTGGGGGAAAAATATACCTTAAACTTTCAAAAAAGGGTAGAGGATGTGGGTTTGAGGGGTAAGAGGGTGGGAGGGTGGATTGGAGTGGGGAGTAAGGAGGGGATTGTGATTGAGATGTAACTTGAAGAAATAAAAAGATAAATTATAAAAAAATAAACATTTAAATTTAAAAAAGAAAGAAAGAAGGAAAAATCAACAGGGTGGGTAGGGTACAACCTTAGATCTTATGTGCTACTACAGTTTAGCTAAATTAGTATGATCAACTAGTCTTACTATTTATATTTTTCTCATAGATAATACAACTGTAAAGCTTAATAAGAGAAGTTCCCCTTGCAGTGAAAAACATAAATACAGAGACTCAAGGCTACACAAGATGCTTAGTAGAAATGACAACCGACTGTTTAACTCTGAAGAAGACCTTTAAAACACTCCAATAAGGAAAAAAGAACATTTGAGGCAACAAAAAGAACATAAGAGCAAGAGGACAGAGGGAAGGGTTGAGAAATGATATATTAAGGAAATGACACATTATGGCTCTCCCTTGACCCCTAGGGATCATGACCAGAAATCTGGAGGATAAAGGGAGCAGAGGCAGGGTAGTGGGTAGGCTGTAGAGGGAGGGATTCTGAATCCAACAAGCAAGATGGAATGACCTCCAGGATCCCCTTGAACAAGATAGCTCAATTTATTCCTGGTGAACAAAGGCTTTATAGTCGTTGATGACTGGATGGAGGGTTTTGAGGCTGAAATAAGGGAAGGAACCATTTGTTAGACTGAAAGGGGGGGCTGTTGGGGGGAAGAGGGTGGAAGGGTGGGACAGGAAGGGGGAGTAGGGAAGGGATTGTGACTGAGATGTAACTTGAAGAAATAAAAAAATAAAGAATAAAAAATAAATAAATAAATAATAAAATAAATCAATGGTGGGAGTTTCTGGATGTGCCAGGGATGTTTCATTTGCATTTGACAGCATGGTCTTATCATAAGAAGGGGAATAAAGTACCTAATTACTCTTTGGGAAGTGGGGAGTGGGAAATGTTAGCAGGGAACTATGTCAAAGATCACACTCCAGGTATGATTAGAGTCATTACTGGTATTCCAAGTGCTCCATGAACAAGTTCAAATCAGAAGAAGAAAAGAAATTAAACATATACTATAGTACTCGGCAATCATCAGGAAGAGAATGTGGAGGTCAGTTCCCCAGATCAGAGGACAGAGCCCTGTTGACATAGGGAGTTTGCCATTTAGCACTGAGCTCAGGGCCTTTTTGGACATGGCAGACTACACAACTTTAATATTGTGGCCCAACAACATATCTATTGCACACATTCTATTACAAAAACTGAAGCCTAGTATCACACAAATGGTCATTGCTACAATGAGTGGATTATAATCTATCTATCTATCTATCTATCTATCTATCTATCTATCTATCTATCTATCCATCTATCTATCTATATCCATAGATAGTGGTAATATCAGGGAATTTAAGGAATATAAGGTAAATTTTAAGGGATAACAACAGAGGGAGAAAGGTAAGTGGGAGTGTGGTATGGAAGTGAAAAGAATGTATTAAGTAACTGGAAAAAATTGTCAGGGAACAAAAGTAATAATAAAATGCAAAATATTATAAGATTTATAGTCTATTTATCAATTATTATAACAAAGTACAATATGTCATTTTAGTGTAGCCATGGAAATTCATGTTGCTAAACTTATAAAGAAGACTTACAAACTGTAATTCTTCTGGAGCTTTCCCATATAATGTCACTCATTTTCATCTATTATATAAAATTAATGTAATGGCAAACACTGATAAAATATTTAGACATTAACAACTGTTTCAATATCTTTAGAATTAAAAAATTAGGCAATTAGTTATATAACTAATATATAACTTTACTTTAATAAATGTGATAACATCTCATTGCATTTAATTTTTAAGGTATTATAAAATCAATTTTTGATTGGTAATAAGAAAGCTACAAGTGTTCACTTTTAAATCATCATTGATTGTGAGAGCGGTTAAACTATCTGTTGACTGATTACATTGAAGTCTGGTTCAAGATGGTTAGGTATTAAAATAGATCTCTCAGGCCAGGGAAACTGCAATAAGTTCATATACTCTGTAAAGCTCTCTTTGATGCCTTCTGTACAAATTATGTGTAGAAAACAAATATTCATAATTGAACATAAGGCAGCAACACTTGATAAGCCACTGAATTAATTTCACACAATTTTAAGACTTAAATTGCCTTACCTTATATTCCATCTAAATATTTCTAAATTATCTGGCAATCAATGATAAGTATTATTTCCAATTTAGTAGATGAAGAATGAGAAGTTAGGAGATTAGAGGATGGTGCTGGATTACTGTAGCTGACCTGCCATAACAAGCCCCAATATATGAGGCAGCTCTTAGCCCCCATGTGAATAATGAGCTGAGAGGAGTTGATATATGGAGGCTCTCTTTATCCAAGAAGGAGAAGATGAAGATGGCAAAGAGGGAGGGATGGTGGGAACTGGATGGGAGCAGGGAAGGGATTTTGATTGAGATGTAACTTGAAAACATAAATTAATAAAAAAAGAAGAGTAGCACAGAAAAAAAAGGAAAGAAAAAAAGAGGATGGTGTTGTTAATAACAAGAAAAAAAAGTATGTTTCCTTAATTATCCTGCATAAATTCCACTCATTAATTCATCAGTTTTTATGTAACCTTCAAAATTAGCATTCAGATTAACTCTTTTTTTTTTGTGAAAACTTTGAGTCATGAGTTGTATTAAGGCAGATCTTTCTAATATCACATCTCATTGTGTTACTTATTTCTTTTTTTAATTTATTTTTTATTTCTTCAAGTTACATCTCAATCACAATCCCCTCCCTACTCCCCTCTCCAGTCCCACCCTCCCACCCTCTTCCCCCTCAACCGCCCCATCCTCTTCCCATTTTTTTTTAAGTTTAAGGTATATCTTTTTCCCCCAACAGCTCCCCCTTTCAGTCCAACAAAGCTTCTTTCTCTTATAACAATAAATACAATACAAAACAACAGAAATAAATAGGCCACAATTATGAGAGTTATATGGCTTAGCATACATTGTCCAGTCCATATGTATTTGGCACCTGACTTTAACATTTACTATCTAACCATCTCCATGAGTTTAAAGTTCTATATCTAACTCAGCTTTCATGCTAACTTGCATCACATCACAATTTTAAAAACATCTTCTTACATCCAGAACACCCTCTTGATTCCTAAACAACTCAAAATTTAACTATGAGACTCTAGCTATCTATTCTTCAACCACATTTCTATCAGACATTTAATTCACAGGAAATAATAGTTTGATATAACATTTAATGATATATATATATATACTAATATACCATGATATATATCACAGCAAAATGAATTAATATGTTGTTGTGCACATGTTAATGAAATAAAATGTCATTTTATTATTATGCATAATTTTACATAATATTTAACCAAATTAGAAATCATGTTCTGAAACAATGATGGATATTCAGTTAGAATAGTGCGTATAGATGACTCTTCATGTGTTATCCCTAATAGCACATGGGCCTGAGCCCTGGTAGCAAGTTAGGACTCTTATCTTTGAGGTGAGAACACATTGAACTTAGGGATTTTGATAACTTGGAGATTTTGTTTTGTTTTCATAAGACACTACTTGGAGTTAATTGGATGCAATGGGACTCCTTTCTTCTTACTGGTTTACCTTGCCCAGTCTTGATATGGAGGCTTTTGCTTTGTCTTTTTGTATCTTGCTTTGTCATGTTTGGTAGTTGTCTTTTAGAGGCCTTGTCTTTTTTGAAAGTAAATGGAAGGCAAGTGGATCTGGGGTGGAGGAGAGGGTGTAGAGAACTGGGAGGGGTGGAGAGAGGAGAAATTGTGGTCAGGGTGTATTGTGTGAAAGAAGAATCTATTTTTTTTTAATCATGTTATATATGGACACTCTACTCCAGAGGAGTGGGATGGAAGGGATAGGGAATAGAGGATGGGAGGGCGGGACTGGGAGGGGTGGAAAGAGGACACTGTGATGGAGATGTAACCTGAAGTAATACATAAATATTTTAAAAAACAGAATTTATAAGGTCACAATGTTGTTTTAATAGACCTGGCAGGCCTGGTTGGCCTTAACTGGAGGCCTAACAAGACTTATGTCTGTGGGTGAAGAGAGCTGAGACCCAGGGTGACCCTTTTCCCCAATAAATAAATATTCCAAGATCTTTTAATGTTTCAACACTTAGTTTATAACTGGACAGATTCTCAATCTACTCACCTAAGTTAACCAATCAACTAGTCCAAACCAGCCATGTGGCTCTCCGTACCTTCTGAACCTTCTGAGCCCACAGAGATGTCTGTCTTCTTCCATGTCTCCTTATGAAAAGAAACTTCCTCTGTCTCTTTCCAGGGTTCCTTTATTCCTCCCCTTAAGTCCTGCCTTCCTCCCAGGATTTCCTCCCTTCCTATTCTCTCTCTTCCTAGCTAATTGGTCATCAGTGACTTTTATTATCCAATCAGAGAATGACTCAGAAAATGTGATAACCAGATCTCAGAGCACTGAAAACAGCTTCTGAAAAACATGCACAAGAACTTTCTGCAACACAATGTCATTGATATAAAACAGCTATCTGGGACCTATTCATATGGTAAATCAATCTCTGTAATGGATTCTTGGAGAGACCCTTCAATATATCCTGATGATAGTAATCATTTAAAAAGAAATTCATTATGGATATTTTTAATTTATAATACTTGTAAACACTTGATTTCAATGAGCCACTTAAACAGTGCTAATAGCTCCATGACTTAACATTATTTTTAGGATCAGAAACATCATTATAACAAATGAAACAATATGATAATAATTAATAAAATTTGTATAATTTTTTGTTAATTATCATAGTTATAAAAGTATCTTCTTCAGTTCAGAATTATATAAAACTAGGGGAACTTCTCTAGGCTAGCCTTCATAAGTATTCAGACACTAGGCTTCTGCACGAGATAGATCTCACATTGATTTTTCAGGTTTCAGTCAGTAGGATTATGAGTACCCCTCACTTTCAAAACAAATAAAAAGCTTTTATGAATAAACAACAAAAATTCGTTTGGAAAAACTTTTGAGGGATTCATACGTCATCAAAACTGAAACAACCAGTTGAAAGGATACACAGACCTGGGATTTTAAGAATGCACATGTAGAAATACTGATTGCAAGTTATAACCAGACCCATGAAACATATAGAAAGAGAAAAATAGCGTATTGTTTTATATAGAGAGGTTTTTCCTTAGCAGCCTAGTCTGGCCAATTAATTAATACAAGAATAATTAATTTAAAGAAAAACTGAACATAGCTAAGTTCCTGTAAGATATAGTGGAAAGTTAATCTGAAGAGAAGTTGTTTTAGGATGCTCTGAATGTGATGATATGTTAATAAAGTTTTCACAATAACCAATAATAATTAAAATCTCCTCCTGGGGATAGAAGATTTAGACATTGTACTAAACAGCCCAATGTAGGCATCTGTCAGTCATGCATAACTTATATCATGATAAACATTTATTTTCATCTGGTTTCAAATATTCTGAGTTTATCAGCACAGGAACACACTTTCATTCCATAGTCTAGCATACACTGGATATCCTCATTGATTTCATTTATAATAATCCACTTATTTGCAGAATTGAAAATGAAATAAAATTGTGGCTGACATTCAACAAATGCTTACAGAGTTAGAAATTTACTAAATTAAGAAACCGTTTACTGTTACAGTATCTGGTGGACTATCTCCTGCCATCACTCTTTTGCTAACATTTCTAGTCTGCCAGTAACGATAATTCATGCTTTCATCTTTTCATTTGTTTCTGTTTTGTGTGACATATTGCAGAATTCCATGACCCAGTGATAGGTGCTATTCGTCTACATTGAATGCATTGTAGTTATTTATAATTAGAGTGACAATTGTGTGATTTGAATGAACATAAATCTAAATCCAAGAAATGGCTTGATTTAATGTAACATTCTTCACATACCTGAGATTTGAATTCTTTCATTTTTATGTTTGCTCAAATCTTTCCCATTTACAAACAGTAATCTTGAGAGAAACCATAAAAGAAAGGAAATAACTACTTTGGTCTTCCTGTATTATGTTTAAATGAGATACCATTAAGCAATGGTTCTAACTTTTCTCATTGTTTCTTATTCATTTTTACAAAATCTAACATCACTCAAAGATTTTAAAAGATATTTTAGAATTCACTGCATCCATGTGACAGTATAACATACATATTCTTGAACGTCTTCTGAAAGCCTGTGTTGTATAAGTTTCCCTTGATTATATATCACAACCATGCCTTAAAAGCTGTGCTTAGAGTATAATCATGACAACCATATCCATTTCTTTTTAATCATCACTCATTAAAAAAAGATGTTTATATGTTCTTAATTAGTTTGTCTTAGTAACTAGGCTGAGTTAGAAAGACAATAGTTAGAAACAGTAGGTCAAATTCAAGTATCCTGAGGACTGAGAGTTTCTTAAGCCTCAACTAAAACCAGTTTGTAAGCCTGGTATTTGTGCATAATTCCCCTGTGTTAAAGTTGAGATGTGCACTTTTTAAAGCACATAACTTACTTTCCCTTTTTGGATGATATACGGCATAGTGCTTGTTAGAAAAGGTTATTTATAAAGTTTTTTAGACACCTGCAATGCAGTCTGCTTGAGGATTATTACAATAGCCTGATTTAAATATCAAATCTGTCAGTTTAAAGAATTAGATTTCTACAGTATATCAAAATTGATTTCTGGTTCTTAATAAGATGACAAACTAATCTGGGTTGCTGACTCTGTCTCTGAACAGTAACCCTAGAAATGCTGTAGGAGGGAAATGACAGAACTGCGATTCTAATATGAAAGTTGCCTAAAAGTCTTTAGAATGAAGAATTTGGTTTGAGTTGTTAAAAATGGAAAATTTCATCTGATACTGTGAAGATTGTCATATTCTTGAAATGGAATCATGTGGAACACAAGTTTTTTGACCCATGCATTTTATTCCTTCAGTTTTCATCTTATCTTCATTAAGGTACAAAACCCAGAATCTTTAGCTGTTTTGAAGCTGGATCCAGTGAGGAATTTAATATTTTCCCCTAAGTATTCAATAAAAAAAAAGGCAGAGCCCAATCTGACCTTGACAGTGAGTGGACAATCCATCCATGTGAGAAGATAGGAGAATAGAGAACAGCTAGATAGGAAGAAAATGAAGCTTTCAGTCTGGAAGTACCTATTCCTTAGCAGAAAGCATGAAGCCTTTACAGTAGGAACCATTTAAAGGAAGACGTAAAACTTATGTGCATCTGAACCATGTTGTCATCAAAGAAGAAAAATATTAAAAGTTTTTTTTGAGAAAAGTGAAGATTTGTTTAAAAAATATGACTATGAACATATGTGGAAACATAAAGATGAAAAGAATTTGGAGGTTTTAGCACATATTTTTCAAAAAAGTAACTTTGGGAGACACAAAGTTATTGAATTATTCAGTAATTTTGTTACCTACAGTTAATAGACATGTAGTTTTATCAACAATAGCATGATTCATTCTTTTCTAACATATTTGCAGTTGTTAGAATTATCGATATGCATGGTACAAAAAAGAATGCTACAATAGTTGTAAAAAGTACAGTGTCTCTTAGTGCTTTATGACTGTGTAAGAAAATATAAGAATATAATATGCCAACAATGAAAAATAAATTAAATCTCCCTATTATGAAACTGTAACAATTGACAAAAATAAAATTCACTAATTTCTAGATTAAAGTGGAGAAAATGGAAGATAAAAATTATCTATCGCGAATTATCAAACTGAAAATCAATTCTGTGAGGAAACATTTAGAAATTTACAGTACTTGAACCCAGATAAGATTATCTTGAAACAATCCTTCCTTTGTGCTTGTGAAAATAGCCATGCCTGCTTTGTGGACTTTTTCTTCAGTCTCTGCAAAAAATAGAATCTCATCACCAGCTGTTAGTTTTTCTCATGATTATTCTCATACCCCACTATCTTTGTTCTACCTACTGTTTTCTTACACATGTCCATCCACTTAAATGTTTTTTAATTATCAGATAATCACTAAATTTGAGCATTGTTATTAGTTCTCTTCCACACACAACTCCTGATCCCCAAAATCAAAGATCCTATGTCTTTTCTGTCTGATTGTCTAATAGTACATCAAGCACAAGTGTCTAAGAAATGTTGTATGACTTTTACACTAAACTAGACTCAAAATTTTGACACTGATATATAAACCTTATAGTTTTCATGCTTAATGTCTTCTATTCCTGTGTTTGAATTCTTCCTCCCCAATTAGTGACTGTTTTTGTATGTTGATGAAGTCACAAAGAACCTAGTTGTAGGAAATGGGTTCCTATGTACACAATTTGAGGTTGTGTAGATATGTCCCATTTCCTGTTAGTACACTAGTCCAATACTACAAAAGCAATGTAACAATTTCTTCATATTCCTGCTGGAAGGCCTTCTCAGCTTAATGAGTTATAACCCCTCAGACTGTTAGTTAAAATAGATATTATTCTTTTAGGTATTTACTTACTTGAAATGTAGTCATAGCAAGAAGAAAATCAAATCACAAAAATACAAATACCTAATTTGTCAATATGTTATATTAATAATTAATATAAATAAGTATAAAATCTAGCCAGTTATGTTGAGAAAACTACTAGTAATATACTTATACATGTAGCTATTTTGGATGACTATTCATTGTGGTCCAAATGTACAAATTTTAAAATTCATACAGACAATTTTTGACTATTTCTAATTCAATAGTTATGAAGTTAATGTGGTAAAGTATTAACCCAAGTTATTTAACTCCAGACCTCTAAATTACTTTCTTTTATATATCCATAAGTACCCATATATTCCATTATTTAAATATCTATACTACTAAGAATATTTAGAATGTTGTAACAAATGGTCACGTAGTATGTAAAATGCCAAGCCAAGGAAAATAAAGTTTGGTTTGGAAACTATTGCAATGGAGTATGTTTAGTGGGGCGATGCTTCCTTTCCAATAGTAGTGTGAGATCAATCTAATTCTGACAGGGTGCTGTGCTTTCTCTGTGACTTATAACACCAACACCGGACTGGATTAAAGAGAAGAATGTGGGGTAAATGCATGCTGCCTGAATTCTTGATCAGTGGCTACCATTTCATACAGTTTTTCCTGAACTCATTCATTAGGCCACTACCAACTGAAGATAGAAGAAGTAACTGTAGACTAGCCATTTCTCTCTACAGCTTTTATATAAAGCTGTGTTTAGTTTTCACATATAGACTATTACCTTGTCTGCTTCCACGTTTACTTGGACACTTTCAGTTTATTCCCTCCCTTTCATTTAATTTAATATTACGAAATTGTCTAAAAGTACCTTGTACAAATTGTTAGAAAAACTAAGTCTTAGAAAATCTACTTAAATGTTTGTTCTCATCACAATCAATACTCTTTTTTCAGTGCTGCCATCATGTAGACTATGCTAAATTTTACCAAACACATTCCATCTAGCCAAGTGCTGGCTTTTCTCCCTGGCAGTCCTTCTCTTTGTCTTTCCTATGATTAAACTTGAGACTAACACATGCTAAGCTCATGCTCTGTCATGAGTTGTGCACTCAACTACTGCTGTTTAAGTTTCTCCTATGTGTTCATTTTATGTAGCTCACATTTATGGACAGACTTTATTGTCTAGTGGTAGTCAGTAAATAATCCCCTATGAAGAGCAGATGAGTCTATTCCAAATATAGAACTCATGAGGACCATACAAGAGTTCTACCTGTTACAAACCAGAAAAACATGTTTCATGTACTTTCTAAGATGATATATAAGATTTTTGTATTTTAGGAGATAATTTTTATTTTTCTCATAAATTTAAGATGTTTCTAGGTATCCTTTATTGAGTCTTTATGAACTTTGAAGAATATTTACATATTTATTTTAATTTTTGTAATAAAATGATATACTACTATTTTATGAGGAAATTAGAGAGAAATCGAATGGCTATCCAACAAACATGGAACTATGTGTGAGTTAACCTGCAGTCTAGAGCTGTATATAAGACATTTCCTCATGTAGACAATCCAAGCAGATTTTACACATTGAAGTACATAGATGTATATTTCAGTTACCAGGGCTGGCAAAGACAACAACCACTCATACTGCGGCTCATGTATAATTAACAGTTCCCAGCAAAATTCTGACCAATGTCATTGGCTGAAACTGATAAGTATTCCTGAGGGTTTATAAAAAGGAAAGACATAGTAAATATCTATTGCTTACAGTCCTGAAGACATTCTTATTCCAAAATTTTCTTTCTATTTTCTGACATAACAAAGTGACCGATTAAATGATGCTTATCTGTTTGGACTCTATTCCTAAGAAACCTGAGAAGTTAAGATGAAAATTTTTATTTGTATGTGGCAACAGCATTTTGAATATGCTTCCTGTGGCTCATTTATAATCAGCAGTTTCCAACAAGATGCTTACAAACATCAATTGGGAAGTGTTCCTGAGTAGGGAAAAAAAAAAAGGGAAAGACACTATGAAGAACAAACTTTTATTCTTTCAAGTAGTAAAAGCCAAGAAAGTTTATGGTGCATCTGAATGTTAATGTACACTTTAACAGTGGAGACATTGAAACATCTCTGGTCAACAAAAAAGGTGAAAGTGATCTTTACCTTAAAAAGATAAAGGAACTATTCTCTAAGGAATGAAATTATTGAAATTGAATGTATGTTAGATACCAAGAGGTTAAACTTTAAGATGTT
>CAJQZJ010018033.1:14061461-14097790 GCA_907164525.1 Lophiomys imhausi | reverse complement strand
AAATATACAAAGCATTAATTCATGTATTTTTCTTATTAAATTTTGAGCACTCAGAAGATGCCCAGATCCAAAGATGAAAATGATAAACTCCATGCCCTTCAACCACATTACTTAGTAAGCAGGAGAGAAGAAAGTATTTGCAGACAGTGGGGATTTTTCATATGAGTAAAAGTGGCAATGACTGTGGAAGAATGTCCCAAGCAGCTGTTGAAGGATGAGATGAAATCAGAAAGCCACAGGCATTTGGACAGAAGGTGTTCCTAGCACAACACAAAACAATTTCACACAGTCACGGGTGTTTGGAAATTGAAAGCAGCAGACAGACCACCCTGTGTGTGATCATCTGAGATGCATTGGCTCCATTTCAGCAAAACTGTCATGTAGCCTCAGGGAAACATCCATAAACGTTAGAGCTGAAATTAGGAGGTAGGGTAGAGCTTCCCACATCCAGTCTGGAAAGCAGGGAGAAAAACGTGGACAAAGACAAACAAGGCTATGTACAAAAGGGCATCCAATATGATCTTATTAGATACAAAAATGAGAGTGTCAACCTCTTTTTTAAAAAGCTACAACTAAATTAGCTCTCAACAGAGAAAGGTGTTGAACATCTTGCTTAAATTTGGTTGTCTGGCTGTGCTATCAATACAGTTGGAACACGAAAGTTTAGAGTTGGCATTGGTCTAGAATGGATGCCACTCATTTCTTCAGAGGTCTTAAAACAAATATCTGCCTCTTTTCCATCAAACCAATGAAACGTTCTGTTGCTGGGCCATATCTTCTAGCCCTAGACAGACACTACTAAAACCTCAATTTACCAAGTCAGTTTTGCCTGTTTTAATTTAACAATTGTCTTTTAAGTATTCTCAAAATATATTGAACTCTGTGTGTGTTTGTGTGTGTGTGAGAGTGTTTTTTTTTGTGTGTGTGTGTGTAATATTGGTACCTGGGTAAGAGTCAAAATTAAATTACTAACTTCTTGTGTGTGTGTGTGTGTGTGTATATATATATATATATATATACATACATATATATATATATATATATATATATATAAAACCATACATCTCCATATATAGGAAAGTGAATATATTTCAAAACAATTCATTATTTTTTATTTATTTTATTTTTTCTGTATGTATCTAAGTACATCACATTCTTGTAGTGCTATCAGAGGACAGAAGAAGGTAGGGATTCTGGGGACCTGGACTTACAGGCAGTGATATCCTACCATGTGAATTCAAGAAATCAAATACAAGTCTTCTAAGAAATATGGCTCCAATATGCTTAACCACTTCAAGCCAAAAGTAAAATTATTTTTAATTTAATTTTTTTAAATTTATGTGTGTGTGTGAGAGAGAGTAAGACAGACAGAGAGACAGTGACAAGAAGGAATAGAGAGAGAGGAGATAGCAAGTGTGTGGGACATTCATAGAGTTCAGAAGAGGGTATTGGATATTCTGCAACTGCAGATACAGAGAGTTGGGAACCTCTCAATGTAGATGCTGGAAACTGAACTTAGGTCATTGAAGAATAAATACTTTTAACCACTGATCCATCTCCTTAGTGGCCAACACAATTGATTACTCACAGTCTTGTAAATACATAAAACTTTTAAATGAACATCATGAAATTTAAATGTATGCCTCTGTTTATTTTCCCCAATAACATTATTCAACCTCCTTAATGAGAAAATTGATGGAAAAGATTACTAAAAGGAAAGAAAGAAGATTTAAATGAGAAAACATGTTTTTAAACAATGAATTAAATTAATTTTCAGAAATTCATTCCACAGTACCAACAATGAATTGAGGGAATGACCTCCAATTAGATTTCCAGCAATAAAACATTCATGCAGAGCATAAACAGATGAAATCTATAAAGCTCATTCTTCAGTTTATCATCCTTTTAGAAAAACACCCATTCTTATTTCCATGCATGTTGGCATTTCCAGGTTTTGGGAATCCTAAAGATTAAACATTCTCATAGATACTTAAGGGGAATGTTCTCATTAGTCCAGTGTGGATCTGAAACCTAAGTCTCCTTGTGCTCAGACAAAAGAAAAGTGCTATTACTTTCAATGATATTCCTCAAGGTGAGGAAGAATTCTCATAGGTATAAAATTTGATTTGTAGTCAAATAACAATTTAAAGTAAAATTATAAGAACTTTATTTTGAATATGAGAAATTAGTGATGAACATATGAACCTAATGACATAAATATTATAAGATAATATAATTTATAATTCATATATATAATTTTTAAATTATAATCTATAATTTTTATAATCTTAACCATCTATTTTTGCTTTAACCAATGATATTTAAGTTTTGATCATATGAGCTTTAATTAACATGTAAAATTATATTTGCCTTTGTGTATGAAATACTTTGATATATGTATATATTGTAGAACAATCAAAAATCAAAATATTTAGCATGTGGATGACCTCAAATACTTATTTTTTATGGTGAAAGCACTTCATGTCTAAGCTAATAAAATATTGAAATCATTGTTACAGAAACTTGATATGAAATTAACCTATTAATTACAATTTTAAGTAAATTAATAAAATAGAAATTATTTCTTTCTATAAATATATATAACTAATGAAAAGTATAAATAAACACTCTAAAAACTTATGAAGAGTTGTTTATAAATGTTTTGAGTATATGCCATTTCAAAATCCTCTCCTAGTTTACCACTATGTAATTTATTTTATCAAACATCAAAACTGAGCCAGCTGTAGTAATGCCATTTGTAATTCCATTAAAATAGGAAAAACAATACAAGTTTAAAAGCAGCCTAAACTGTTTACTGCCTTGCATTTTCAGTGGAGTACAGAGTGTTTTCCTGTCTCAAAAATGTTTCATGCATCCCAGAAATATACAGGAATGGAATAAGAATCTTCCTTTGATTCTATTCCATTCCCAATTAAAATATTAAAAACTTTGTTTTTAATTAATGCACAAATTCTATATATTTAACATTTTATGCCTTAATTACTGAGTGATATCTACATGTATTGATATTCCAAAAGTTGTTTATCTATTTGCCTATTGATGGACATATGGCTATATTCAGTGTTTGGATAATACAAACCCTATTATGAACATTGTGTGTGAGTTTTTTATGGGCATATGCTTTTATTAATCTTGGATGGATGCTCAGAAACACAATGCCAAGTTTGTTTTCCAAAGTGAATATATCATTTGCAGTTATAAAAGCATCTCTAAAAATTCCAGCATTCATCAGACTTGCCTCCCATTGGTAGCACTAGCCAGTTTACATTCCATAAATACAGTGTATAGATAGAACTGTTTCATTGTACTTTTCTTTTTCAATTATATTTTTGTGACTTGAGATGTTAATTTTTCTTAATATCTGGACTTATGATATTAAGATTCTTCACATATAATTATTATTGACATTTTTCTCAGCAAAATATATTGCCATAGTATACTTTGGCATTATCAATTTAATTTTTATTTAAAAAATGTACATTTAAAGTGCTTAACATAAGGTCTTGATATACACCTGCATTGTGCAATGATTACCATACTCAAGCTAATGAACACATTGATCTCACACTTGATTATTTTTGTTGTTGCTGTTGTTCATTTGGTCTCTTTAGGTACAGTTTCCACACTGTACAATCAATCTCTTATGAATATATACTTCCTACAATGCTGAAACCTTTTTACTATGGACCTCAATCATCTCTGTGCCTCAACTCTCAGTTCCTTAGTACCCATTATTCTAGGTTTTGTCTGTGATTTCCCAATGTAGACTTGCCATATTTATGAGATGGAATTTAAATTTTTTTTTTATTTTATGCATATTAATGATTGTGTGTGTGTGTGTGTGTGTGTGTGTGTGTGTGTGTGTGTGTGTGTTTACCATGTGTATGTGTGTTGCCTAGGTACTTACAAGTGAATGTCAGATCACCTGGAACTGGAGTTACAAGTGACTTTAAGCAGCCATGTGAGTTGTGGGAAGTGAACCCATGCCTTTTGAAAGAACAATAAGTTCACTTGACCTATAGACTTTCTCTCTACTTCCTACTCTTTCTATGTATGCCTCACTTCATTTAGCATATTTTAATCTAGTGCTATCCTTGTTGACATATTTTTTTCTTCAGTGATTGATAAGAACTTCAGAAAGTTTCCATGTATCATCTTTTTTTTCATTAATAATTTTTTTCAAGTTAAATCTCAATCACAGCCCCCTCCTTCTTCCTCTTCCGAGCCCACCCACCCCCTTTGTCACTATCTCCATCCACTCCTACTCATTTGGAGAGAGGAAACCCAACATATCAAGACCCCTCAGTTCACCAGTCACATGAGGGTTAAGAGCTTCTCTTATACTGGAGTCTGATATGGCAGCCCTGGTACGGTAAGGTGATGCACTAAAAAGCAACAGGGTCCATGACCTGCTGCTCTATGGAGATTTTCATAGGATACTTATGCTAGCTTCCTGTCTGTTTAGGTCTGTGGATTGTAGAATGGTTGTCCTGTACTATATGGCTAATATCCACTTATGTGTACAAACCATGTGCATTTTTCTCCATCTAGGTTAGCTCGCTCAGGATGAACTTTTCTAGTTCCATTCATTTAGTGACAAATTGTGTGAATTCCTTGTTCTTAATAGCTGTGTAGTATTCCATTGTGTAAATGTGCCAGAGGACATCTGGGTTGTTTCTAATTTCTGGCTATTACAAATAAACCTGCTGTGAACATAGTTGAGCTCATGCCCTTTAGGTTTGGTGTATAATCTTTTGAATATATGCCCAGGAATGATATGACTGAGTCTTAAGGTTAAATATTCCTAATTTTCTGAGGTATCACCAGATGGATGGAGGAGTGTCCCCCTTTCTCCACATCCTTGCCAGTATATGCTGTCAGTTGAGTTTTTGATCTTAGGCATTCTGACGGGTGTGAGATGGAATCTCAGAGTCGTTTTGAGTTCCATTTACCTGACGACTACAGTGGCTGAGCATTTCTTCAAGTGTTTCTTGGCCATTAAAGACTCTTCTCTTTTAAATTATCAGTTTAGCTATGTACACAATTTTGACTGGATTATTTGGTTTCAAGGTGTTTAATTTCATGAGTTCTTTGTAAATTTTGGATATTAACTCTCTGTTGGAAGTGGAGTTGGTATAGACCTTTTCCCAATCTGTAGGTTGCCGTTTTGTTCTAATGATGGTGTCCTTTTACTTACAGAAGCATTTCAGTTCCAGCAGGTTGCATTTATTGATTATTGGTCTTAGAGCCTGAGCTATTGTTGTCACCTGTTTCGGGAAGTTCGAGGCTTTTCCTCACTTTCTCTCCTCTTAGATTTAGTGTGTCCAGTTTTATGTTAGGGTCTATGATCCACTTAGGCTTTAGTTTTATGCAAGGTGATAAATATGGGTCTATTTGCATTCTTCTACATGCTGACACCCAGTTAGACCAGCAGCATTTGTTGAAGATGCTTTCATTTTTCCATTGTATGTCTTTGGTTTCTTTGTCAACAATTAAGTAAATGTAGGTGTGTGGGTTTATTTCTGGTCTTTGATTTGATTCTATTGATCAACTGATCTGTTTCTATGCCAGTACCATGCAGGTCAGTTTTTATTACTATTGCTCAGTAGTGCATCTTGAAATCAGGGATGTTGATACCTCCAGATGTCCTTCTATTGTACCGAATTGTTTTAGCTATTCTGGGTTGTTTGTTGTTGTTGTTGTTTCCATATAAATTTGAGAATTGTTCTTTCAAGGCCTATGAAGAATTGTGTTGGTATTAGGATAAGAATTGCATTGAATCTGTATATTGCTTTTGGTAGGATAATTATGTTGATCCTACTTACCATGAGCATGGGAAATCTTTCTGTCTTCTGATATCTTTTTCAAGTACGTCAAGTTCTTGTTGTATAAATCTTTCACTTGCTTGGTTAGAGTTACCTCCATGTATTTTATATTATTTGTGGCTATTGTGAAGGATGTTGTTTCACTAATTTCTTTCTCAGCTGTTTATCTTTTATGCAAAGAAGGGCTACTAACTTTTTAGAATTAATTTTGTATCCAGCCACATTGCTGCATGTGTTATTCAGCTATAGGAGTTCTCTCCTGGAAATTTTGGGGTCATTTATGTATACTCCAATATCATCTTCAAATAGGGATAATTTGACTTCTATCTTTCCAGTTTGTATCCCCTTGATCTCCTTTAGTTGTCTTATTGTTCTAGCTAGACCTCCAAGTACTATGTTGAAGAGATATGGAGAGAGCGGGCATATCTTCATTTGTTCCTGATTATTAGTGGAAATGCTTTAAATTTCTCTCTGTTTATGTTGATGTTAGCTACCAGATTGATGTATATTGCCTTTATTATGTTTAGCTTGTATGCTAGCTCTCTCAAAGACTTTGAACGTGAAGAAGTGTTGGATTTTGTAGAATGTTTTGTTTTTGACATCTAATGAGATGATTGTGTGAGTTTTTTTTCTTTCAGCTTGTTTATATGATGGATTATGTTGATGGGTTGAACCACACCTTGATCCCTGGGATGAAGTCTACTTGATCATGGTGTATAATACTTTTGATGTGTTCTTGGATTCGGTTTGCAACTATTTTATTGAGTATTTATGCATCTATTTTCATAAGGGAAGTTGCTCTGAAATTTTCTTTCTTTTTTGGGTCTTTGTGTGATTTAGGCATCAAGGTGACTGTGGCCTCATAGATTTTGTTTGACTGTATTACTTCTGTTTCTATTTTGTGGAAGACTTTTGAGGGATAATGGAATTAGCTCCTCTTTTAAAGTCTGGTAGAATTCTGTGCTGAAACCATCTTGCCCTGGGCTTTTTTGTTTGGGTAACTTTTAATGACTACTTCTATTCCCTAGAAATAATGATCTAACCTTGGTACCTGGAATCTATCAAGGAAATTCTTCATTTCATGTAGGTTTTCCAGTTTTGTGGCTTACAGTGTTTTTGTTTTTAAGTAAAACCTGATGATTCTTTGGATTTCCTGAGTGTATGCCCTTATTTCCACCTTTCCAGTTCTGACTTTGCCAATTTGCTTATTTCTCTGTTTGGTTTCTGTTTTGATGTCCTGTCCATTGGTGTGAGTGGGATGTTGAAGTCTCCCACTATTAATGGATAGGGATCAATGTATGGTTTAAGTTTTAGTATTGTTTCTTTCACAAATATGATACAGAAATTAAACATGTGCATCTTTTTTTTCAAAATAATTGCAAAGTAGCAACATACTGTCCTTATCAAAATCTTGTCCTTTGCTAACAATCCATTGATTTAATGTTTATGCTTTATATTTTTTAAAAAAAATTTACTTTTTTGACTTTACTAAGAAGAAAGTAAGTTTTGCTGTTAAATTCCAACTCTGGATTTTTCAATCCTTTTCTGTTATTTGTTATGATAAATATAAGCATTTCAATGTGTAATGAAATGCTGGGCAGAATATAATGTTATGAGGCTTTTTTTCATTTTTAAAGTATAATTGACAAATTGTTTTTGCCAAACTGAGTTGCTTTGTCACATTTTTAATAATTTTTTCACATATTTACTGGAATTTCATTAATGATTGTGTGACTTTTAGTATGATACATGCAGACATTTTTGTTATGGTTTCATGGGGCGATTTAAAATCTTATTTTTTTCAACTTTGTTCTGCAATCCAAGTTATATAACATTAACATAAAACTTGTAGAGTCAGTTAAGCAATAAGCAAAAGCAAGCCTACACTGTTTAATCCAGAATTAAGTCAAACATGTTCTTCAATTCGAATGTTACTGAGATTTAAATAATTTTGAATATTCTTACCAATTTTTACTTATATCCTCAATGTTACACTAGTTTTATTTTCCTTAGCAATTTTTATTGTGATCAGAGTATAGGTCTCGATTGTATTTGTCAATATATCTCTACATATTTATTTACTACAATCAAAGAAATTTCAAAACTTTTTTGACAATTTATTTCCTTTCAATTCACAATTGCTCATTTTCTAAACCAGCTTAGTTTTGTTTCTATAAAACTATAGTCTTTTCAAGTTAATTTTTATGGTGACATAAGTTTTTTTAAAATTTCAAATGTCTGTACTTTTATTTTAAATAATGCACATTTTTGTGGATAAGATATATCTGAATGCTGAATTTCATTAAACCTGATAGTTGTCTTAGAATTTGGAGCATAGAAATTTATGTAATTATTGATAAATTTATGGATAAATCTATCATATAATTTATATTCAGATTTTCTTTTATTTCCTTTCTAAACTTTATTGTTATTTAATTAATTGAGTAAATTTTATTATAGAATAAACTTCTTTTATGTAGCAATTTTATACATCTATTTTGTAATGATTTTTAATTATTTGTGTTCCTTTAAGACAAGATTTTCTAAATTTCAATAGCATGCAACGTTAAATTAATTATTTTCTTTTAATAAATATTTATATAACTCAATATATATTATTCTAAACTCAGAGCAGAAATGTTCATTTTCTTGACATTTGTATGTATTATTGTATGGTATTTTACCTATGTGTTTTTCCAAAACTGTAAATTTCTACATATAGCTGTGTGTAGTCGACAGTTTAATCAGAGCCTCAAAGCCTGATAACTTCCAGTCTGGAACCTGTGAAGTGCTGACATCACAACCTTTTGGCAACATGCCAAGTTCATTTAAGTTAAAGCTACTTTGTAAACATTTTGAACTAATGGAAAACATTACAGGTCTTTGTTCTTCATCCCCACTCATTGCTCAGAATCCTGAAAAACAGCACATGCTGGCAAGGGTGTGGAGAAAGGGTAATACCCCTCCATTGCTGGTGGGAGTGCAGGCTTGTGCAACCACTATGAAGTCTGGAGATATCTTAGAAAACTTGGAATAGCTCTACCTCCAGAATCAGCCATACCACTTCTGGGTATACACACAAATGATTACTTACCAAACTACAAGGATGTTTCCTCATCTGTGTTCATAGCAGCCTTATTTGTAATAGCTAGAAACTGGAAACAACCCAGATGTCCCTCAACCAAGGAATCGATTAAAAAAAAAAAAAAAGAACTGTAGTACATCTCCAAAATGGAATACTACTCAGCCATCAGAAACAACGAAATCAGGAATACAAGTTACTTTATCTGTCTCTACATTCTTGAGAAGTGTGGTCAATATTTCTGTGGTGCACTGTAGTGACTTAAGTACTGTACACTTGAATTTTAGTAAATATGATGTCCTCATTAACTTACTGAGGAATGTTTTTCCTTGGGTATACTATTTTAAGTTCACAGTACTAATAGTCCTCTGATATGTGTGTGTGTTTTCCAAAATATAAGTTACATTACTTAATTTATCTCTTCTACAACCGATATTCTCCTCTTTGTACTTTTTACCATGTTATCTTTACCATGGTTAATAATTGTCTTAAGGTTTGTCTATATTTTTGTCTTCTTGAAATTCTGTGTTATAGACTTATAATCATCATCAAATAACTTTTTATTAGATGCTCTAAATGATTGTACCTATTCTAGATATTTTCCCTCTACACACTAGGAACATATCCCTTCCCCAGACAATAAATTTTATGAATTTATTGTAACTTATCTTAAAACATTTTTAGTATGTTTGTTTCTCTTGTATATTCCAACAATTTATTGAAATGCAACTCTCTCCTGTTTTATACCTCTGCGTCAAATATCTAATTCTAAGTTAATTACTGGTAATTTCATCCTTTATTTTTCATCCAAACTTCTATGCAAAAATTTTTTCTTTCTGTTTCATACTTGTGAAAATGTAATCCTTTGAAATTTCTTATTTATCTATTTTAGTCCCACCTGCAGATATACACGTGTTATCATAGCTACTTGGTAGGTTAAAGGAGCAGCCTTGAAAGCTCAAGGTTAAACTGGGCTAGAAGAGTGCATTCAAGACCAATGTGGAAAACTTACTGAGATCACGGTTGTAAAATTAAGAGTGGTGGAACTTGGCCCATCTAGCATGATTCTTCGAGTTCAATTCGCAGAACCTCAAAATAGCTGCTATAATGTTGCTAGTTTCTTATTCATTACCCTACAAGGCAGTATCACCAGTGAAAACTGTCTCATTGCCAGGGAGAGAAAACTAAAAAAAAAAAAGAAGTCTATGTTCATGTTCCCTTTGGTGCATTGGTTGTAGTATAGATATCCTGTACTATATAGCTAAAATCTGACTATAAGCAAATAGATGCCATGTGCATCCTTCTGAGTCTGGGTTAGCTCACTCAGGATGAGCTTCTCTAGTTCCATCCATTTGGCTGCAAATTGTATAATTTCATTGTTTCTGATAGCTGAGTAATATTCCATTGTGTAGATGTACCACAGTTTTTTTAATCCATTCTTCTGTTGAGGGACATCTGGGTTGTTTCCTGTTTCTAGCTATTACAAATAAGGCTGCTATGAACATAGATGAGGAAACTTCCTTGTGATTCGGTGAGAAGTCATTTGGGTGTATACCCAGAAGTGGTATGGCTGGGTCGTGTGGCAAAGCTATTCCAAGTTTTCTAAGATATCACCAGACTGACCTCCATAGTGGTTGCACAAGCCTGCACTCCCACCAGCAATGGAGGAGGGTTCCCCTTTCTCCACACCCTCGCCAGCATGTGCTGTCATTTGAGCTTTTATCTTAGCCATTCTGACAGGTGTGTGATGGAATCTCAGAGTCATCTTTAGTTGCGTTTCTCTGATAATTAAGGATGATGAGCATTTCTTCAATTGTCTCTTGGCCATTAGAGATTCCTCTTTTGTGGATTCTTAGTTTATCTCTGTTTCTCATTTTTTGATTGGATTATTTTGTTTCTTGGTGTTTGGTTTCTTGAGTTCGTTATAGATTTTGGTATTAGCCCTCTGGCAGATATGGGGTTGGTGAAGAGTTTTTCCCAATGTAGGCTGCTTTTTTGTTTGAATGACAATGGCTTTTGCCTTACAGAAGCTTTTCAGTTTCATGAGGTCCCATTTATTGATTGTTGGTCTTAGAGCCTGTGCTGTTGGTGTCCTATTCAGGAAGTTATCACCTGTGTCAATTAGTTTGAGGCTTTTCCTCACTTTCTCTTCTATTAGTTTTAGTGTGTCAGGCTTTATGTAAGGTCTTTGATCCACTTGGACTTAAGTTTTGTGCAAGGTGATAAATGTGGTTCTATTTGAATTCTTTTATATGTTGACATCCAGTTAAACCAGCACCATTTGCTGAAGATGCTGTTCTTTTTCAATTGTATGATTTTGGCTTCTTTGTCAAAAATTAAATGACCATAAGTATTTGGGTTCATTTCTGGGTCAATTCGATTCCATTGATGAACTGGTCTGTTTTTATACAAGTACCATGATGTCATTATTATTATTACTCTGTAGTATATCTTGAAATCTGGGACGGTAATACCTCCAGATTTTTTTTTTTACTGTACAGAATGATTTAGTTATTTTAGTTTTTGTTATTCCATATAGAGTTGAGAATTGTTCTTTAAAGGTTTGTAAAGAATTTTGTTGGTATTTTGAGAGGAATTGCATTGAATCTCTATATTACTTTTTGTAGGATGGTCATTTTTATTATGCTGATCCTACCTATCCATGAGCATGGGAGATCTTCCCATCTGCTGATATTCTCTTCAATTTCTTTCTTCAAGGACTTGAAGTTCTTTTCATATATGTCTTTTCCTTGCTTGGTTAGAGTTATTCCCAGCTATTTTATTTTGTTTGTGGCTATTGTGAAGGGTGCCATTTCCATAATTTCTTTCTTGGCTCATTTATCTTTTGTATAAAGAAGGGGTACCAATTTTTTTAATTAATTCTGTATCCATCCACCTTGCTGAAAGGGTTTATGAGTTGTAGGAATTCTCTGGTGGAATTTTTGGGGTCATTTATATATACTATCATATCATCTGTGAATAGGGATACTTTGACATCTTCCTTTCCAATTTGTATCGCTCTGATCTCCTATAGTGTCTTAATGCTCCAGCTACAACTTCAAGTACTATGTTGAAGAGATATGGGGAGAATGGGGAGAGTGGGTATCCTAGCCTTGTCCCTGATTTTATAGGAAATGCTTTAAGTTTCTCTCTATTTAATTTTATGTTGGGTACTGGATTGTTGTATATTGCCTTCATTATTTCTAGGTATAGTCCTTGTATACCAGCTCTATCCCACGATTTTCAGTGTGAAGGCATGTTGGATTTTGCCAAATGCTTTTTCAGCATCTAATGAGATGATCATGTGTTTTTTATTTCTTTCAGATTGTTTATATGGTGAATTATATTGATGGAATTTGTATGTTGAACCATCCCTGCATTCCTGGGGTGACACCTACTTGATCATGGTATATAATACTTTTGATATGTTCTTGGATTCAGTTTGCAAGTATTTTATTGAGTATTTTCATATCTGAATTCATGAGGGAAATTGGTCCGAAATTCTCTTCCTTTTCTGAGTCTTTATGTGGTTTAGGGATCAGGATTGCCTGTGGCCTCATTCAATGAGTTTGACTGTGTTCCTTCTGTTGCTATTCTGTGGAAGGGTTTGACGACTATTGGAAGTAGCTCTTCTTTGAAGGTCTGGTAGAATTTTGTGCTGAAGCCATCTGGTCCTGGACAATTTTTTTTTTGGGGGGGGAGAATTTTAGTGACTTCTTCTATTTCCTTAGGACTTAGAGGACTGTTTAATTTGTTAACCTGATCTTGATTTAACTTTCGTAGGTGGAATCTATCAAAAAAATTGTCCATTCCTTTTAAGTTTTCAGATTTTGTGGAGTACAGGTTTTTGAAATAATATCTAAAGATTCATTGAATTTCCCCAATGTCTGTTGCTATTTCTCCCTTTTCATTTCTGATTTTGTTGATTTGGGTATTTTCCTTTTGCCTTTTAGTTAGTTCGACTAAGGGTTTGTCTATTTTGTTGATTTTATTCAAAGAACCAACTCTTGGTTTTGTTGCTTCTTTATATTGTTCTTTTTGTTTCTAAGTTGTTGATTCAGCTCTGAATTTGATGATTTCCAGACATCTGATCCTCTTGGGAGTGTTTATTTCTTTTTTCTAGAAGTTCAAGTTCTGCTCTTAAGTTGACAATATGAGCTATCACTATTTTCTTTTTGAAGGTACTTAGTGCTATGAACTTTCCTTGTAGCACTGCATTCTTTTTTGTCCCAGAAGGTTTGGGCATGTTATGTCCTAGTTTTTGTTAGATTTTAGGAAGTCTTTGATTTTCTTCTTTATTTGTTCCCTGACCCAGTGGTGATTGAGTAGAGCGTTGTTCAGTATTCATGAATGTGTAGGCTTTCTATTATTTCTGCTGTTGTTGGAGTCCGTCTTTATTCCATGGTGGTCTGTTAAGATACAAGGGGTTCTTTCAATTTTCCTGTATCTGTTGAGGCTTACTTTGTGCCTAACTATATGGTCAGATTTGGAGACAGTTCCATGAGATGATCAAAAGCAGGTGTATTTTTTTCTAGTTTAAATGAAAGCATTTATTCTTGGTGTGCAGTATGTTGTTAAGATATATAAAAACCTCTAATAATGGCAAAAGTGACAAATTACCTTCTCCATAATGAAAAGCCTATGTATATAGAATCCGTTTTTAAAACAACACTAATTCATTAATTTTTTGAAAATGGTGAGCATAAAAGATGAAGACAAATTATGTAAAGATGAAATTTTTAAAAATCTAATTGATACTTTTATAAAGTTAACTTTTAGAAAATATAAACAAATGTTGAAATACAAAGGATATAATTATATATATTTATGCATGCTTAAAGGTCTGAAGTTTCTTTTTTATCTTTTTTATTTTTATTTATTTTTTATTTCTTCAAGTTACATCTCAATCACAATCCCATCCCTACTCCCCCCTCCAGTCCCATCCTTCCACCCTCTTCCCCCTAACCCCCACATCCTCTACCCTTATTTTTTTAGTTTAAGGTATATCTTTTTCCCCCCAGCAGCTCCCCCTTTTAGTCCAACAAATGGTTCTTTCTCTTATAACAATAAATACAATACAAAACAACAGAAATAAATAGGCCACAATTATGAGAGTTATATGGCTTAGCGTACATTCCCAATGTCCAGTCCATATGTATTTGGCACCTGACTTTAACATTTACTATCTAACCATCTCCATGAGTTTAAAGTTCTATATCTAAGTCAACTTTCATACTAAGTTGCCTCACAATTTTAAAAACATCTTCTTAGATCCAGAACACCCTCTTGATTCCTAAACAACTCAAAATTTAACTATGAGACTCTAGCTATCTATTCTTCAACCACCTCAGAGACCTGAGAGGGATAAATATATCTGATTATATAGGAAGTGCAGGGCCAGCAGCTTCCAAAACTAAGAAATGACATACCAGTGGCTGCCTGGACAGTTTCCATTTTTTCTCCATACATTACAGCATCAATCTTCAGCCATTTGGTCCCGTTTCTCTGACAGACATTGATTGCAGAGCAGGAATTATGAAGGACTTACCTATCCTGTCTTGGTAGAGCTAGGCTGTCCACTTACCTGCTTCCAAATTTTGTCCTTTTTGGACAGCATTATGTCTACAATTGAAGCAAAGGGTTTTTCTTGCCAAGAGATAGGCTTGCCACTAATTCAACCATCTCACACTGGAGATTCTTCAATGCTCATCTTCTACTTGGAGTAGAATAGGGGGTGCTGTCAGGTGCTGTATTGTACCTAGTAATGCTTAAAAATGAAATGTGAAGTTTTGGCCTTTTGCTACCAACCATCATAAACTGTTTAGGATAATTAAGGAATGCAAACTAATAGTCATGCAAGAGTGTCATTTTGTTAGTTACTATGACAGTCTATCACAGTTATTTTCTAAGCTACTCAGAAATCAAGTTGCTAAGATACAAGCAACATTTGCTTATCTAAATATAAGTGATAGATAGGGCGTCTTCAAAAGTCTCAAGAGATCTGAAGAATATGTCATTCAAAGATGTTTTCTTAACTTAAGATTTTTTGATATCGAAGGTGTATTCTTTTGTGTTTGGATGGAACTCTCTGTAGAGATCCATTAGGTCCATTTGGTTAATGACTTCTTTTAGTCTCTTTATTTCTCTGTTTGGTTTCTGTCTCAATGACCTTTCCATTGGTGCGAGTAGGGTTTTGAAGTCTCCCACTATAAATTTGTGAGGATCATGGGTGGTTTAAATTTTAGAAGACTTTCTTTTACAAATGTGTGTGCCCTTGTATTTGGGCCTAGATATTCAGTATTGTGATGTCATTTTGATGAATTTTTCCTTTGATGAGTATGTAGTGTCCTTCCCTATCCTTTTTGATTAATTTTGGTTGAAAGTCTATTTTATTTGGTATTAGGATGGCTACTCCAGCTTTCTTCCTGGGACCGTTTGTTTGGAAAACTTTCCTGAGCCCTTTATTCTGAGGTAGAAACTATCTTTGTTATTAAGGCACATTTCTTGTATGCTGGAAAATGACGGGTCTAGTTTACGGATCCATTCTGTAAGCCTGTGTCTTTTTTTTTTTTGAGGAGTTGAGTCAATTGATGTTGAAAGATATTAATGACCATAGGTTATTTCCTGTTATTTTGATGTAGGTGGTGGTTGTGTGTTTCTTTTGGTTTAGCTTAAGTTGAGCTTTTTGTTTCCTATGTTTTCTTGAGTGTAGTTATCAACTATGGGTTGGAAATTTCCTTCTAGGATCTTCTGTGGAGCTGGATTTGTGGATAGATATTATTTAAATTTTGTTTTTTATGAAATATGTTGTTTTCTCTGTCTATAATATTAGAAAGTTTTGCTGGGTATAGTAGTGTGGGCTGGCTATTATGGTCTCTTAGGGCTTTTAGAATGTCTGCACAGGCCTTTCTGCCTTTTAAAGTTTCTGAGAAGTCAGACGCACATTTGATGGGTCTGTCATTATATGTAACTTGACCTTTTTCTCTTAGCTTTTAATATTCTTTCTTTCTTCTGTACATTTGGAGTTTTAATTATTATGTGGCAAGTTTAAAAAAAGTGTTTAACGCCTGGCATTAAACTCACACCTGAGATTCTATCTTCCATCTCTTGTATCCTATTTGTGGTGCTCATGTTTGTAGTTCCTGTTCCCCTTCTTTGGTTTTCCACTTCCAGGATTGTCTCTGCTTGAGTTTTCTTTATTGCTTCCATTTCCAGTTTCAGGTCTTGAAATGTTTTATACAGTTTCTGTTCCAATTTTGTTTTCCTTGCCTGCAAATGTTTCATAGCCTTGTCTCTTTCCCATTCTTGTTTGAATGAGTTAACATGGATGTCTCTAATAGAATTCTCCATTGCTTTCAATTGTAGATCTATGATTTTTAAAAATTTTCTCAAGAATTTATTTTCTTCTGGATCTGGTGCCCAGGAAGGAACTTTGGTTTAGAGGTCATATAGTCTTGGCAGTCTGTAGCTCTACACAAGCTCGGTGAGGCCTTGTGTTGGGGGCTGGACCTCAGTGGACCACCCTATGTTCACCCCTTCCTTTTCTTTCCCAACTAGATATTCAGGTTGGGGATTGGGGTAGGACATATTATTCTAGCCTGCAGGTTCCGGAGATCCAGCATGTCTTCCTAGTGAGGTCAGTTGGGAGTCAGGGGACCAAGGATTGTAGGGTAGAGCTGCAGATCCTCTGCTACTCATTTGTCTAGTCTAAGGGTCAGGTCTGTGTCTGTGGTCCCCTCCTACGTGGTCCCCAGGGCAACTCTGTGCCTCTTTACCCTAAGTACTGAGCCCTTGTAATGTGTCACTCAGGCACTATGCAATGGCCCAGAACTTGCTGCTCCAGAGCTGGAAGTGTAGCTGCTGAAGACTGGGTATCCCACTGAGGAGAGGAGAGGCAAGGTGCAAGTTTCCGTGGCTCTGCTGGTCTTCTTTTGGGTGCTGGAATTACCATGTGGAAGCTGGGGTCTCAGGCAGCTGGGAGGATCTCTGTCCAGAGCTTCCCACTCAGGCACTGAATTGGTCAGACCTGTGGGCCACTGTAATGTAACAGGAAATGTTTTCCCCCACTCCCCCACCCCAGCTTCATTGTCTGGCCACAACGTTCTTCTGAATGTTTTTATATCCATTAGAGGGACCTGTATTATCCAAACCTTTTCTGAGTGAGTACAAATATGCTTGTGCCTCCCAGGCTGCTGGTCTGCTGGAGATATACCAAGGTGGTCCTGCAGTTCCCCTGGTAGCACAGAATGTGCTGTGGGTCACCACCATAATTTTTCTGCCAAGTAAAAATTCCCATGACTCCACTGGTTATCTTTATGGTGCCAGAATACCTGCATGGAAACTGAGTACTCAGAAAACTGGTGAGTACCCCTGTTTATGGTTCAGAGCTGCTAGCTGGGGACCTGAATTTCTCAGACCCATGTGCTCCTCTCATTATGAATCTCTCCTGCTTCCACAGCTTCCATGGCTGGCTGGTCTGTTTTTCTGGGTGTCTGAGAGTCTCACCCAGGGTTTTTATTACTCCCTTGGTTCCCCAGGTGAGTTGCAGTGGATTTGCACCTCTCAGATTGTTGCTTAGCATGCTTACATCTCTGGGATATTCTAGATGTTTGTGCTCAAAATGTGTCCCTGCTGGATGCCAGCATCTTATGTCTGCCTATATTGACTTTCTTGAGATTTAAATGTATGTATGTATGTATGTATGTATGTATGTGTATATATGTAAAACATATAAATTTATAGTAAATATATAACATATATTTAATATAAAAGATTATTTTCTGTACTTGTGTAATTTTATTCCATTCACATGCTTAGCAAGGTTCAGCAGTAGACTTAGAAGTTCTCCAGTCTGTTTTCTATGACTCTTTTACACTTGGCACTAGTCTTGAGGACCTGTACTTGTCTTCCCCTTAGCAAAAACAACAA
The DNA here is from genome assembly GCA_907164525.1 of Lophiomys imhausi. Taxonomy (NCBI): domain Eukaryota; kingdom Metazoa; phylum Chordata; class Mammalia; order Rodentia; family Muridae; genus Lophiomys; species Lophiomys imhausi. The sequence continues at coordinate 14,079,934 of CAJQZJ010018033.1, read as the reverse complement.
ACAAAGCCTTAATTTCCTCTGCTCTCCAATGTTCTTGAATTCTATCTGCTATATATTTCTACCAGGAAACTCTCTGCTGATGGTAAAATAAGACAGTCGCAGGTTTCACTTTAGTAAATTCCTCTTCTCAGCCATCAGTGTCCATAATGCTTTATGTCTAAAGTCTGTAAAACATGTGAGAATTTAGAATATGTCACTGATACCACATCTTCTGGAAAAACTATAAGACTTTTATTTGTTATGCTCAATTTTAAATATTATTTTATATCTCTTCCTCTCATATTCACATATGTAATATAGATATGATAGATAGATGATGATATATAGATAAATAGATATAGTTATTAGTATAGATATAAATATTTTATTATTTATGTATTATAAAGTAAGTAGAGGTAAATCCAGTCCATTTTTTAACACATATATGTAAGTTTTTATGGCAATAGAAGTAAAATTTTATGTGTAAGAATAATCAGAGGAGCTGAAGAGATGATTCAGTGGCTAAGAGCATCTGCTACTCTTGCAGAGGGACTAGTTTCCATTCCCAAAAGCTACATGAGTGTTAACAGTAACCTATAACTTCATTTTCAAGGCATCAAACAACTTCTTCTGTCATCTTCCTACACCAGGTAAACATATGATACATACATGTGCATTCAGGTACATATTCATACACATAAAATAAAAATAAATAAATCTTAAAATAGAATAATCATATGTAGATGGTGTTTTACGTGAAAAGATAGTTTATGTAAGGGAAAATTTCTCTAAAATAACAAATCTATAATCTCCTTTAAATATATATGCACATAACCAAAATGATATTCATATGATAGAACAAAAATATCTATGGTTTGCCCCCCCAAAAAAAACTCTACATATGATGACAAATACTGCTCCAGTTGAATAATTACTGGAGTTTACTTTCATCTAAGTTAAAAGGTTATATGGTAGTGTTTTGATTTTGTCTAGAATTATCAGGTTAATTTTATGGATTTAGAATAGTTCTACTACATGGAATTAACTAAGGCTATCAAAAAATTTTACAAAGTGAAGACAAATTAAATCTACTGGCATGACTTTTTTGAAAACTGAAGTACACAGGCGCCAATTAGAAAGTGAATCATGTAAGAAAATAGAATGAGATAACGTTTCTAAAGTTTTATTGGATTATTGAATTAAATGAAAAGAATTGAAAATTATTCTACTAAAGTAGACCATGGAAAGGCAAGGGAAGGTCATTTTGTATGTCACAGAATATTAAGGGCATTTAGATCAGTCTAGACAACATAGTAGATTAAATAGCTAATAATCAAATGCATCCTTTTGTGTAATCACTGTTTTAAAGTCCAAAATATATCAGTGAATAAAGAAAAAAATCTCTAAACTGACTGTTGGGAGAGAGTTTGATCTCAAATCTTTAGTGAAAAATGAAAATATAAAATCTGCTTTTAAGAAAAACATATTTAAAATGTCAAGTTGGTGGCAGTATATTAAACCAGGCAATTTTACTTACTTTTTATATTTTGGGGGGAAATCAGTACATGAGTGAAATATATTTTGATAATATCCACCTTTTCCACACAACCTTACAGGAATTCTTGTGCCCACCACACTCATATTCTCTCTCAAGTTCTTCCCTTCATTTTCTTTTATTATATAAACTACTGAGTCAAATTAATTTAGCCCATATGCTCATGGGGGCAGGGGTAGCAATTTATTTTGTCAATGAATAAAACTGATATTTTTCTTCCTCAGAAGTCATCACCTGCATTCACCATCTCATATAGAGGTAGGTTCTTGTGACTTTTTCCAGAATCCATACTGGCATATTGCCTAGTATGGTCTTGTGCAGGCACAACTACATGATGAGAGTTCCTGGGAGTATCATCCATGTTATGTAGAAAAATTACTACTTAATTGGACTCCTCTAGGCCCTGCAGTATTAAAAATCATTCTAACTTTTCTTCTGCAATATTCTTTGAACCTTGGGTATACAGGGTATATTACAGATGACATACTTAGGTCTGGATACTCCATAGTTACTGCATTATAACTTCTTCCTGTTTTCTGTAATAGCCTCCATTTTCTACCGTAAGAAACTTCTTTTGGTAGTAAACTCAACAATGAAGTCTGCACTGAATTACAAGTATAAAAATAAAAATTGTAGAAAAGTAAGTGGAAAATATATAAATTTAGTAATATGGTAGTAGTAGGTTCTCTTCTAGAGTTTATGACTTCTCCAGATAAGGGTTCTTGTCTAGATTCACAATAACAGCCATGAGCTCCATCATATCAAATGGGCCTTACCTACAATCAGATGCATGCTGGTCACCCTCAAAATGTCAGTGACATGAGCCTGGCAGGACACAAATATCATGATGTGCTCTATCTGAAGTCACTGAAGTTTCTTGCCAATGGTGTGTGGTATTTCTCTCAGTTTGGACAGTTTCATTTTTCATGGGGACTAGAGCAACTTCAAATAATCAAGATGCCTTCTGAATCATGTGATTTACTGCTGGATAGTATGGAAGAGACCATGTCATAGGAAGATTCAAAGCCCCAAGACAAACATTTCTCAAGAAAGTATGTGTTTCCTAAAGTATGAATACCCAAAAATATTTGCAAGAGGATCCCAGACCACCAAGTAACAGCACTATTTTAGGAATACAGAAAATTTGGATATGAATATGGGGCTGCTCACATAATAATTCAAATGGAAAATACATGGCTGGAGAGCTTGTTGCCCATGGCTATAAAATTACAGGAAATAGAACAGAGAAATAAATCTAGGGGCCATCAGAATGGAATTTTCCCTATCACTCAGAAACAGAGGAAGGATATTATCTCTAGAGAAGACCTGGTGGGTACCACCTCCTGAGAGGTGAAAGAGAACTTTGTGGAGTCACAGCCTTCCAAAAGTTAGGCTTTTATTTATAGATATCTAACTCTCTCAATTTCTGTGTCTGTTTCTGTGCTTTTAGATATGTGTTCTGTAAAATGACAAGGCTTGTCAATGACATAAAGATGTTTCTGGGTTATTTAATAATCACTGCTCTGATTTGCTTTCACAGAATGGTGCTCATTGTAAAATAGTGGTGTGTGTGTGTGTTTGTTTGTTTTGGTTTGAAACATATTTTCCTGTATCCCAGTTTTCTGGAGTGCTGGATCCTACCCAGGTCTTTGTGTACAGCAGGCCAGTACTTAGCCTAGGTCCTAGGTCCCCTGTTCCAGAGCATCACTCAGCTCACACTTCAGGTTCTGCATTTTCAGTTGCCATATTGCTAACTCATAAGGCATTTCCATTTTGATAGCCTGTAGTTATGCTTTAAAAACTCACCCTCTGAAGAACTAAATGCTAATAGTAATATGAGTAAAATTTATAGCAATGAATGATTCAAGGACAAGGGCAGATCATTATCTCCATGTGAAATTTGAATTACCAATATACAGACATGAAGTACTGGTGTTCGGAAAATTATTGAAAATACCAACATGGAGGGCAGTGAAGATGGCTCACAAACCTCATAATTTAAAACACAAGCCCTAGATGGAGAATGTTTGAAGTGTGTCAATCCCAGTTCACTTGTAGCATCTTATAGCTTAGGTAAGGTGTAAGGCATGTAAAAGCTGTGATAATGAACACTGAGACTCTCCCCAATAGGAAAAGGTCATTTCCAGTTTTCAGTGATGAGTTCCTCCCACCCATTGTCATACACATAGAAATACTGTCTTAGATAAATGTTTCAGCATTTTTGAAATGTAAATACCTTTATGAATAAAGTTAATGTTGGTATAGTTATATAATAATTTAAACATAAGCATTTCTTTGGCACATGTATAATAAGCAGCATTGTAAAAACAATAAACTATTTTTCAAATAAAAAAAGGATCAGTGACACCACTTAACCATTTTTTCATGTCCTGTCATTCTGGTCATTATTTTGACTTGCAGAATTGATAGTAAAGGAATACCAGTAGCTTTTTTCTCTGAAATTCTGCATAGCCTCTCTAACAGTATGAGAGCTAGCATTTAAAAAGAAGGCTTCCGGGTCGGAACCAGTTTGATTCCTCCAAGTCCTATAACCAAAGTGAGTCATAACTCCAGCAGTATCTCAAACAGTGGTGGGAGATCAAGAATGATGACAGTAGCGTTTGTTATCTTGTTGATTTCCATGACCTCCCTCAACAACAACTCAAAGGGAAGAATTCCATGATTGACACATTCTGTTTGATAGTCTACAGCTTGTAGAGAGAGCATTAGATTTAAAAAATCATGCAAATATCTAAAATAACTTGTGCAAAATCTTATGAAAACCATGTAATAAAACATTGGCTCAAATCAATAGCTACCATTAGTTTTATTTGTTTTGCTTTCATGTTGGATTTTATTGATATCTGTATTTAATATACAAGCATACAGATATTTTAGAACTTTTATAAAACAATTACTCTACTGTGAAATATTTAACTCTTCCTTTCTTTTTATTCACTCTCAAATTAATTGAATATTCCAGATTCAGACATAATGAAGTAAAACGCTATCAGTTCTCAAAACTACAAGTTCTCTGTAATGTCTGCATTTATTATTTAGCTATAAGTTATAATTACTAGAAAACTATTTAGTCATCTTTTAAATATACATTGTGTTTGTTATTATTGACACACATCCCTTTTGTATATCTCTAGGCTTCATGAAGATAATTTCTTTCATTTTCTTCCTTGACCACATGCAACATTTTATCCTTCTCTATCTCTCTCAATTCTGTCTGCCTTTATTTGATTTTGTTCATCTATAAAAAAGTACATGATACATAATCAAGAGCCAATATAATCTATATATTTTTGACTTTCAATTATATACTCACTCTCATTTTGCCATAGATATACAACCATTGAAACTTTAAATTCTGGAAATCTATAAAACTTGGAAAGGTTTCTCTACTACAGTTATAATATAAGATTAATTCTAGTTAACTGAATGACATTTCATTTGATATCTTAAAGCATGTTCTTAGTTAATTTACACACATTATTGGTTGAATTTAAAGTATAGTGGTATTTATAATTCCAATTTTAGGGTAAAACTATTAAATTATTATTGTATTATTTATATTAATTATTTATGCACAAATTATATTAAAATCAATGTATATTTTAATATTATCTTTTTAAACAAAATGGGAAGGTACACTCTCAATCTTATCCAATGAAATATTAGTTTTTTTTCTTATAAATATCTTCCCTATGTCATATTTTAATGTAGTTTTAGGGAATAAATATATGCCTTTCAAAATGGACTTAGATATTTAATTATATCTTTAAAATGTAAATTTTTCTTTAATATAGTTAATTTATTTAGTCCTTATATTGATTCATATGTGCATAAATTCAATGTGAATTATTCTTTTTACTGTTATCTCTATAGTAGACACTGTCTGTTAAACATAGATCACTGATAATAGTTTCAATTAACTAAGATACTATGTGTAAGGCATGTCACACATTTTTCATAGGTCAAAATTAATGTTATGTGTTGTAATACATTTAACACAATTTTCTTTGTGTGTCTACATATATTTTCATGGTTTTGTGTGTAGGCATGTGGATATTCAGGTGTCTGTACATATGTATGTGTTCATATATTGAGGCCCCAGTTCAGAAAAAGTTATCTCATTTAATTGTTCTTCATGTGGTTTTTTTCAGAGAGGGATTCTCACTGAACCTCAAACACACTGATTCAGATAGACTAGTAAGCCAGCAAGCCCCAAGGATTTTACTTTCTCAATTATAGAACTGTAATTATGGGCATATAGTGCATCATTGGAACATTTTAGAAGGATAGTCAGATTTGAACACACTTTTGCATGATTGGGGGGGCAAACATGTTACAAACTAAGCCATCATCTCAGTCCATTTAGTGGCATGACCTCATGAAGCATAACTACTCATTTGAAAAACTAGGACATTTAGGTAATCCTGGTGTAGTGTTAGAAAGCCTTGAAGTTCTCCAGAAACTCAATGGATTAAAATCCTCATTGGAAGGCAGAGAGGACTAGATTCTGATGTCATTAGAAGATAGCAGTAGTAGAAAAATCACTCAGAACTCTTTATAGAGACTAATTTGACCATGATCTTCTAATCATCATTCCTCTCCTTCCCAAATGCTGGTATATCATATGTTCCCTGTCAGGACTAACATTTTTGGCTGAATTTTCAAAGCTTTGTAGCTGATATTATAATCATTCTGATCAAGTATGAAGCATCATAGAGAAGTTAGTTTCTCATAAGTAAATGTGCCTTGTATTCTTACCATTTTTGCAATTTTTTTTTTGTAATTTTATCTTCAAATTTGACTGAAATTTCAAAGTTTGAGGACTTTTTAAAAGCAAAGCAGTAAATTATATAACAAGAAGTAAGGTTGGCACCTTTTGGTATTAAGCAATACTTTCTAGACCAGGGTTTCTCATTTTATTTTCCACCGTTAAACCATTTTCCTCCAAGAACATTTTACACAATCCAGAGTACATCGGACCACATATAAATATAATACACAGATCATACATTTACTGATAATAAAATTTTATGGTAATGTTATGCATTCTAAATGCTAATTAATTGGTCCTGCTTGCTGTTTGCTACTTACATTGTCTCTGATTGGTTGAATAAATGCTGAGGCCTGAGATTGGGCAAAGACAGAGGTAGGCAGGACTAAGGAAAGGGCTTCAGAAGCCTAGAGTAGCCAGAAGAATAAGCCTCTAGTAGATGGGTAGAAGAAGCCTAGAAGAGAAGAAACAAAGAGCAGGAAGGAAGACACATTGTTGAAAACAAAAATGGCTAATTAAATTGTTTACTTGTATTTATATTGTGTTTAATTGGTTCTGCGGTGTTAATGCTTAACCTGCCATTACAATTGAACATATACAGACACCACATGGATTTTAACAAGCCTAGGCCTGAGTTCTACACTCCTAGTCCATCCAAGCTAGCTCATAACTCTATTACCCAAATATGACCCCATATATACATACGTCCTTTTGGACTATTATTCTCCACACTAAGCCAATGTTCCAAGCCACTTGGAAGAATATTCTTTAATCTACCCCATGGCGTGTTCTCCTTGTCTGCTCCTGGCTACTTCTGCAGCAATCTTCTTCCCACGATGCTCCCTGTCTCTCAAAAAGCCTGTGCACCTTAGTTGCACCTATTTCTGTCTTTGATCAGTCTCCAAGCCTCAGCATTTATTTAACCAATCAGAGTCAAAGTAAGTAACAGACAACAAACAGGACCAATCAACATTTAGAATGCTTAACACAACCCCATCAACAAATGCCATGGGTTAGAGAAAAGAACCACATTCCATATGACCTGGAATATTTGCATAGCATGGAGAAAAACAACCAAGGGGAGGTATGTATATTATAAGGAGCTTTATTCAGAAATAGAATTAAAAGCTAGCTTAGATAAGCCAAGATTGTTTAATTCAGGCCAAAGCTTTTTAAAATGCATGTGGTGTCTTGTGCTCATTTTTAATGGCTGGTTAAAGATTAACAGCTGCCAGCCAATTAATGATAATCTAAATACTGGTAAACAATTTAATTAATTATTTCCACAAATGCGGCTCAACTATGGCAATTAGAATCCATGCTTACAACCTGACAAGGCCTGGGTAAAAGGTAGTTTCCTAGCCAAAGAGTGGGAGCTGAACCCGAACACATTTCAAGGGAGGGACTCCCTTAGCAAAAGCTACTGCCTTGCAGCAAAAGGGGAAAGCTTAAGTCTCCTTACCTACTAAAAAACCATGAGCCTTCTAAACAGAGCTTGAGAGCAGAATTAACTGCCTAGATTAAAAATGGAGGAATTCATAATGCCTCAATACATTTGGATTCTAATTGAGTAGTTCCTCTTAGCATGCAAATGAGTTTTACCCTGACAATTGAGGTTCTGGGTAACTTTTCTTTTAGAAGATTCAAACTAGGATAGGGTTAAAGGAAATAATTTACATATAGAATTCTAAATTGCCAATAGTGATAATGAAAGAAGGAGGAAGAACCTTCCTGATAGATAATACAAAATTGATGGAAGTTGGAGCTAGGAGTTCCTGCCTACTGGGTGCTTGTCAGGGCTTTCTGTGATGGACCCACCAATGAAATACAGTCACAACTAGATTCCAATGAATAATAAATGGAGCTTTAATTGCAGCATGGAATGTCAGGGTTAGACCAAGGCTTTTTGAATCTTGTTTATTTGCTTGATTTTTGTTTAGATGTCTTTGATTTTCCTATATCAGAAGGTAGAAAGGATATTTTTTCCTGGTTTGACATTTCTAAAACATAGATTTTTTTGAAGATTTTGGGGAGATTTCCAATTGCCACTACAGTTCAAGGTTACTCTCTGGGTTACAGAGTTACTAATATCTGGGATTTAAGTGAATTATTTGAGCAGGGTGGTACTGGCACATGCCCTTAATCCCATTACAGTAGAAGAATAAATAGGCAGATCTCTGAATTCTAGACCAGCCTGGTTTAAACAATGAAGGCAGGGCGGGAACCCTGCTGATAAAATAAGGCTGCTTACTAAAGACAGTCAAGAATTCAAAAATTACACATTTTTCCTTGATGTTAAGTTTAATAATGTTTTTACTGATCTAATAGATAAATACACATAATCTTAAATTTACATAAAGAGAAATGGGTCATAAGCCAGTCTCCTTAGATGTGGGGCTCCCACTGGAGAAGTGGTTTTAAGAGGCATTTTGTCCCTAAAAGAGATATGTTAATCTATGGGTGTCGTGGTGCACACCTTTAATCCCAGCACTTGGGAGGCAGAGGCAGGTTGAGCTCTGTAAGTTTAAGGCTATCCTGATCTACAAAGTGAGTCTATGACAAGGATACAAAGAGAAATCCTGTCTTGATGAGAGAGAGAGATGAGAGAGAGAGAGAGAGAGAGAGAGAGAGAGAGAGAGAGAGAGACTGATTCTTTTAATCAATGTAAGGGCCCAGAGTTAGGCTGGGGAAGAACACGCAAACTGCATGCTTTCCACAGTCAACAGTTAAGAAATAACATAAAATAGCATATCATGCTATTCTATACCAATCTCCTTAAGATTAAGGCTTCCATGAGTGAATTGGAACTCAAACTAATACAAAATTGTTTAATTAATGTTGTTGTTTAATAAGGGTGATTAAATTATTCACATTTATACTTTCATCTGAAAACTTGGGAAACAAGGGAAAAAAACAGGTTCCTTGTGTGTTCAAGGCCAATCTAATCTACAGAGCTCTACAGAGCAAATCAACACAGCCCAAGCTACAAAGAGAAACCCAGCCTCTCTAAGGATAGATATATCCACATAGAAATTAAATCTCCAAAGAAAGGAGAAAAGCAAAGAAAAAATATGTAAATGCATACCTTTGATCCCAAAATGTGGGAGACAAAGACAGAGACAGGCTCCTTTTTAGTTTGAGACCAACCTAGCCTACAGAAAGCCAGAACAATACAGAATAAACCTGTTTTAATCAATTAATAAATTTATGTCAACTGTAGAGGAGAACACTTAAACCCATACAGTCTTATGCTGTATTGTAAGTTTAAAATAGATTATATATAGCACACATATGTAATACTATTACATGCCATCCTTTTTATATGGCATGAATGGAGACCTACAAATGTCTTTCTTCTGTTCAAACAAAGAACAGATAATATTTCTTAATTGATTTGTGCATCCTGTACATCCAAGGCATTTTGGTAATTGCAGAACTATATGTTACTTGTGAGAAATTATATATATTTTCAGAGCAAAATGACCAGGCACCAAAGAAGACAAATTGTCTAAATAATCCAGCCTCACAGACTGCCTCAATAGCAGATTAGTCACAGACTATTCCAACCAGGACTTCAATAAATTCCTGAACTTTTCTATCCAAAGTCCAGCTTTGGACTACAAACTGTTTAAGACATCCAAATCATTGAGAACATAAAGACTGGACACAACTGTTACTTTTAAATTGCTTAACCATCTTTCCATTTTATTTGGGCCCCCAAATACGTTTTCTGCATCCCAATTCAGCAGAAAGCAATTTTAAGAGAGTGACACCCCATTCCCAGAAGGTGGGATGGGTGATTTTTTTTGTTGTTGTTGTTGTTCATTTGATGTGCTATAAAAGGCATTTTGTGGAACTTGTTACAGATTGTTAAATGATCAGTTTAAGCAAGGTATAGGAGGTTAGTCTCAGAGATTCCTCTCTTTCATTTTCTTTTCTCTATCCTTCTTTCTATTATATAGGGGGAAAAGACTTTAAAAAAAGACGGGATATATGGGTATATAATATAGAAATGATAAGATACAGGGGTAGATTATTGAATCTGCTCTGAAACCTAAAGCTATTGTAATTCTCACAATAAGTTTATGTTTGGATATATTGGTATAGACTTTTGTATATTGATATAAAAATAAGGTAAATATATTATTCATTGGTATAGAATTTTATATTTTGATACACATATATGTGTATTACCTCAAGGTATTGTGCCTATACAATTCATTTAAAAGTACAGGTTTTCTACCAGTCCTTTTATGCGTTGCTAATTGCAATCTATTTAGGAGTCTGGGCAATACAGGTTGACAGCTGGCCAGTCAAGTTCCTGGTCATGTCAAATACTAGTCTTAGTTTATCACAAAAATGCTTACTAAGTTAAACTAAGTAAATGGTTAAAAATATACAGTTTACTTGTTCAAACATAAATAGATTTATAAATAATTCAATAGATGTCTTCAAAACCCTCACAGTCATTAGAAAATGGCATTTAAAGATGTTTTTATTATTTTAAGAATTATTTGACTTAAAAGATAGTCAGCTCCTGACAGCTCCCATTTGACTTGAAAGAGACAAAGAGCATCAAAAAGGAATCTACATCAGGAGATAATTCCTACTGGGAAAAACTGTCACTGCTCTCTTAACAGACTATATACAGTCCAAAGATGGACCAGAGCTTAAATGCAGGTAAGTCAATGGCCTGATTTTCAGAGACAGAGTGAGCAAATCCTTCTTATTTCCTGCTGCACAATTTAGTCATCTGTGAGATATGCTTGACCAGGAGGCTGAAGATAATGTTCCAATGGTAAATCAAGAGATATTTGTGATTGTCTAGGCAGAAAACTGTCATTTTTTTTTCCTTTTCAAAGTTGCTCTACTATGCTTCCCACTCACTTTAATGATAACTTTATATCTTCTTATGTCTTTGATGGGCTTGAAGACATAATAGATGTAAATTTTCAATTGAATTTGAGTTGTTTAGGATTTAAGAGGATATTTTCATGTCTAAATAAAATTTTTGGCTTATAAATATAGGATATTATAGAAAATATTTAGGTTCAGAACTTTATATACACATAGATTATTTTTTTCTTCTTCAAGATTGCCTTATACAAATAGGCTAAACATTATATGTGTAATTTTTATATATGATTTTCTTGATTGTTTAATATTTGTTCTTACTGTTTTTACTATATGAGTCAAAGAATTTAACCTTTTTTTTTAGACAAATGGAGGGAATTGAGGCGGTGATGTGGTGATGTTATGCATTCTAAATTTTAATTAATTGGTCCGGCTTGTTGTCTGTTACTCGTTGTCTCTGATTGGATGAATAAATGCTGAGGACTGAGATTGGGAAAAGACAGAGGTAGGTAGGACTAAGGTGATGGGCTTCTGAAGCCTAGAGTAACCAGAAGATGAAGCCTCCAGTAGATGAGTAGAAGAAGCCTCAAAGACAAGCAGCAAAGAGCAGGAAGGAGGACATGTGCCATGGGATAGAGGAAAGAACGTCATTCCATGTGGTCTGGAACATTGGTCTAGCATGGAGAATAACAGTCCAAGGGGATGTATGTATATATTTGGATAGTATTTGGGAAATAGAATCATGAGATAGCTTAGATGGGCTAAGATTGCTCAATCCAGGCCAAGGCTCGCTAAAGTGCATGTGGTGTCTGTGTGCTCATTTATAATGGCTGGTTAAAGATTAATAGCTGCCAGCCAAGAAATGATAATCTAAATACTGGTAAATAATGTAATTATTACTACAATAAGACAATAAATGTATTTTAAAACAATACTATATGTACTACATTTATTTTAAAATATTTATATTATATATACTCCCCTTTTTACTATCTAATAAAGAAAACAGCAAATGTGCATTTTCCTGAGATGAACTGCTTATTTAGTTTCGCATCTTGGCTTAATATTCTACTCTGAATGGCATAGAACATCTTCAACATTTTTCAGCATTCACTATTTTGAGTTTATATATCATTGATAAAAACATTACTTGCAAATGTATATAGTACAAAATGATTAACCTAAGTTTAGTGTCATTTCAGAAAAATTTGGAAATTTGTTCTTAATTGCATAAATGGAACTTATTTAGTAATGTGTTCCATAAAACTCTAGCCATCAATTAAAGTAATATTTTAGTTACACATCTGAACACTTAAAATCATAAGACTGTTAATTTTTTCCTTAGCAGTAGGAGGACTGATGATAAGGAAATATCGGTTTTGTTTTCTATAAGAAAAAATTACATTTCTCTAAGAACAGAAATATTTTAGATACAGCAAAAATATTGTATTTTATAACATACTAAAGAGTTCAGTGTTAAATAAAGTGTTTTTGGACATAATTAGTTGGCACTGTGTAGTGTAAAGTTTTATGTAGTTTTGACATGCTGAAATAAAGTCATACAAAATACCTGAATTGCGAATGTCAGAAACACTTTGGATTCATTACATATTTGATTTTTAAACAATATTTTTGTGGGTTCAAAAATCCTTTCTATCAGTACTAAAGCTCTATACCCCACATTTAGTGATATGAGTCCAGGTGAGATCATAACTAGAAGGTTAAGCAATTGGATTCTTGAGGAATGGAATCAACAGTGTTTGTATATATTTTATACAAATGGTTTCTTTTAGTAGCCCACAAGAAATACTAAGTACTCCAGAAATGAGACTTGTATATTTGAGAAACAGAAAAACCCATAACTACTTAGTTGAAAAAGCTGGAAATTTAGGTAACCCCCATGTTAGAAAGCCTTGAAATTCTCCAAAAAAATCACTGGTGTAAAGCCCTCATTGGAAGGCCAAAGGCTGGGTTCTGATGTCATTAGAAGAGAGCAGTAATGAAAGGATCACTTAGTCAGAAGGAGCAGTTATTGTCAGCCTGCTGGTACCAAGCAATTTAAAATCAGGGCATCATCTCCCACTTAATCACCTCAGAAAACACCCTTATAGACAACCAGAGAGGTGTGTTTCCTAGGAGATTCTAAGTTTAGTCAAGTTGGCAATCAAAACCAAAAGTATAACACATTTTCTTTGCATGAAATTATATATTTGAAAAACCTTAGGATTCTTTGATATTTTCTTTCTATATAATCTTTAATTTGAATTTGATATTTATTATGTGTAAATTAATTATGTTCTAATACCTTCAAACGAAGGTTCTCCATATTTTTTGAACACTTTCTTTTTTCGCCATATGGAGAATATTTTATAAACTGTTTAATTTTATAACTGTCCATATCACATTCCAGTTGGTTTTAGAAGACATACACCCACACCCATACATAGATACATACATACATATACATCATATATATGTATGTATATGACCATGCATGTATGTTGTTGTAAAACATTTTTACTTCATATAAACTCACCTCACAGTCTCTGGTGCTGCTGCTACCACTACTCATCACCCACAGCTTTCTCCAGTGGGGCTGAGAAGTTATTATGATTCTATCCTTTGTGCATTAATGATGTACTGTTTGTTCATTCATTTGCTTTGTTATTCTTTTAATAACTTTCTCTGTGCAATACTGTGAGATCGGTTGTGGCAAAGAAGTCTCATTACAGGAAGAAATTGAGAACAACAAATGGCAGTGCTGCCTTTTCTCCCTGTTGCACACCTATCAAGATGGAGCAGTTCACACCATTGAGCTGTAAACCTTTGCTAAGAAAGGCAGTAATCTATCACATCTGTATTTAAAAATGGCAGAGTAAATATGTAACCTCACTATACTCAAATCTTATTGCCAATGATATACATTAGCCTACAATCTAGAATTAAAAATTTTAATGAGTGCTTAAAAAAACTCATTAACACTGCATCTGAAAGATCATTAAATCATCTGTTTTAACAGAAATATGAGTCGCTGACAAAATAAAAAACCAATTATAATGAAATGAGCAGATAGGAAGTAGTATATCTGAGAAGTAACACTAACACTAGAAGAAGAGAAAGTAATTGTAATATCCAGAAAATGAGGTAACGAAGTAAAACAAAAGGCTACCAACAATATGAAAATAATAATAATAGCTCACTTAGGTTGATAACTGAAAACTAATAGGTTTAGCTGTATGATATTTTTATTTTTAGAAGAGTTTCAATGGAGTTTAGGAAAAATATATGTACCGAACAAATTTATAAATGCAAATGAAGGTTTCAAGTCCTAATGCTATGCCCCTCATCTGAAGAATGGATTAAAAAACAAAACACTCCCTATTCTCCTCCAAGCAGAAGATGAGCATCGAAGAATCTCCAGTGGGAGATGATTGAATTAGTTGCAAGCCTATCTCTTGGTAGGAAAAGCCCCTTGCCCCAACTGTAGACAGAATGCTGTCCAAAATGGACAAAACCTGGAAGCAGGTAAGTCGACAGCCTAGCTCTGCCAAGACAGGGTAGGTAAGTCCTTCATAACCCCTGCTTTACAATCAATGTCTGTCAGAGAAACGGGGCCAAACGACTGAAGATCGATGCTGTAATGTATGAAGAGAAAATGGGAACTGTCCAGGCAGCCACAGGTATGTCGTTTCTTAGTTTGGGAAGCTGCAGGCCCTGTACTTCCTATAAAATCAGATATATTTATCCCTCTCAGGTCTCTGAGGTGATTGAAGAACAGATAGCTAGAGTCTCATAATTAAATTTTGAGTTGTTTAGGAGTCAAGAGAGTGTTATAGATCTAAGAAGATACTTTTAAAATTGTGTTGCAAGTTAGTATGAATGTTAAGTCAGATATAGACCTTTAAACTCATGGAGATGTTTAGATAGTAGAATGTTAAAGTCAAGTACCAAATACATATGGACTGGTCATTGGGAATGTACGTTAGGCCATATAACCCTCATAATTGTGGCCTAATTACCTCTGTTGTACTGTATTGTATTTGTTATTATAAGAGAAAGAGCCATTTGTTGGACTGAAAGGGGAAACTGTAGGGGGAAATAAGATATACCTTAAACTTAAACTTAAAAGAAAAAAAAAGGGAAGAGGATGGGGGCTTGAGGGTGGGAGGGTGGGACTGGAGGGGGAATAGGGAGGGGACTGCGATTGAGATGTAACTTGAAGAAATAAAAAATAAAGGGAAAAAATTAAAAAAGATTAAAAAAATAATAAAAAAACAAAAAAAACTGTGGTACATTTACACAATGCAATACTACTCACCAACAGAAACAAGGAAATCATGCAATTTGCTGCCTAATTGGTTGAACTAGAAAAGCTCATCTTGAGTGAGCTAATCCAAACCCAGATAGAAGCACACGACATCTATTCACTTATAAACGGATTTTCGCCATAGAGTACAGGATAAATATCCTAGAACTAACAGACCAAAAACAATAGGAACATAGACTTTGTTACCGGTTATTGGGACGCTTTGCCCTAGTGGACCTGCCATGTAGGGCCCCAGTGCAAGAGGAAGCTCTTAGCCCTGATATGACTGATGAACTGGAAGAGGCTGATATATAGGGGCACCCCACTCTGGCAAAGTAGGATAGGTGGGAGTGGAAGTAGAGGGTGAGACCAGGAGTGGTGGAGAGAGGGGGCTGTGATTCAGATGTAACTTGAAGTAATCAGTAAACTTAAAATAGAGACCAGCATAGCAAAAACACTGAACAGACATCTTACATTAAGGAAGTTTTCTCAGTTTTTTTTTTTAAATTAAGAAAGAAGAGCAGGTTTAATATATATAGGAGTATGTACAAAAAGGGTAGGACATGCATGTAGAATATAAAATATATAATTGCAGATTCCATGCATTTGAATCTAAGAAGAGATTTATAGCAGTTCATTAGTAAAAATAGAAGCTTCTATATAAGATAGATCTGACTAGAGATATTAATTGAGGAATACATTGATTCAACTTTAATTGATGATATATACAAATGAAATTCTCTATTAACTTAAAATAAAAATAAATGGAAGCAGAAGCTGATGAACTGCGTGGTCCTCAAGTGGGTTTCCAACTAGTTGGAGCTGGGACTTTCTCTGATTTGAACTATGTTGCTTCCCTCTTCATCCCCTTTCCTAGAAGGGCAGAATTGTCTTGCATCAGTGAAAGAGCAGACTTAGTCCGGATGGGACTTGATGTGCCAGAGTGAGCTGATGGTGGTGGGGTAGTGGGAAGTGTGTGGGAGGGTGGGACTGGGAGAAGAGGGAGTGGGGTTGTGACTGGGATGATTGAACTAGCTAATTTTCTTCTGTAAATACAGTTCATGATCCATGGGGGGGGGGGGGGGGGATGATGCTGTTCACAGTGAGGAGGCCTTCCCATATCAATTACACAAATTGAGAAAGTTTCCAAACTTATGCAAGAACCTGTCGTTCACGTGATTCTAGAATTCGACGATGAGATTAGCTATCACAATGTACTATTATATAAACATGGATGAAATTATTGCTATGCTTCTGTTCCCTATGCTCACAATTTCCCCTCAACTCTTAATCTGCATCTGTGGCCTTTATATCAATTACTTTCAAAATACTAAGCATGCTGAGGTGTTTTCATCATGTTGTCCTCCCATGAAATTTCTAGCACGATTCAATAAAAATTTTTGTTGGGTAATGTGCACATATATACGTAAACAGCATTGACGAACATTTTTTTAGATATTGTATGCCTGTGTATAAGTGCCATTGTTTCAATGATGTCCTTAGTCATTCTATGCATATGTGTGAATACCATTAACTCAGTAATGCTATTGTACATGTTTATGTGTATATGAGCACGTGCTGTTGTTATGTATTATGCACATAACATTACAAAATTAGTGAAAAGTTATGTTATTCTTTAAATATTAGCTGTAGCAATAGATGACAAATGTATCTTGTGTATTTTACACTGAATTATGTTATAAAGGCATGTAAAATAAATGGAAAATTATTTAAGATTAAATAATTAATATTAAAGTAAAACATTGTTAATACCTAAGAAATGAATGAAAATTTACTTTTACATACTATATAAGATATATTTATAAAATAAATTTAATATGCCAAATACAAACTGTATCAGTATAATAAAACTCTGTGCATTAGTCCTTCAGTAATAATAATTGTAATTAGGTTACATACTAATAGCAGGAATAAACTCATTTTAATATGGTTGGAGATGCTTTAAGTTTTTTATATGATTCATATCATAATATAAATCAGATGGCCATGTACATATTCTTTTCCAAACGTAGAAATCACCAAAAAGTTAGAAAGTCATATGGAGACTATGAAGAGCCAAAATAAATATCTTTTTAAATTGACATGAAGATATTTATAATGAGTAATTATAGAATCAGAAAGTATTACTAACTGAATCATACTTCTGAAGAACTGTCTTATGTTATTTTCAACTTTTAAAAATAATTATGTAAAAACTTTATGCAGTAGGAAAAAGAGACAATGACAACCAGAAGAGTTAAAATTTTTGAAGTAAAAGAAATTGACGCAGGGAGAATTCAGAGCTTAGAACATCTAAGTATAGTTCTGGAAGATACTCAGTGGAGGTTATGATGGGAATCTAAGTTCAGCAAGTTTTTTAGATTCTACATGAGCATGCTATGTAAAACTTTATAAAGGCAATGCTATTCTGAACATTTTTGGAGCTCCATCTGGGACAATACATCATAAATGTATAGTTCTCATATCAGAAAAAATAAGGGAGAAATGGTGCAATATTATAATCTTAAATTTTTAATATTATTTTAATTTTCCAATTTTTACATAAGCATTACATGATATGCAAGTTTTCCCCTAAACTTTCCTTCTTTGAAACCACCATATAATCCAACTAACTCTAAAAATTAATTGCTTCTTGGTTCACTAATTTTTCATACATGAACACATGTATGCATATGTATGTATATATTTATAAATGCACCCTTTATGGTTTCTATACACACATATGCACTAGAAAATTTAAAACAGTTATTTAATGATAGGTGAAGTTTAACTCCAGTCTATTATGCAGCATGACACACCACACTGAAAGGCTTTAAGTCTTTGGTTTTAAAGTCTTGATGTTTTAAATCCAAAAATCTACACAAAATTTACCCATAGACAATCTCTTCCCCCTCCCATCTCTGTCTTTCTCTGTCTCTGTCTCTCTCTCTCTCTCTCTCTCTCTCTCTCTCTCTCTCTCTCTCTCT
>CAJQZJ010018033.1:14009598-14061451 GCA_907164525.1 Lophiomys imhausi | reverse complement strand
CTCTCTCTCTCTCTCTCTCTCTCTCTCTCTCTCTCTCTCTCTCTCTCCTCTTAGAATATAATCCACTATGGAGAGCAGGCTGGCCTCAAACTCACATTGAGAATATGCATACATTGAAACACAATACATTGCAGTAGGGTAAATCCAAAGATACTGTTGCATATAATTATACACAATCAGAATATAAAGATGTTATATCAACAATCTGAAGGCCTTGGAAATAATATGCCAATAAGCAATGATAAACACTGGTTTGTACCTGTGGACTCAACTTGATAGCATTTTACTGGGAATAACTATGAGTATAACTGTAATAATAATTGAAAATTTGTGTGTGTGTGTGTAACAAATTGTGTATAAAAATGCTAAGTGTTATCTTCAGTGAATTTGCAACATGATATTGTTTCTAAATAAAAGAAGACTGAGGTAAAACTGTAAAAACATTAAAGTAGATTGGAGAACAATCTGCTCTAGATAAGTCAAAATTACACCTGGGGTTATAAGGATATTCATTGTTTTTGAATTCCTAACTGATAGGCTTGTTCACCTGATCATGCATTTTATCATTACAGGCAGTCATACAAGTTTTGTTTTCACTTTGAAGACTAAACTGAGCCATCACCACAGACGCCTGACCATTAGAATACTCAATGAGCATAATGGCTTTAGTTTATTAGGTCAATGATCTGTGACCAGAAAAATCATCTAAATCTATGTTGGCAGCATTTATCCTCTGAATAATTTTTTAGCCATTATTTGTCTTACAGTGATAATGAACGAAAGAAAATGGAACATCTTTTCCAAGCCTTGCTTATACTGTAATTACTGGATAGGCAGTAAGATAAACAATTACTCATTTACTGTAAGTCACTAGGTAATAATTGTTTGATGATGCACAAATTAATTTCAGGTCACAAAATATATCAAACTGACAATTTCTTAGATTTTCAGAGGAGAATATAATATTCCTGCTTACAAGTACATACAGAAAAACATTCAGTGTCTGAGAGAATACCAAGTACATCAAATTTTCTTTCAATTTGAACAGATTTATGGAGGTTTGCCTTTTGTTTAAAGCAGGGTATATAAAATAATACTGAGAAGCAATATTATCAATGGTGTAGATCAGATAGGAAAACACTAGTCAATTAGCTGATGATTAAAGAGATGCCATTTATCTAGGATATTTCAAAATGTATTTTTAACAATGGAACATATTTTTGATATTGCACATAATGTGATTTGAGTAATTTTGAATACAAAATTATATAGAAATGCTAATGTTTATTATATAAAAACACTAGATAAAAATGTAATAATATATGACTACCCAAACTTGGTACTTCGTAAGTTTGAATATACTGAAGCCATCTGTAGGTATACAATGACATGTATATCAATATCATTTTTATATTACGGTTTATACATATATCAAAATTGTTAGACAGGTTTAGAAAGACAACTCAGTTAGTGAAGTTCATGCTTTTAAAAACTGACCTCAAGTATCATAACCTACATGAAAAAATACAGACATGGTGATGTTTGTTTGTAATCCAAATACTAGGGAGGTGGACATAGCGGGATCCATAAACCAGTTGATTATCCAGTTCATCATTCTTGATGAGTTTCAGGCCAGTGAGAGACACTGACTCCAAAAACAATGGATAACAATATATTAGAACTGACACCTGAGGTTTTCATCTCTAAATGCCTGCACACATGTATTATGAACCAGTGCACACTTGTGTATGTACGAACACACATACACAAATACAAATAAAAGTATTCTTTTTTATTTCATTTTTTTTCAAGATGATATTTTTCTGTGTAGCCTTGGAAATCCTGGAACTTGCTTTGTAAATGAGGATGTTCTTGAACTGAGAGATCTGCCTGCCTCTGCCTCCTGAGTGCTGGGTCTAATGGTGTGTGCCACCACCACCTGACTCAAAATTCTATTCTTGATGATTGGAAGAAGAAAACAATTAACTATATTCTCTGTTTTTTTTGCATTGTCATTGAAGATTGCAATCAGTTAAATAGGAAAAATAAAAGGAACAAAATAATGGAGGGTTTTGGCTAATAGCACTTAGTAGATTTTAGCCAATTACAAGCACCACTTCATGCCACTTTTGAGTATGCTGTATTACAGGCCATGAAACTTTATTCATATAAATCACTACTCACTAGAATGTTATTAGGAAATTTGTGTCTATTTTAGTGGGATCAAAAAAATCACATAAACTTGTAGGGGTTAGATAAATTAGATTTAGAAAATATATAGGAGTTTCTGATACTGTCTCTTAATTCGGGGCCTGAAGAGCATTATCAGCATGAAGTCAGCAAAAACAGGAAAGACTCAATAGACTGAAAAACAAGTTTGAAGTCAGGAAAACAGGAAAGACTCAATAGAATTGAAGAAACAAAGTATCTGGCCTGACATTGTTTTCAGCTGCTAAGTGGGCAGAGCCCAAATTAAGCTGAAACAGAGTTCCTCCTATTTAAGGACAGTGCGTGGAGCCCAGAAGAGAAGAGGCCCCTGATGCTAGAGAACTCCAAGAGTCCTGCTGAAAAAAAGGGCTGGCCATTGATGGCCAGCTCTCTCCCTGAAGCAGAAAGAAGCTGGTGAGCAAAGAAAGCCTGAGCAAGACACCAAAAGGCCAAGGACTAAACCCTGTAGCTCAGCTTTTGCCTAGAGGGGTTTGATCTGTCCGATCAGTGGCCTAGGGGAAACTGTGCCTGGCTTTAAGGACTGAGGCAGAGCAGCTGAGTTCCTGATTCAAAAGAAGTAAGTTGGCCTGCAGACGGCTGGGGTCTCCCACAGAAAAGAAAGCATGAAGCCTTATTTAAGGTGAGACTGCAATAACCAACTTACCCTGACGAACCTGCATCTGAGAGATCCAGAAAAAGGACTGCTAAGTGCGTTAAAGAATCTACAGCAAAGACTGTGTTCCTGGCGACTGAGGACCTGCCCCAGAGACTGTATCATTCTAAAAGGTTATGAAAGTAGTTGTTATAATTATCAATAGGTTTAGTATATAGGTTAAAGGGGTTGTAGGAATTTATAGGATTAATAGTTAAGAAATTGTTGGTGTTTGTTATAAGTGAATTTAGTAATAAATAAATAAGTGTTAAATAATAATTTAAAAGTTCGGTTACATAAACTCTTCAATGCAAATGTTGAGGACAAAATCAAAAGTGATTAGGGCAGAGTTTGTTCATGCTAGCTTGAAGATGAAGGTGTGTGTGGAGTGATGTGGGCAGATTCCAAAAGCTGAAAATAATCCTTGAATATTGTGTAAATTGTATTATTACTACTACTGTTAGTATAGAATTATACTAGCAGATGAATTGAGACTAAAAAATACAGCATTTCCTTTCAGCCTCCAGATCACACCTGAGGCTCCATCTCACCTTGACTTTGGCACTCAGAGCCTCAAAGCACATAGCTGAGAACATCATATTCATGTTCTACAGGGAAGCAAGGTGAAAATACTCATTCTTGAGAAAAAGGTTAAAAATAGAATGACTATTTGGGAAGAAGGACAGGAGCAGCAATGTGGGAAATAGTGAGAAAAAGAAAGGATAATAAGAGTGAATATGAGGAGAGTACATTGCATATGTTAAAACATAATAAAATTATAAGTATAAATAATATACATTAAAATTTGATAAAACATTTTTATCAAAGTCATTAGTCTTTTGTTAAACTATTGCAATTGTGTTACATTATGTACATAATATATAATATACATAAAATAGTACATTAAGTTGTAATATTATATATAATTTTATATATTTAGAGAATAACACAGAAGATACAACTTGGTATTAGAGTTAATTTTAACACTCTATATATCAATATTAAAAATATTTTACTGCAATTGTTATCAAACATGTCATTTTTTCTGTCTAAAGTCTATTACTTCATATCTATACTTGTAATCAAATGACCTTTCATAGCAACTGGAAGCACAAATAAAATGCTAAGAAACTTCATACCCATTCATAAAACTTAAGACTGTTAAAACAATACAGTTTGTTATGCAATTTTCAAATATCCAGCATGATAAATCATATATATATATATATATATATATATATAATGAGATGGTTTATATGATGAAGCAAATGAACAGAGCTGTCATCTAGCCTCACTATCCCGTCTCCTGTGTCAAGAACAGTACATTACCTTTATTGCTAAGAAATCTCAATGTCATTCACAAATATTAACTATAGACCTTGAGTAGTATGATATATCTTTTGACTCTTTCATCCTATATATTTGCACATTTTTGTCCATTGACTCACATCTCTCTATTTTCTCCTCAACTCCTGACTCTAAAAAAGACAATGGTTACATTTATTTTATTACTTTTACAATATTACATATGAGTATTGTATTGATATCATTTCACACCACATTCCCTTTTAAATTAATGACTTCTTAAATTATTAAACACACATATATATGTACATACCAGTGAATATATGAAAAAATACTTGACTTGCTGAGTCCATTTAGTATTTTTCCTTATATCTGACCTCACTTAACTGGGGAACTTATTGGATATCTCTGTTGAAGACAGATCTTTCCTCTCTTAAGAATAATTAATTGAGTGACTCTTCATCTATGGATGAATGCCCCTGTGAATTTTTTATTATGGCATGCCAACTGGTAGGGTAATTACACAAATCTTGTTTATTTGACCACCTTATTAAGATTTTGAGTCCAGATCTTTGTTTTGTATAGAAGACCTTAACTCACAGAAGATTTCATCATCTTTTGATGTTACTTTTTTTCCATGGTTACACTTCTATTTTCGACCTTTGTTTAGTTGGCTTCTTTTTCAGATTCCAAATATAAGTGAAATCGTGCACTTTTTCTCTTTTTGGTGTTAGGCTTATATCTCTCAGAATAATGTCTTTCTATAGGAACATGCTTTTGGCTTCAAGAAACAAAATTTCGGGAAAATAATCTTTCCTTGCCGTGCCTTGATGCAGTTGACCACACTTATCTTCATCTAAGGTCGTTATTGCTATGAACTGGCTTCCTAGTTTGTGTGATATGCTTGGAATGTGAGAGCTTAGAATGATTGACAACCCATATAGCAAGGATTAGAACTTTTTATAAAGTATTTTTTTCTTTCTGTTTGCCAAATATTTTCAAAGAGATTCTGAGGGCATTTTAAAGGATAGTACAAATGCTAAATTAAAAGTATTACATTCATTTTCCTATATAGTACCTACAGTTTTCTTTGTTGACTACTTTATAATGTAAAATGAAGGAACTTTGAACAAAGTGATGAGTCATTGACAGCCTGATCTCTCATTACATGGACTGATGCCTAAACTTCAAAGAGTTGACTGTAATAGGTGTATGACTAAATCTATATAAGAAATAAAGGTGGTTGAAGAATAGATAGCTAGAGTCTTATAGTTAAATTTTGAGTTGTTTAGGAATCAAGAGCATGTTCTGGATCTAAGAAGATGTTTTTAAAATTGTGATGCAAGTTAGTATGAAAGCTGAGTTAGATATAGAACTTTAAACTCATGGAGATGGTTAGATAGTAGAATGTTAAAGTCAGGTGCCAAATACATATGGACTGGACATTGAGAATGTATGCTAAGCCATATAACTCTCATAATTGTGGCCTATTTATTTTTGTTGTTTTGTATTGTATTTATTGTTATAAGAGAAAAAAACATTTGTTGGACTGAAAGGGGGAGCTGTTGAGGGTAAAAGTATACTTTAAACTTAAAAAAAAATGGGTAGAGGATGGGGGGTTGAGGGGGAAGAGGGTGGGATGGGACTGGAGGGGGAGTAGGGAGGGGATTGTGATTGAGATGTAACTTGAAGAAATAAAAAATAAATTATAAAAAAAATAAAATGCTCAAATCTGTACTAGAGCCAAGGCCAAGATGAGGACTTTCACCTAGTTAAGAATACATATGGTGAACAGTGTGATATAAGTTTCCAAAACATAAAATGTTTTTCCACTAATATAATCAGTGCCAATAATAGATTCCAACATATGAAGATGCTAATAGAAGAAATTTATTTTGCCAATTGTTAATCATTCAGCTCTCAATAATCTTTGTTGGCAAATTAATGATTAGCTTTTCAGAGGTCTGATACTTTGGCTTACTTATATAAAATCTTTTATTTTGTGAATTTAAAATATATTGATGTAAATATAAATAAATAGAAGATTGGTTTAGCCAGTGAGTATTTAGCTAGTGTTTGCCTAATAAACACTAACTTACCTGGGTGGATATAAGTAATTAAGGTTATAACCATAGTGACAGATAAAATTACACCTGATATTTCTGTCTACAAGAAAACTTAAAAAGGAAATAAATGAAATTCTATTGCTTTTATTACTATTTGGATTACTTTTCTGCACCCACAAAAGATAACTATACCTACTTTATAAATTAATAATTATAGAATTTACTAGGAAAGCTTATATAAAGTAGGCTCTATCTAAACAATAAATTCTAACCTCACAATTGAGTATTATCTTTTAGAATTTTCTACAGTTTTGTTTCTTTTATTTTTCTTTGATGGTGCTTTTATTATGTGTGTTATAATGCTGTTGTAGTATCATGATTTGATACAAAAGATTAGATTTTGGGAGATTCTAACAATTTATTGAAATATTGTTGACTATATTTAAATAAATAAAAGAGCATAGCAAGTAACCATAGCATTAGAACAAAACATTCTGACTCTCTCAATAAGTAGAAATATGGTGTTAGGTGACCTACATACTCACAAAAAGGCACAGTGTATAACAAAGATTTATCTAGAAGTTTACCTGTAATGCATTTGAAGCTAAAGTAAAACGTAATATTCTTGATCATAGAAGAACATATTTATATTCCAGTATGTGTGAATTTTCTTTTCCTGACATGTTAATGATAGCAATGTGATTATAAACTCCAATGTTTCTTGTGATTATTCAATATAAATGGCTATGACCTAGGATACTAGAAAAGTGAATTCGATAGTCAGTTTATGGTGGAGTGACTACTTCAGATCTGATTTCTGTCAATGTAGTAAATAAGAATATGCATTTTTTATTTTGGTTTGTTTCTGTGGACTGCAATAGTTTAACTGGAATAAAAGAATCTGGATGAATATGTACAAAGCTAAAATGACTGCAGGGCCGGAAATTTCTATTAGAAAATATGCTAACAAGAAGAGAAGAGAGCTGTGATCCAGAAAGTCTCAGAAATTAAAAAGTTAACATTGAACTTCCAAGCAGCATGAGCAGATGGGTTTTCATGAAGACATTAGACTAGACCTAGACACCCTATACACATATAGATGATAGGCAACTAGATCTTCAAACAGATCCCTGAGCAAGTGTGGTGGGAGAGTCTCAGTCATGGACTATGTTGCCTCTCAGTGGGACACTGTACCCTAGATGGGCTGCATATTGGGACCGAGAACAAGAGGAAGCTCTTAGCCCTCATGTGACTGATGAACTAAGTGGGACAGATATGGGGGAGCCCTACTCATTTGAGGAGAAGGATAGGAGGGAGAGGGGGAAGATAGTGGGAGGGTGGGAAAGGAAGGGAAGGAGGGAGGGAACTGTGATATGGATATAACTTGAAAAAAATAAATAAATGTTCAAAAAAGAAGTCTCCCGATCTTAGACCAAATTGTATATATACCAAATGTGTGTGTGCATGTATCTATCTATCTATCTATCTATCTATCTATCTATCTACCTACCTATCATCTGTCTATCTATATCCTATATATATGTTTTTACTGTACAAAATTGTGTAATCTAATTAAAATACTAAAAATAGTTAACACTTATTCTAGACAACTTATGGCTATTCACATTACAACATTTCATATTGTGCTGTGATGATTTAGTAATTATGGATGAGCACACTTTTGTTATAATTCAAGTTTTAACCTTATAGTACAAAACTAGTGAATAAAATGGGATAAAGGACCTGATCTATATCAAAGAGAGCAGAGCAAATGGAACTCTTTTACTTCTAACATCATTCTTATCATATTTTAAATATTTATATTTTTAAAATGTAAGTTGATGAAAGTAGAAATTGTTCTGGATATTGTCACAATACATAGATATAAATACATCTCATATGCTCATGGGGTCAAATATTAATATATTTTCCATTGGATCTATTTTTATTATATAAACCTACACATTTTGTTAATCTGAATACATACCACAAAACTAACTATATCAGGGTAGTTCTTTCTTCTTTAAAATTAAAACTTACAATATATCAATTAGAAATGTTCTAAATAATTACCATTATAGTAAAGTTAATGACAATAAACATGGTAATTTTTGGCAATTAATCGATATCCAATCAACTCACTAATAGTTTTTTGTTAAATACCAGTTAATTGTTTGGATCCTTTCAAGTTTAACATATTAACTAGGGTAATAAAACACATTTATTGTTTTCCTTATTGGCATAATTATATAGCAACTAAATTAACTCATTGTCATTCATTTAAGTTTATTACAATATCATGTATTTAGTGTACAATAACTGTGAAATCTAATTAAAATAAAAAAATGTGTTAGTGTTTATGTTATTCTAGACTAGTTAAGAGTAGTCTCAGTAAAACTTTCCTAGAAGGAATGCTGTAATATTTTCCACTATTTAACTAGTTCAAGTCTGTACATTTGTGCATATGAAGACATTTTCATATTTGTAAATTTATAATTTATATTTTCTGAAATTTTATTTTAATTTGAACTGCTTAGTTATAAAATCCAAAATATCATCATATTCTATGCTAGTAACTTGAGAAAATCATCCATAAAATATATATCTTGAGATTCTTCATAAATATCACTTATATAATTTTTTTCAGAAATGAACTTCAATAAACTAAGTATTACTTTAGATTTATTTACCTGAAAGGGTGAATAATGTTAAAATCCAGGCATAGTGATGGGTGTCCATAACCCCGGCACTCAGAGTAGAGAATAGTTGGATCTTAAGAGCTTACCAACCAGTAAGTCTAACTGAGTCAGTGAACTCCAGGTTCAGTGAGAGATTTTGTGTCAAAAACTAAGGAAGCGTGTAATGGAGGAAAACACCCATTGGCTTCTGGTCCCTATTCATAAAGATATAGATGCTGTCACATATGAACACATAGAAGCATATGCATCATATACACAGGAGAAAAAAATCTTAGATATCAAAAATAACTTAAAGGAATATTTTCATTTAAATTTGTAAAAAAAATTACATTTGCAGAGTCTTTTTAAGAGGGTTTCTTTGTTTTTGCAGTATTTATTTTTAAATTTTTTACTTTTACTTTTTATTCATTTGTGTGTGTGTGCGTGTGTGTGTACGCGTGTGTGTATGTGTGTGAATTTTACATCATGCACCTTGATCCTACTCAAAACCCACCTGCCCCTCAGAACCATCCTCCACCTTTGCAACCTCTTCCAAAAGAGAAAAAAAAATCTCATTGTGTAAGCTGTAGTATGTCACAGTGTGTCTCACAATATTTTCTTTGTTCATATTTTTTTTTCTTGCAAATGTTCATTACAATGACTTTTTTGTCTGGTGTGGTGCATCTGACTCCTTTCCCATGGATCATGGAAATCCAGTAATTTTGACTCTGTAGACCTTGCCTCTTCATGTACTCCAGCAGTTCATCCATGTGGTAGATGTTGGGATGGGACAATTTAAATTTCCCCTAGTTCTGGACGTGCAACACCCACATCTAGAGTTAGCTATATTCTGCTGCCAAGACAAGGAGCAGGGCCTGCTCTCCTGAGTGCTGCAGCATGCGTGTGAAGACGAGGGACACTCTACAGCTCTCCTGCTCTTGTGACCCCATCTGTCTGCCACTGGTGGTGAGCGCAAAAGAGAGGGGAAGGGATCTCTCAGTAGCCAACACCACTGCAAAGCAGACAAAGGCAGACTGACTTTCCCAGACTGACATATTTGGGGGCCAGCTCACCCACACCACCACATCCAGACACACCAGTACTTTGCTGCTCAGGTGGGGGGCAGGGCCTGCTCTCCTTCTCTCATGACCCCAGGGACAGGTCTCCTTCCTGCTACAGTTGATGAGGGGTGGGAGAGAGGAGGGTATCTCTCTCTAGGCCATGCTGCCACAGGGAGATAAGTAGTAGGGCCAGCTTATATCCTTGGTACCAGCTCACTTGCAACTCTCAATGCATGCAGGACCAGGCTAGGGGCAGCATCAGTTCTCCTACCCTCATACTTCTAAGGCCAGTTCCCACATGATGCCAAAGGTGCTGGTGTGGAACAATTCTGTATAGTACTCAGACATTAACATGACCTCAGGTGACAGCCCAAATCAGGGATGTAAACCTGGATTTTTGTGGTAACAGATCCCTGCTGCTCCGGGGATATGGACCCAGATATGGGCCCTGTTGGCAGCAGAGGTCAGTACCCACCATGGTCCTAGGTGACATCTACATCTACTTACATCAGGTTGTTCCTCACTACCCTCAAGTCTCTAGTTCTGTCTCACTTCTTTGTCTTCATATCCTTTTGTTTCTCTTTCTCTTCCATTGCTCCACCACTTACTCCTCTTAGTGGTGATCGAAGTCTCTGAGTGTCTGGACTTATCTCAGGAGTGGTCACAGGAGTTTTAAGGCCCAATTGTGCATTATGACACCTAGCAGGTGTAATCTCTAGTATGGTCTGACCCCCAGTCCTGCGTGGCAGCAGACTGGTGTTCATCTCAGGCTAGCTCCCTATCCAGGCCACACTGTGTCAAATTTGCGGTTATCTAGGCTTTCTCCCTGTCCACCTCTCCTGGATTCTTGGTGCCAGGCAAGGTTTCTTTAGTCTCTGACTTGCTTCCTGTCTTGGGAGAACATCTGCTGTTTACCTGGACTACAGTACCATGTTTGTGATTATCTAGGCTTGTTCCTTGTCCAGTTCTCCTGAATGTCCATATACCTGGGGTCCTTGGTACCAGGCAAGGTTATTTTAGTCTCTGATTTGCTTCCTATCTTGGGAGAATATCTGGTGCTTGCCTGGTCTTGGTCATCACAAGCTAGCTCCTTTTTGGTGTCCCCTGACATAGAACTGGTGGTAGTCTGAGGCTTGCTCTTTTCAGGGAATGTTAGGCTACTATTCATTAAGATGTTCTTAATTCAGAACACTGAATATAGAGATAGCCTCTCCTCTCTCTGCCACCTATTGATGCATGTGACACCGTAGCCACATCTGCTACCCATCTAGGGGTAGATATTTTTAATTTCTACACCTTTAGAGCTAAAATAATATTGAGTAGTAAATCTCCTATAATGATTGCTTTTGTAATGTTTGTTCATTTATTTGTTTCTTTGAAGTACCACACATACTAGCAAAGGTCACAACAATAATGTGGCCCCCTACACTATCATTCTGTTTTAATATCATTTAATCAACAGACACTAATGCAATTTATATTACAAATATGTTTTTAAAATAATGTTTATTTCATAAATTATTCCTATTAAAAATGCCCCATCATCGTCATTAGGGGTCCATATCAGGTGTTGCAGAGATTGGTAGGCAGTTTAAAGCAAGTACTGCTCTTGTAGATGAGTTCAGCTCCCACCACTCGCTTTTGCCGCTTACATTTACCTTAACTAGACTTTAGGAGAGCTGACATTCTCTTCTGACATTTGTACTGGCCAGGAAAAATACCAACAAGCAGGAAAAGAGTAATTCTTCCTTCTTCTATGTCCTTTTCCATGGCTGCCAGCAGCAGGTATGGCTCTGATATAAAATGAGTCTTCCCACCTCAATGATCCTAACAAGAGAAATCCACCGCAGGTGTGCATAGCTGCTTGGATTTTAGCAAATTCCAAAGGTACACAGGTTGATTAACTACACAGTGTGTATTGTATAATTTTAAATGTTCATTTATTTATTCAATAATTATATAAATCATTGTTATTTTCCTTTGCTGTCATGTGAGATTGTTAGAGTTTGCTATCTATTACTGTGATAAAATACCATGAGCAAATCAAACAAAGAAATAAAAAGTTTATTTCATCGTACAGCTTATAGTTCATCACAGAGAGAAATCAAGGCAAGAACATGGAAGCAGGAATGGCAACAAAGGCAAGGTGGCAAATTTTTCTTCTCTCTTGTTTGCTTATGCCAACCAGGATCACTTGTCCAGTTGTAGTATTCTTCTGGATGTCATAGAGTTGTCCACAATTGTAGATTCTGCCATTCCAGTAATTATTAAGGTATGCTTACTGAAGTTTTCCACAACATTGATCTGAGGATTCTTGTGTGAACAAATCAGGGACCTCAGAACAACTAAATCTTTGCCACTGGAAAGTTTCTGGGAGTGAATATATATACAAGAAGATAAGCTAATGTCAAGTTATGAAAAAAACAATGTGTTATAGGAAAGCATCTGGAATATGGTCAGAAGAGAACATAAAGAGTATGTACTCTGGACATAAAAACTACCAAAATGTTGACTTAAAGATAGTAGCATTGCCATATACTAATAATAATTCTTAGGACTGTGATGTAGAAAATTGTTTGTGTAAAGCTTGCTTTTTTGTCTCTAAAATGTTATTTCAACTATTAAGTAGGATAAACTAACAATATAATAAAAATCACTTAACCACTGAACCTTCAAACTAAATTATTAGGAATATTTACAAGAACTTAGCTGTGACAGAGTTGCATTGATTACTTTCAAAAGCTGAGACTATGGTTTTAATTATGGTACAGCCTTAAAAATTCATTTCAAGCCCCTGTAAAAGAGAAAGTTCTTGGCCTTCACATGAATGACAAACTTAGGGGTTATGATATTTGAGGGCCCACCTCATCTAAGGAGGAGAGTACCAAGAACCAAGAAGGGGAGTAGTGAAGGAGGGAGGGAGGGATGGACGAGGAGTGGTGAAGGAAGAAACTATGTTCAAGAGGTAACTAGAAAAAAAATTTTTTTAAGAAAGGAAGGAGCAACTAAGCTTAAAAAATATAATAAAAATAAACTATAAAATTCTCAAATGATAATTTATCAAAGGCATACTTGTCCTTCTGGCATGAATGGAAAAAAGGGTCATAATTTCAGGTTATAAATTATGCAGGGTGCCACATAGCTCACATACTCTTGGATTTCAGTTTATAAATTTATTTCCTATAAATAAAGGATATTTTTGTTGTTTGGCTTTAAAAAGTCAGGTAAGAGGCTTTAAAAGTCATAAGTAAATTAAAGGTTACTATAGATAAACCTGGTTTTCTAAACCTCTAAGAGCTGATGTAATTTGGAGCTAAGGCAAAATATTTGAGAAGGGCAATGTTACCCCATGCCTTTAACTCTAGCAGAGACAGGAGGATCACTATACAGTTGGTTGTCTTTTAAAGTCTAGAGTTACAACGAACAGAGTGGTAAAGGTGCACACTTTTAATCTAATCACTTGAGAGGGATACACTCTTAATCCCAACACACTGGAAATAGAAACATGCAGATCTCTGAGCTCAAGGCCAGCCTGATACAGAGTAAGCTCCATATAGAGAAAAACTTAGATCCGGGGATAATGGTGGACACCTTTAATCCAAACAATTGGGAGGCACAATTCCTTGATCCCAACACTTGGAAGGCAGAGGCAAGAACATAGGGTTTGCAATGATTTAAGTTTAAAAGCTATTTGCAAAAGGCATGCTGAAATTCAAAGTAAATTGTCCTTTGTGGTCTCAAAATATATACACTTAAAGGTATGTTTAGTTCTAAAATACAAAAAGAATTTTTTGAATCTCAATTCAAAGATAATACTTTTCATTGTAAAAAAAAAAAAACTCAATTTTTCTCTAGGAAAGATAATACCCCCCTCCCCCCAATGTAGTGCCAAAGAGATAGGATTAGGACAGGGCTCTGTTCTTATCTTTCCAGGAAATTAAAAGCATCCATCTGAGGAGTCCAGGGACAACTGGCCAACTGAAACCTCTGAAAAAAAGGGAGGAAACACCAAAGAAGACAAGTAGCTCAGATGGTCCAGCCTTACAGACTTTCTCAATAGCCATTTCCTCAAAAATTTACAACCAGAACAACTCAAAATGGCTAACTAAGATGGTTCAGCCCCACAGACTGTTCCAGCCAGGACTTCAGTAAAACCCTTAAGTTCAGCTTCTGACTAAAAACTTCTTGGGACCTTTAAAAAGCTGAGCACAAAAGGACTGAACATTAAATGTTACTATTAACTTTCTTAATCATTTTTCCATTCTTATTTGGGCCCCAAACATATTATCTACATCCCAAATCAGCAGGAAGTAATTTTAAGAGAGTGTTATCCCATTCTCAGAAAGTGGGGTGGGTGATTCCCCCCACCACTTTGGTCATTTGATGGGTTACAGATGTTTGTTGTTGTGTAGGGTGATTGGTTACAGGTTGTTAAATGGTCTCGTTAAATAGATTTTGGAGGTTAGAAACAGGGATTTCTCTCTTTTTCTTTTCTCTATCCTTCCTTCTCTCCTATGTAAGGGAGAAAAAATTTTAAAAATTGGGATATAAACAGGAATGGTAAAGAAAAAGATACAGATTATTAAATATGCTCTTATGTCTTTGTATATTGATACAAAATTAAGATTATATTTGGCTACATTGGTATCAATTTTTGTATATTGATGCAAAATTAAGCTTAACCCTTTTTAAGGTATTATACCTAGGTAACACTTAAAAATGCAATGTGAAGTTTTGGCCCATTGATGGCAACTGTCACAAACTGTTTAGGATAATTAAGAGATGCAAACTAATATCCATTTACACATGTCATTTGGTTAGGTACTAGCATAGTACATTATCACAGATGCTTTCTTAGTTAACCGAAAATCAAGCTGCTAGAGATAAGCAATATTTGCTTATCCAAATAAGCAGAAATAGATAGGAGGTCTTTAAAAACCTCAAGAGATCTGTAGAATTTGACATTCAAAGAAGGCTTCTTAACTTAATATTTTTTGATATTGAGACATGTCAGCTCCTGACAGCACCCCCTCTTATACTCCAAGTAGAGGATGAGCATAGAAGAATCTCAATTTGGAGATGGTTTGTTGCATTAGTGGCAAGCCTTTCACTGGGTAAGAAAAATCCCCTGCTTCAACTATAGACAGAATGCTGTCTGAAAAAGACAAAACTTAGAAGCAGGTAAGTCGACAGCTTAACTATGCCAAGACAAGTAAGAATTATGTCCTTCATAATTCTTGCTTTGCAATTAATATCTTTCGGGGGGCCTTGAGGCTGAAGATAGATGCTCTAAAGTATGGAGAGAAATTGGGGACTGTCCAGGCAGCCAGTTGTATGTAATTTCCTAGTTTTGGAAGCCTGCTGACTCTGTATTATCTATATAATTATATATATTTATCATTCAAATGTGTCTGATGTGGTTGAAGACTAGATAGTTATAGACTCACAGTTAAATTTTAAGTTGTTTAGGAATTAAAAGGATGTTCTAGGTCTAAGAAGATGTTTTTAAATTGGCAATGCAAGTTAGAATGGAAACTGAATTAGGTATAGAACTTTAAACTCATGGAGATTGATGGATAATAGAATATTAATATCAGTTGCCAAATATGTATGGACTGAACATTGGGAATATATGTTCTACCTTATAATTTTCATAACTGTAGCCTAAATATACAAAAAGTTGTAAGTTCTGAGAGAAGGGGGATGATGTGGGAGGGTGGGACTTGGAGGGGTGGAGGGAGGGGACTGTGATGTAGATGTAATATGAAGTAATAAATAAAACATTTTTAAAAATTCAAAATGAGACACTGCAGCCACACCACAAGATGCCACAGTGAGTAGACATCCAGAGACCAGCCAAATTCCATGACACAAAAGTAGGATGTAGACACCTAGATGTCTGCTTACCACCATACTATATAGTGCTAGGCAGAGGAAGTCACTTAGAGGCCCAGAGAAGTATGACCTGCCTGAAGAGAAAGCCACTACCATGTGCAAGTATGTGGTGGATAGATAGGAGAGAAAGAGAAGCAGAAGAGTTTGAGGGTTATGAAGAGACATGGAACTGGAGATTCAAGTATGGAAAGGAATAGACTCCTTTGAATAGCCAGAAATGCCACCTGAGGCCATGATGAAGTCCCAGCCATTGTTGAGGACTGAGGGCCATGTCTGGTCCATGTTCATGCAGCCACAAGGGACTATGCCAGTGTTTGTAAGTCATATTACCACTATAGGCTGTGGGGATGTCCTGGTCTGGAATGCCACCAAGGACTTCATAGATGTGCATGAAAGAACAGAACTGGACCTCACAATGGGCTGAAGCACCTGAAGAGCTATACCCACCTCTCACTGTTGGTAGCACTGAGGAGTCCAGGTGCAGCCTGTCCTCAGAGGATCACAGTAGAGTTGGCCTACGTGGCAAAGGCATGAACTTAGGAGAGTTGGCCCTGCTCCTCATTTGCAGTTAGGTAGTATGGACATAGAGGCTGATGCTCTCTCCACCTTCTCCCTTTGACATCTGTAGTGGTCAAGAGAATTAGCTTTGGGTTCATGAGAACAGGTGAGCTGGCTCTGCCCTGCACCAGATGCAGTATGCAGAAGGGCAGGTCTTTCACTTACTTTTCCACTTGTCTCCAGTTAAGTGGCACAGGGATGGAGGTGATGCCCTCTGCCTCTTTCCCCTTGCCAGCTGTAGCAGTAATGAGACCTGTCCCCAGAGTCATGAAAACAGGAGAGCTGACCATGCCTATAGCACTTGGGAGAGCTGGGACTGGGTAATGCAGTGGAGTTGACTTTAATAGCGAAGATGTGGGTGACCCAACCATGAAGATGTGAGATGGAAGAGCTGGCCCAGCCCCTTGCTGGCTGCAGCACATTGGAGAGTGGGCCCCAAGCCTCAACTGGGCAGCACAATGGACCCGGTTTTAGTGGTGTTCATATAGGCAAGCTGACCCCAAGGGCATGAGAGTAGGAGAGTTGAAACTACCTCCTGCCGGTGGAGGCATTGGATGGGGTAGCTGGAGCAGTGCTGGAGAGCTTGTGCTGGTGGAGTAGATGCAGAGATCCAGCAAGCTGGCCAGCTCAGCTATCATGCAGGCCCAGATGCAGGGCTTAAATATGGGACACCCCAAAATATAAATCATCTGTGAACTCTTGGATCACATGAAAGGGCTGGTTCAGCAGATCTAAAGCCTCTATATATCTATGACACAACAGCAGTATAACAGGCAGGAGACCCAGTGAGAATCCAATATTGACTGAAAGTCAGAAGCCAGATGCCTTGAACAATGGCTCATCGCAATGAATATTTGCAAGTGAGAATGTAAGGACAGAGAGACATACTCTAGATCACACTGTGATACACTACAGCTTCCATGATGAATCATTTTCCATGTTTTGTTTTTTTTTTCTTTTCTTTTTGGGGGAGGTTTTAAGAGCAGTGGGTGGATATGAGTGGTATTGTGGTTCATGATGTGAAACTTACAAAGAATCAATAAAAAGTTGAAAATATAATACACATTGAAACTTATGCAACTGTCTAAAAAGAGGCTGTGTTTGAAAGGTGATTATATCCAGGACATACAGATATCTCCTGATGATTTGAAATAGTAGATCCATGCAAATGTTAGCAGTTAAAGGGAAATTTCAATTCACTCCTTCTTTCTCTTTTGTGAAAGTAAAGCCACATTCATAGGCAGACTTAATTACTTTCATTAAATTTTTCTCTAATAAATTGGATTAGTAGTTATCCACAAAAGGAAACAACAGTGTCTATTCTAGGCCGGCAGATAAATTGAGCTCTTTATTCTCTGCTATCTCAAAAATCTCATTATATATACATTTCTTTTAAAACTTATTAATTACTAAAAACATTCTGCTGAGATAATTGGTCTTGTCATTTTATGATATAATTTCCAGGTTATGACAGTGATTGACAATTGTGCATTTATGTCACTAAACTTAATACCTAAGTATATTAAATGAGTATTTAAGTATAAGAATAAAGTTGCATGGATGTGTATGTGTGTATACGTATGTAGGTATAATATTCTTTTCCAAGTTAATTTGGGCAAGCACTCAGATTATGTATGTAATTCAGTGCAATGGAGATCAATAATCATATATTTTAGCATTTGGCTACACAAAGAAAAACAAAAAAATTAGAACTCATTAGCTAAACCTGTTTTTACTTGCCTAACATCAAATTAATTAAATTGTATTTTATTCTAATGAGAAATATTAACTATGTCTTTATGAAAAAGAAAACACTATAAGTAGAGTTCAAAAGAAATAGCTCAATGCAATATATCTGAAAAATTTACAGTTATCACACCAAGTAAACATCTTTGTAACACACAGATATGTTAGAATTACTGATACTTAGAAAATATTTTATACGAAATTCAAACAGTTATAATTAAATAAGAAAAGGAACTAGACCCCCAGTGTATGAGGAGGCTCTTGGCCCTCATATGACTGCTGAAATGGGGCGAGGGACTGTTATTTAGGGACATTCCGCTCCAGAGAAGTGGGATGGAAGCGATAGGGGGTAGAGGGTGGGAGGGTGGGACTGAGAGGGGTGGAAAGAAGACACTGAGATGGAGATGTAACTTGAAGCAATAAATAAATATTTTTTAAAAAAAAAGAAATGCTCTTTAACATATTAACTTTAGAGGCTGTCTCAAATGTCAATGGTAACAATCATGTTGTGGGGAAAATGGTTATTGAGTAACCCAAAGAAAGTGAGAATCCTCATGGAAAGGCTCAGAATCTAATAAATGGTCCATGGAGGAGTTTGGCATCTATTCCAAAAATTAACTCTAGCTGACAATGCTATTCAAAAATGATATACATGGTCTTGTTAAATGGGTTTTGGAGGTTAGACCCAGGGACTTCCTTCTTTTTCTTTTCTGTATCCTTCTTTCTCTCCTATGTAGGAGTGAACAGACTTGAGAAAAATGGGACATAGACATAGTATGGGAAGGACCAAGAAGAAGGGACAGATTATTGAATATGCCCTTATACCTTTGCATATTGATACAAAATTAGTATTATATTTGGCTAAAGTGGTATTGACCATTGTATATTGTGCAAAATTAAGGTTGTATTGGACTACATCGGTATTGATCTGTGTATATTGATACAAAATTAAGATTATAGTTGGCCACAATGGTATTGACCCTTGTATATTGATGTAATATTAAGATTGTATTGGGCTACATAGCCATTGATCTTTGTTTATTGATACAAAATTAAGAGTACATTTGGCCACATTGGTATTGATCTTTGTATATTGATACAAAATTAAAGGTAACGCTTCTTAAAGGTATTGTACCTAGTGATACTTAAAAATGAAATGTGAAGCTCTGGCTTCTTGATACCAACCATCTTAAACTGTTTAGGATAGTTGAGAAATACAAACTCCTAGTCATGCAAGTGTGTCATTTTGTTAGCTACTATGACAGTCTATCACAGATATTCTCTAAGCTACTCAGAAATCAAGTTGTTAAGAGACAAGCTACATTTGCTTATCTAAATACAAGAGATAGATAGGGCATCTTCAAAAACCCCAAGAGATCTGCAGAATATGGCATTCAAAGATGTTTTCTTAAATTAAGATTTTTTTGATATCGAGATATATCAGCTCCTGACAGCCCCCCTATTCTACTCCAAGTACAAGATGAGCATCAAAGAATCTCCAGTGGGATATGATTGAATTGGTGGTAAGCCTTTCTCTTGGCAAGAAAAACCTCTTGCTTCAACTGTAGACAGACTTCTGTCCAAAAAGGACAAAATTTGGAAGCAGGTAAGTCGACAGCCTAGCTCTGCCAAGACAGGGTAGGTAAGTCCTTCATAGTTCCTGCTCTACAATCAATGTCTGTCAGAGAAACGGGACCAAAAGGCTGAATATCGATGCTGTAATGTATGGAAAGAAAATGGGAACTGTCCAGGCAGCCACTGATATGTCATTTCTTAGTTTTGGATGATGCAGGCCCTGCACTTCCTATATAATGAGATATATTTATTCCTCTCAGGTCTCTGAGGTGGTTGAAGAATAGATAGCTAGAGTCTCATAGTTAAATTTTGAGTTGTTTAGGAATCAAGAGGGTGTTCTGGATCTAAGAAGATGTTTTTAAAATTGTGATGCAAGTTAGTATGAAAGCTGAGTCAGATATAGAACTTTAAACTCATGGAGATGGTTAGATGGTAGAATGTTAAAGTCAGGGGCGAAATATGTATGGACTGGAAATTGGGAATGTATGCTGGGCCATTTAACTCTCATAAATGTGGTGTATTTATTTCTGTTGTTTTGTATAGTATTTACTGTTATAAGAGAAGGAACCATTTGTTGGACTGAAAGGGGGCGCTGTTGGGGGGAAGAGGGTGGAAGGGTGGGACAGGAAGGGGGAGTAGGGAAGGGATTGTGACTGAGATGTAACTTGAAGAAATAAAAAAATAAAGTATAAAAAAATTTTCCAGTCCTTTTGAACATAAAATTTTAAAATAAACACATTTGTTCCATGTTAAAAAAGACTAAACTAAAAAAGCCGGGCGGTGGTGGCGCACGCCTTTAATCCCAGCACTCGGGAGGCAGAGGCAGGTGGATCTTTGTGAGTTCGAGGCCAGCCTGGTCTACAAAGTGAGTCCAGGACAGCCAGGGCTACACAGAGAAACCCTGTCTCGAAAAAACAAAGAAAACAAAACAAAACAAAACAAAAAAAAGACTAAACTATATGAACATTAGCTGTATTATTTTATCATCTCAAAAATATTGTTACTAATTGTGATTAAAATAAGAAGATGTGGCATAAACAATGTTAGGTAAATGCTTTATATTATATAAAGTCTGTATTATACATTTTTAAAATTTAGTATTACCTCTTGTTAATAATGATAAGATAAAATCTGGACAACAAATGTATATATGTGTGTTTGTGTGGGTGGGTGTATGTGTGTGTGTGTGTGTGGGGGGGTGTGTACTTAAACTTTATGAGACAGTAACAGAAATTGAGTTAATTATTATATGAATAGTAAAGTTTTATTATAGATAATAATTTTAAGTGACTATAATCAATAAAATTACTGATTTTATAATGTAGAGAGCTAAGATAAAAACAAATGTTAATGGTGGTGCACACCTTTAATCCCAGCACTTGGGAGACAGAGGCAGGCAGATCACTGTGAATTCGAGGCCACCCTTGTCTACAAAGAGAGTCCAGGACAACCAGAGCTGTTACAGAGAGAAACCCTGTCTCAAAAAAACAAACAAGCAAACAAACAAAAAAACCCAAAACATAAAACAAACAAACAAAAAACAAATGTTAAATTATTAGTTTAATGAATCTGTGTGAACTACATTACCAATATATATTTGGTAGATAATTTTTATAAACAAATATGACTTCAAGTTGTAAATATAACTGATGTTTGTACTATTACCTTATCTACTTGTATTATTTGTTTATTTAAATATTAAAATGAAAAATAGATGAACAGAAACAAAGAGAGCTATGCTTTTATAAATGCAGAAGTGAAATTTTATTTTTATTCCCACTTCTTGTCAACACTAAATGTGAGAATGGGATACCAAATATGAGGATATTTTCACAAATATACCAGTAATACATCACATGAAAAAGGTCAATAGAATGCTATATATATTTACTAATTTTTGTGTATTTCTTCTAAGTAGTTTTCTCTCCCTATTGTGCAATCATGAGAATTAAAATCACTCATATTTACGTTTTTTTTTCCTGAAATGGTTTCTATTGGATACAAGATAAACAAATGCATATAAAGAAGATCAGGGTTGGCATGAGAATAGAAACAATACACACTAAAAACAGTAATGGCCTAATTCATATTTGTGGAATTCTGAGCTATCTATCTGAACTGTAACAAAACAGTAGCGAAAACAATGTAAATAAAATGTTTTTGAATTCTAGATGTAAACTTGTAGGGAAGACTGGTAAATGTGATGGAACATACATGATGTCAGGTACTAAAGAGTTATATACCAAGAGGTTAGTGAGAAGAGAAGGTGGTAGTACACTGGAGGATCAAAGCAAAAGGTACCTGGGGTCAAGGAAGGAAAATATTAGCACCTCCTTAGAAGCTATCAGTGTACAGAGGATTTTTTTTAACTTGTTATTCAGATATGTATATCCTTTGTTCCTATTTATGTATTTAAGTAACAAGACAGAATCCCATGGTGTAAAATATGCTTTCTCGTAATTATTAGCCCAGTCATTTATATTTATATTATTGACAGTGAAGCATGCTATGTTTGAGATTTCTAATGTTGTTTGCAGCCATTTTCCCATATTTCCCAAAACAAAGTGTGGTAACCAATACTGTTTTACTCTATAACTGACTTGTACTCTTACTCAACACTCCTCACCATTGAAGCAAATATTCTTTTATATCTAGGATTTCATTTTATTTTCTTTTGTCATTTTCTTATTTGCTTTTGTTATTTGGTGCTTCATGAAAAATATTTAGGTAGCTTCCTTTTTGCAATCTTTGATTAGTGGGAGAAGTATCTCAGACTAGGTCACTGTTGCCTCCCTCTGGACCACATTTTAAGAAAAACTGCCTGGTCTTGCCTCAGTGGAAGGGGAAGCACTTAGTCCTGATGAAAATTGATGTGTCAGAGTGGGTTGTTACCTTGCAGGGGATAACTGGGGAAGTGGGTTGGAAGGAGAAGACAGAGGGGGTTGAAATTAATGCAAAGTAAGTGATTTGAAAAAAAAATAGACACTTATCAAGTTTTGTTTCTACTAATTGCAATGTTGTCATTTTGCACTTTTCTTGTATTCATAACATTCCAAACAAGGTCCACACTGCCTCCAAATTAAGCTCATGGTGCAGCATCCTCCTTTATGTTTCATGACTATAGATTCTAATACTCATTGAGTAGCCCCTCTTGATATCTTCTCAAACACGAGAAGAGATACTACTCTTATAGTAAACATTTTCTTCATTTCTCTTAATTTGTCTTTGTGAAAAGGCAAATACCATTGTTGGGGACCAGACTTAGCAATCAGACAGTATCCAGAAGAGGAAATAAGAACTGTCACAGAGAAGTTGGAGCTAAAGTTACCTCTGAGTGTATGGATAACATTTTAGATGTAGAAAGGATTTATACTGGTCTATCAAAGTGGCAGTACTAGATAATTGCTAATGTCCATGCCCTCACCATCCCTGAGAAGTTGTCTATGTTTTCAATATAAGGCATAATTTCCCACCTGCTGAGTGGTACCAAGGCCAATTGAAATGCATTGGTTATCATCAATCAGTAAGTACCAATTTTTGCACCTTTATAGATATCCAATGTAGATTGCTTATCCCTGAAATCACATACACAAAAGCAACAAGTCCAGACTCAGCAGATTGTATTATATATTTGTGCACATGTTAAAAACTCCTATGTACAGCTGAAGGCAGTGCCAACCCTAACATTGAATTATAATATATCTTGGGTACAACTATCATTTCATCCTTTCATCAGGAGAAATAATAAAAGTATTTACGTTTTCATTACTTTTGTTTATTACTTCAAGTTACATCTTTATCACAGCCCCATCCCTCCACCCTTTTAAGTCCCACCCTACCACCTTCAACCCCATCTACTATTCTACTTCTACAGTGTAGGGTGCCCCCAGATCTCAGCCCCTTCCGTTCATAAGTCATATAAGGGCTAAGAGCTTCCTCTTGCACTAGGGGCCTACATGATAGCTCCACAAGGGCAAAGTGTCCCACTAACATGTAACAAAATCCATGTTCCTTTTCTTTCAGTCTGCTGGTTGTAGGATAGTTATCCTGTTCTAAATGGTTAAAACACAGTTATAAGTAAATCATGCCATGCACATCATTCGGAGTGTGGGTTAGCTCACCCAGTATGAGCTTTTCTAGTTCCATCCATTTGGCAGCAAATTGCATCATATCCTTGCTTCTGATAGTTGATTAATATTCCATTGTGTAAATGTACCACAACTTTTTAACCATTCATTGGTTGAGGGACATCTGTGTTGTTTCCAGTTTCTAGCTGTTACAAATAAAGCTGCTATAAACATTTGAGCAGATGTGCTTGTGATTTGGTGAGGAATCTTCTGGATGCATGTCCAGGAATGGAATGGCTGGGACTTGAGGTGGAGCTACTCCAAGTTTTCAAAGATATCGCCAGACTGATTTCCATAGTGGTTGAATAAGTTTGCACTCTCACCAGCAATGGAAGAGTGTTCCACTTTCTCCACAACCTCTCAAGCATGTGCTGTCATCTGAGTTTTTGATTTTAGCCATTCTGACAGGTGTGAAATGGAATCTCAGAGTCATCTTAAGTTTCATTTCTCTGATGATTAAGGATGTTGAGCATTTCTTCAAGTGTTTCTTGGCCATTTGATATTCCATTTTTGTGAATTCTCTGTTTAGTTCTGTACTCCATTTTTTGATTGGATTATTTGGTTTCTTGGTGTTTAATTTTTTGGGTTCTTTATAGATTTCGGATATTAGCCCTCTTTCAGATGTGGGGTTGGTAAAGGTCTCTTCCCAATCTGTAGATTGCTGTTTTGTTCTAATGACATTGTCCTTTGCCTTACAGAAGCTTTTCAGTTTCATGAGGTCCCATGTATTGATTGTTGTTCTTAGAGCCTGAGCTGTTGGTGTTCTGTTCAGGAAGTTGTCATCTCTGCCAATGAGTTCGAGGTTTTTCCCCACTTTCTCTTGTATTAGATTTAGTGTGCTCAGATTTATGTTAAGATGTTTGATACACTTGGACTTAAGTTCTATGTAAGGTGATAAATATGGATATATTTGCATTCTTTTACATGTTGGCATCCAGTTAGACATGCAGCATTTGTTGAAGATGCTGTCCTTTTTCCATTGTACAGTTTTGGCTTCTTTGTCAAAAATTAGGTGACCATAGGTTTTTGGGTTTACTTCTGGGTCTTCACTTCATTTCCATTGATCAACTGGTCTGTTTCTATACTAGTACCATGCTGTTTTTATTACTATTGCTCTGTAGTATAGTTTGAAATATGGATGGTGATACCTCCAAACTTTTTATTATACAGGATTGATTTAGCTATTTTGGATGTTTTGTTATTCCATATGGAGTTGAGAATTGTTCTTTCAAGGTCTGTAAAGAATTGTGTGATATTTTGATAGGAATTGCATTTACATTTGACCAGGAATTTATTACCAGAAACAAAACTTTCTTATATGAAACAGATTTCAAATTCAATAAGCAAGAAGTTAATTTTCCCTAAACAGTCATGAAAATATTGTAAAAGTAAGAACATTTTGTCTGTCAGGGAGGACTTGCAATATGCATGGTCAAACTCAGGCTAAGAACACTGATGTCTTTTCTCCATAAGCTGCCTTCATAGCAGCTTCTAGTTAGACTGCAACTTCTTTAACTGTGGTTCACAACATTTATGGCATCACATAACTGAATGAGGGTTTGAGAAAACTGAAAATAATAGAAGCTTTCTAAATGCATAATGACCAAAAGATTAATTAAAATTTTACTGAGAAATGAACCTAAAAAAATTCTGGAAGAACGCATCCACCATTTATTGTATGACTTCACTGCAAACATGGACCTGTACACAAAACTTATGAATATTACATGATTCACAGAATCATACCATGTTATACCCATGACCCTTACTGAAACATCTGTGGTCAAATTCAGTGCTACTCTATGTATCATTACTGTTCTTACAGTTCATATAAAATTTCTGCTCTTAGAGAAATGAAATAGTTATTTTATGGAAAACTAAGATTTCATATTTTTCTATTACAATTTCTCAGCCCACAAATATCAAACTTATACACTTGAGATGTATGGTGTTGGAAAGATCAATTTTTAAGATTGCAATATCTGCTCATGAACTGAATTTCTAAATTGGTGGTAAACACCCTTCTGTCAAAGTGCATATTTACATAAGAAGATATTCTAAGCATTGATGACTATAACACCCAAGTATTGAAAATTCTGACACTGCTCAGTATACTAAAGTATTGAATATTCAGTCAATATTTAAATCTGTATATAAAAAAGATACATTCATGTTCTTAGTATACAAATTTTCCTTCAACATTAATAAATAACATGATCTGTGTAGCAAAGATTCATGTTAAAATACATTGTTTTATTTATTATCCATAATGTGTAATTTGTATTCCAATCTTACAT
Source organism: Lophiomys imhausi (assembly GCA_907164525.1). Lineage (NCBI taxonomy): Eukaryota > Metazoa > Chordata > Mammalia > Rodentia > Muridae > Lophiomys > Lophiomys imhausi. The sequence goes on along the minus strand of CAJQZJ010018033.1, from coordinate 14,035,283 downwards.
ATGAGGGGTCTTTTAAACCATTATTGGGTATAAAGCATTTACAGTTGAAAATACTTTAAGCAACTGATCTAGGGATGCTGCATTGTCAAAATAGTGGTAAGATCGCTATGATATTAAATTACTGTTATTCAAAATTTTTCATAAAAATACTTCTATAACATGTTTCATTTATTTTTGGAGATGAAAATACAGTAATGTATGATAATTTAATAACTTGTCACTAAAGAATTTTAGTGTTTTCTTTTTCTCAGCAGACAAAAATGAATATTTTCAAAGCCTAATGTGATGTACATAATGCAAAAGAGCCTCAGAGTTATATTCCCTGCATTACCTAAAATTTAGTTCACTTATCTTTTTACTTCATCTTTTTTTAGACACATGGATCTTTCTAAATAGCTCAAACTGGACTTAACCTTGATTCTCCCACCTCCATCTTCAGAGTCCAAGGTTTGAGCATCATTTCTTGGAAAGACAGTGAGGAACAGAGAGAGGGGGGAAGGGAGGGAGGGAGGGAGGGAGGGAGAGAGAGAGAGAGAGAGAGAGAGAGAGAGAGAGAGAGAAGAGTGTGTGTGTCTTGGTTCAAAGTAAAGAAAGAGAACCTCCAAAGACAGATGTCTGTGCCTGTCTCTGTCTCTGTATACTTCAACATCTGTCTACACCAGCATCCGTAGCATGTATATTCATCTATCTTATGTGGTAAGTATGTTTTCCCTTACTTGGAGCTATCTGCAAGTTGGAGAAATGGAGCTACATTCTTGGAATTCCACCCATGGGGAAACCATAAATAGTGTACAACCTATAGGACCTCATGGATTCTTATGTTTTCAAAATGCAGATAATGATAACCAGTGATAAAGGACAAAATGAAGTCTATTTAGTCACAAGTGAGAATGAAGCTAATGCCAACCACACTGAGTTCATTTGAGGGAAAATTTTGTTATTATTGAGTCAATTTTTGTTTTGACAACAAACATGAAACAATAATAAACTATTGGCTTGCAGAAATTCTAGTTGAAAAAATAAAGATGCTGTATGCTTTTATTTAGTACTTCAGATTTTTGGTGAATTCTTGCTTATATCCCTAATTGGAGAGCATAAATTTTATTTGAAGTGGTAAGTTTTGAAAGCAATACTTATTCCAGCTTTATTACTTATTATTTTATCACTGCCTATAGTTATATCTAAAAGCACATATTCTTACACAGAAATTCTTACATTATGTTAACTTTTTATCTTTCAGCTGTCTCTGTGGCATGATTGCACATTATATTCTCTTACCTTGAAATAAAAATCCATTCTGACACAACAAAATGTACAAAGGTAAACACAGCATAATAACTGAAACAATTAATGAAATGTAAGTACATTATCTTCTTTCTTTCATTGTTTTGCATATGTCACTGCTAGCAATTTCATAGCTGAATTCAATTTACTTTAAGATATTATCTTACTAGACTCTTTCCTGTAATTTGTCAGAGTTGATTGTCTCTTCCCTATGAAATTCTTTATTCCATCTGTTTCTTATCCTACTTTTATGACAGTTAATTTTCAGTTTTTCCTTTTATTTTTTCTCTCTTTTTTTAATTTTAAATTGAAATTCCAGTGCTCTCTTTGAGGGTTGTTTATTCTGTTTTTAGGTTTTTGTTGTTGTTGTTTGCTTTTTGTTTGTTTGTTTTGTTTTTTGACACAGGTTTTCTCTGTATAACAGAGTCTGGCTCTCCTGGACTCACTTTGTAGACGAGGTTGGCCTTGAACTCACAGAGATCTGCCTGCCTCTGTCTCCCAAGTGTAGGGATTTTTGTCTCTCAGTTTCAAATAGACTCTCTAGGAGATATAATAAATTTCCTTGATCATGTCTCAAAATATTTTTTAAAAACCTTTTCTTGTTTGAGCATGTGCTAAATTTTTAGTTTTTATTTTTCTGTGTCTGACTGTATCTGATATTTTTGTCCCCTACTCTGATATTTTTTCTTTATCTCCTCATTTTCTGTCTCCATTTCAACTCTTTCTTCTCTCCCATTCTCTCTACCTCTCTTAACAACTTCATCTCTATCTCCCTCTTTAAAAGATCCTCTCTTTCTTCCCTGTCTCCAAAAGAATAGATCAGATTAAGTACAACTAGAATATCACTTACACCTCATCTAAGCATTTTGTTTCTCAATGGAGATTGTGTTTATTAATGACTACTTTAATTCCCAAGACCAACAAACCAAGAAACTAGTATAATACTCTATTTGTATAATTTTATTACTCTCTGTGTCAAAAAATAAGAACAAATTAACTAAATATATCAGGATATCTCCTAAAATAATTCTGTATTCTAACCTCTGTATCTCAGTCATAAATTCTTACCATTAAACATGATGCTTGAATAGTTGTGATTTAGCTCAGGAAAGTCTACTTTTTGGATACTATAACTCAGTTTCATTGTATCACTAATTAACTATAAATTACCTAGTTGAAAATATCAATGTTAAAGCAGTAAGATGCAGGGTGGACTAAATCACTACAGCATTATAGACTTACTTGTAAGAAGATGAAACATATATGATTATTCCCTGTAGAAAGAGAATAAGGACAGACAAATTTAAGGATTGCAACAATGTCCAAATTGGTGAGCCAAATTAGTTTTTATTGGTGTTACTAACCAGAATATGGGTGAATAATTACATCAAAGGAATGAAGATGACTCAAAAATACAGCAACTCCAAAGAGCAGATTTGAAACACTATTCAGACCTCAGCAAAGCAGAAACATAAGAGATATCTGCACAGACTCCAGACAGCTCTACATTTGTCTAAATGTATCTCTTCAATACAATCCAGCTAGTATGTCTCCTCCAACAGTACTGGTTTACTCCTTTTTTTGTTAGTGGTTGTAGCCACTAACAAGAATCTTGCTCATTTTTGTACTTCCATACACATTATGTTTTGTTTTTGTCCTGAGGCTCACTATTACTCCTCTTCATTCAGGAGGATAATTTTCAATGGAAGAAGATGTCAAAAAACAATAGCCTACACTAATTAATAGTAATAAGTACTGTATGTTAGTATCTATACGTCTAGTATACAACATAAAAATTAAATGAGTGAGCTAACGCAGACCCAAAAAGACAGACAGGGTATTTACTCACACATAAGCAGATATTAGCCAATTCCTATAAGATCATCATGCTACAATCCACAGACCCAGAGAAACTAAATATCAAGGAGGGTTCAAAGGATAATGCTTGAATCCTTCTAAGTATGGAATATGAAATAGATGCTAGAAGTGAAGGGAGAGAGTGATCTAGACAAGAACCAAACATTATTGCCATCTACCACCAGAGAAAACTTCTCTATCAGATAAGTAGGCAAAACTGAGGGAGTCTTGAAGGGGACCCTGGGTTTTAGAGGAGGCTCCTCTTTCGACCAGGAGACAGGGAAGCCAACAGATGTGTCTGAGAGCTCTGGAAGATACACTAAGTCACATGACTAGTTGGGAATAGGGGGGTTGGGATTAATTTAGGTGAGCTAGTTGAGAGTCTACCCAGCTAAGTGCTAAACATTGAAACATTAAAAGGTCTTGGTGTATTTAATTATTGAGAAAAAAGCCACCATGTATTTCAGGTTGAAAAGTCTGTAGGCCTCTAGCTAAGGGAGCCTACAGGCTTCTCGATGCAGGCCATGGTGTAACTGATCTTTTAAATTATTATTTAACACTTATTTATTTATTACTAAATTCACTTATAACAAACACCAACAATTTCTTATCTATTAATCCTATAAATTCCTACAACCCCTTTAACCTATCCACAAAACCTATTGATTATTATAACAACTACTTTCATAACCTTTTAGAATGATACAGTCTCTGGGGCAGGTCCTCAGTCGCCAGGAACACAGTCTTTGTTGTAGATTCTTGAACGCACTTAGCAGTCCTTTTTCTGGATCTCTCAGATGCAGGTTCGTCAGGGTAAGTTGGTTATTGCAGTCTCACCTTAAATAAGGCTTCATGCTTTCTTTTCTGTGGGAGACCCCAGCCGTCTGCAGGCCAACTTACTTCTTTTGAATCAGGAACTCAGCTGCTCTGCCTCAGTCCTTAAAGCCAGGCACAGTTTCCCCTAGGCCACTGATCGGACAGATCAAACCCCTCTAGGCAAAAGCTGAGCCACAGGGTTTAGTCCTTGGCCTTTTGGTGTCTTGCTCAGGCTTTCTTTGCTCACCAGCTTCTTTCTGCTTCAGGGAGAGAGCTGGCCATCAATGGCTAGCCCTTTTTTCAGCAGGACTCTTGGAGATCTCTAGCATCAGGGGCCTCTTCTTCTTCTGGGCTCCATGCACTGTCCTTAAATAGGAGGAACTCTGTTTCAGCTTAATTTGGGCTCCGCCCACTTAGCAGCTGAAAACAATGTCAGGCCCGATACTTTGTTTCTTCAAGTCTATTGAGTCTTTCCTGTTTTACTGACTTCAAACTTTTTTTTCAGTCTATTGAGTCTTTCCTGTTTTTCCTGACTTCACCCTTGTTTTTCAGTCTATTAAGTCTTTCCTGTTTTTCCTGACTTCATGCTGATAATGTTCTTCAGGCCCTGAATTAAGAGACAGTATCAGAAACTCCTATATATTTTCTAAATCTGATTTATCTAACCCCTACACCATGGTGGCTACTCTGCCATACATCTGTGGGCTGTTTCACTGGCCTAATATAACAGCTTAAAATTATTAATAAATATTGGTCAACTGCCCTGCCAGCTGCCTCGCCAGGCTGCCCTGCCAACACTACAGGCCTCTAAGGCGAGTGAAGCTTGCCAGTCTCCCACCAGAACTAATGTAGCAATTTATAGTTATTGATAAATATATTAGTTAACAGAGTTTAGATTGCAGGTGGTAAAGGCCACCCTTGGTCCAGAGCTTTATCCTCAGGATGGGTCAGGCTGCCAGATAAGGTGAGCCAGGCATGCTCATCAGGCAAGATGTTGTCACCTTAGACATCTCATAGATTTCTATGCCTTAAAGTATACCAATGTCTTGAGATTCCCCTTTATGTCTCTCAAGACTATATTTCTACCTTCACTTCCCTTTCTAATCCATTGTCACGTCTCCTCATCAATGGTGCTCTGAAAGACTCTTGACAAATAAGCAAATGCCTCACATGTTTTGATCACCTCTATTTAACATAGTCAGTCATCACTTGTGTATAGTGAATGATCTAGAAAGTGCTTACATTGTGCCAAGTGTAACTGAGAAGCTAAATCTCTCATTCTATTGTATTTAAATTTTACCAAGTTTGCAGATGTGGTGTTGTAGAAAGTGGCTAATTGAATTATTTACTTGTATTTATATTATGGTTAATTGGTCAGAGTGTTAATGCTTAACCTGCCATTATAATGAGCACACAGACACCTGATGGATTTTAACAAGTCTTGGCCTGGATTATGCAATCTTTGCCCATCTAAGCTAGTTCTTAATTCTATTCCCCAAATATGACTCCATACATACATACGTCCCCTTGGTTGTTATTCCCCACACTATGCTGATGTTCCAGGCAATGTGGAATGATGTTCTTTTCTCTATTCCATGGTGTTGGTCCTCCCTCCTGCTCCAGCTGTTTGTCCTGGATTCTCTGTCTACTGGAGGGCTTCTTTTACCCAATAACTTTTCTTGTACCTTAGTTCCACTTACCTCTGTCTTTGCCTAATCTCAGGCCTCAGCATTTATTCAACCAGTCAGAGACAATGTAAGTAATAGACAGCAAGCAGGACTAATTAATTAACATTTAGAATGTATAACATCACCCCATCATGATGTAGTGGTACAAACCTTTAATCTCAGTACTAGGAGGGCAGGGGCAGGCAATTCTAACAGTTCAAGGACATCCTACTAAGTTCCAGGCCGGCCATGGCTACTTAGGGGATTATTCTCCTCTCCCCACTCCTCAAAAAAGTTTCTTTCTTTTTCTTATTTTTTTTTAATTTTTGTAACTTCTGGCACATCTCTACTTTTTAAAAAGAACATATCTAAAACTTCTGTTTGGTAGAAGGTAAAGAATAGCAAATAGGTTGCAAATATGTGTTAAAATATTTTGTTCCTCTGCATATTAAATATTTCTCCAAGTGATTTTGTGTTTACTTGGTTATAGCACAGAAGGTGTAGGAGACTGCAATTATAGTTCAATTAAAACCCTCTTCTATGCTATTTCTAAACCTTCCCACTTTTATCTTCAGTTAGAAAACAAAAATATTTGCAGATCTCTGAAATCAATGGGTTTTTTTTCACACTTGAAAAACAATGGTAATAAATCTTCTAGAATGCCATTTAACCTTTGACTGCTTGAACACAAAATTATCTGTCAACATACAGATCAGTTTTCACCTCTTATACGCATGTATCTTTAAAATACCTGAAGTATTTTTTTAATATGTGAGATTTTGTTCAACATCCCCTGCTTTTTTATGATTACAACTAATCATTTCACTAAAAAGCACACTGTAATCCATTTGTTTCAAAATTATAATTCCCTTTAGTTAGCACAAGTAGTTATTTTACAATGGTTACCTTAGACAAAATACATGATAATCACTACTATACAAATTATATCATAATGTTTATATCAAATATATGATCACAATTTGTCATCCAACATCCTAAATATCCCCTTTAATAAAATGTTTTGTTTCTAATTTCCAAATTTTCCCTCATTGTTTTAAATCACCTTTATGCATAGAAAGAAATTTCTGATCCATGAGAAGTATTAGAAGCTGAAACATTTAAAAAATTAAGTTTATTTTGTAAGAAGTTCTATAATAAAGTTCCTATAAGTTATTTCTCTTACTAATTAAAGTTTAATCCATTAGTTTTTTGATTTAATTTTGTATGTATAGTTCCTACAAGGACTTAGAGAAGGACAGTATTTACTTGAATTCACTGCTTTTCAAATGCTAGCAAAGTATCTACTATTTTATCTTCATCTTTTCTAGCTGGCAATTTGCCTTTAATTTTCATCAGTTTTGTCATTCCCATTCTAGCTACATTTGATTTTGGATATCTTTCTAAGATGTATTGATTTTGATCCTTATTTAAATATTATAAAAATTACTATTGATTGTCTCAAGAGTAGCTTTGGTCCATTCCCTACCTCTGCAACTTCCTCATTACCAGAATCTTTGTGATAAATGGTGTGGGTGACTTTTGGAGAGATCTACATTAAGCAGAATGGTACTCTTCTGTCCTGAGAAAACTTTGGCAACAGTGGCATTTTTCTCCTTGTTTGTCCTGCACTTTTGTCCAACAACTTTTCCAAATACATAGTTATATCACTATGTCCAGCTCAGTATCCATGGTAGCAATTTTTGCCATACTTTTTATCTGACTTTTCATTTATTTCTTCTCAAAGGGCAAATATGCCTTTGTAGATGAAGTTAACGATCTACCAGTACCCGAACCCTGGTACTAGATGCCAAAAACAACATCTTGCAAAGCTGCAAGACATATGACCTTGGAAAGTTAGTCTCATTGAGCAATTTTGCATTTGAAATATCTCTAACAATGACCTCTAATATCATGGTTTTGTAAAAACTCAGATAATGAAATGGATTTCTATTGAATAGTATCATTATTAAAATAAAATATATTTTTCTTCTTTTTATCCATATTTTGACTATAATTTAATTTTTAAAAAATGCTGCATATATAGCTTCCCATAGATACAATAGGAGCATGAGAACAAATATTTACATTTAAGAAGATTGTGACTTTTTTACAACAGTGTGTGCAATCTCTAATAATGATAACTAGTCATCTTATAAAATTCAGCATTCCAACATAAAATTACTTAAAAATAATTTAAACGAGCAACACATAGCAGTGGTTACAAAAAAAAAAAGACGGTGTTTTGACTTTGAACTAAATCCTATTTACAAAGAGTTAACTTACCTTCATGTTCTCCTGTGTCAAATGGCATAGCCATTTAATTCCAGTTAGAGTAATTTTTATATTTCCTACAAGCTATTAAAACTAATTAATTACAGTATCACTTCTCCTTTAAAACATGGAACATAATATAATGGCATACTGGAAAGCTCTAGAACTAAAAGAAGAAACAATACTTCAAAGGAGTAGATGATACAATATGATCAAACTCAGGACTGAAATCAACAAAAAATAAAATAACAACAAAAAATAACCAGTGACCTGTTTCTTTAAGAAAATCAGTAAAGACTGATGAACCCATAGCAAAATTAATTAAAAGGTGGAGCAGAAGTTCCAAGTTAACAACATTTAAGAATAAGAGGGGGGAAACTATGACAAAGATGGAAAATTTTCAGAGAATCATGAAGACATATTGTAAAAACCTGTACTTCATCCAATTGGAAATCACAGCAGCAGAAAAGATAATTTCCTTGATATATATCATATATCAAAGTTAAATCAAGATAGATAAACAATTCAAACAAACCTATAACTTCAGTGAAATAGAAGTAGTAATTAAAGTCTCCCAACCAAAAACGTTCAGGGCAAGATGGTTTGACCACAGACTTCTACCAGAAATTCAAAGAATTAATGCCAAACTCCTCAAGTTAGTCTACAAAGTAGATACACAAAGAATGTGGATCAAATATTTTTACAAAACCCTAGTTACCCTGATATCTAAGATACATAAAAACATACCAAAACATGAGAATTATAGGCAGGCCAATTTCTTTTATGAATATAGATGCAAAATTTTTCAGTATGTGTGTGGATGTATGTATGTATATAAATATATATACATATAAATATATATGCATACATGTATATATATATACATATATATATATTCATATTTGGATAGCTTAAAACAAACAAGTAAAAGACTTGCATGATGAACAGTATAAGATATTAAAGAAAGAAACTGAAGAACATATCATAAGATGGAAAGATCTTTTTTTTTTTTTTAGTTAAAAGTTTTAATGCAGTTCTCAAATACATTTCATATGACAATCTTATATAAATGTTCCAAAACACATGGGCGACGTCTGGATTCACTTGTCACTGGCTGGCTAAGGCTGGGCAGCCTCTGGTGTCCTTGCTGGCTCCCCAGGGGTGGCCTGGCCAGAGATGGAACCACACAGTCCACCGGCGGGGGCCTCGTCTTCTGGCCAGGGACAGGCCCTTCACAGACTCCCTTTGCCTCTCAGGGGCCCTAGATGTCAGTCTCCTCAGTGCTGTGCTGCACTGGGTGCCGGCTGAAGGAGGACCAGGTGGGCAGGCGGCCTAGAGTAAAGGAGACCTCCTGGGTCCATCACAGGAGGTTCGTCCAGACAGGTGTTCTCAGGCCCAAAACTAGGGAGCCCATGTGGGGGCTGGGCACTGCCCACAGAGACAACAAGTCAGCTCAGCCCACAAGCAGCTTCATCCGTGACCTTGAAAGCTAAGCCATCAGAAATGAACGAGAGGCATCTGCCATGTGAATCTGGCAGAGTGGGAAGCTGAGCAGACAGCACGCTGCTCAACAGAATGCTGAGCCCAGAGTTCTCACTGTTGCTGCCCTGGGAGGGACAGTCACCACAAAGCTGGGTGACCAGGTCAGGTCTGAGAGCCAGCGGAAGCTGTGACAAGTGTCAATGTGCCATTTCGATCGGAGGAGGGTGGGGAACGTTCTTTTTCTGCTCATCAATATGATGAGGTCTGAGTCCCAAGCCACATCCTGGCATCCCCATCTGCTGCTGCAGAGGGGACGCGGATCCAGCCTGCGGCCACCCTGGCAATAGACACTACCATGACGTGGCCTGTGGGGAGGGACGGGCGGCAGACAGACGACAAAGCAGCAGCCTGGTGCAGTGGCTCCGCCGCTATGTGCTCCCGGGAGTCTGGCCATCCCCTTCATCACCCGTGCCGGCCACCGTGACACCAGAGGGGGTGAGCACGGCATCCTCATCACTGTCTTCCTCCTCGGTGGCCCGGGTGTCTCCTGACTCAGGTGGGGGCACCTTGGCCACCTGTTCCTGCTCAGCCCGGCTACGCAGTGCCAGGATGCGGTGATGCAGGGCAGCATACAGCTGGCCTGTGTCCTTGGAGCTGGCCGAGATCAGGAAGACCTTGACGCCCTGGTCCTCAGCGTCTGTGGCTGTGATTCGGATGCTCTTTTCACTGGCCTTGTCCATTTGCATCTGTGCCCACAGCTTTGTGTTCAGGATGAGCCGCAGGCTGGCCTGGGTCCGCATCACTAGCCGGGACTGTAACGTGCCATCGTCCGTCGACGCCATGTCATTGAGCCTGAGAAGTCCCCGGCCACGCTCCACCCATGACTGTGAGGTCTTGTCGAACACAAACAGCTTACACTGGATCTGCAGCACATTGCTCTCTGCCTCCTCCCCTGTAATGACCTCCACCTTCTCCAGCAAACATGTCCACGCTATAGCCTTGGTGTAGGCAGCGGCTGACTCGGCCAGCGACTCTTTCTTGGGGGCGGCCTCCTGGGATGATGACTCAGACCCTGACTGGGCATGTGCAGTCTCCCTGCTGGCATCTGAATTGGCTTCGTTCAGCTTTAGGGGCCTCAGGACGCGCTCGCTCATGTTCTGGCCAAACACAAACTTGGTGGAGGCATCAGCACTGTGGGTCGAGTTGTCTGCATTGGGACTGATGTACTGCAGGAAGTAGTTGGTCGCAGTGGCTGTTTCTGAGCTGGGATGTGCGCAGCTGTCTGCATCTGCCACACTGGCATTCTCATTCATTAACTTCACTCTGTCTCTCAGGTTCTGTCCAAACACAAAGGCCTGTGGGGCCAGTTGCTCCTCTTCACAGTGCTCCTCTCCTGAGGCATCACATGAGGTTTTCTGAAGCGCGGTCTCCTCAAGTGTGTGTGTCCCCTCGGTAGATTCAGAGGGGCTCCTCTGTATGAGGTTTTCTGGTGATGCAGACGTGGCTGTCCCTGTGCAGTCTGCTAGCATGCTGACTCCGTTAGTACCACTACTGGGGACCGTTTGTGACAGCATCTTGGGCTGAGGGGCCTGCAGCACGGCCGGGCGGAGCACACCACGCTGCTGTTCCCTGGGCTTCTGGCTGGGCAAATCTGCACTGGGTGCCTGGCCGTGGATGAGTGTTGGGGCCTTCAGGCGGAAGCCGCTGCTCTTCTCCTCTGAGTGTGTTAGAGAGGATGTCCGCTCGCGTTTGATGGGAGGGCAGTAGTTTCCATCCTCTCGATCAGAATCTTCTCTGGCTTCGGGGCTGGAGCTGCTAGCAGACCTCCCTGCCAGATCTGGTACACAAGGAAGCTGGGCTGCAGGAGCGGGGGACGGAGGAGAGCTGGCGGAAGCACTATCAGGGGCAGGAGGGTCTCGGGCATGCTCCCCAGTGGATTCGGGGTGCCCTGTGTCAGGGCAGGGCACCTCGGCCTCCCCCCGAGGCTCCTCTCCCGACTCCGGCAAGTCTTTGTGCTCTGTGGAGGACTTCTGTCCTTTGTCCTTCTGAAACACAAAGACAGATGGTGCAACTGCAGGCTTTTCTTCGTTCGCCAGGTCCGCCATTTTACTTCCTTAAGCCCTCCCACAAGGCCCCGCGCCCGGTGTTCGGGCGCCCGGTCACTTGACGCCATGGGTGGGGCCGGGACGTGAAGGCAGCGCGCTGGCGTCACAGGGGCGGCTGTATAAGTGAATACAGGCGCTGCCATGCTGAGTGATAGGTACAATGAATATAGTAAAAATGACCACACTGACAAAACACATCTACAGATTCAATGCAATTCAATGCATTACCAAAATTCCAATACAAGTCATCATAGAACTAGGAAGTTCAATTTTCAGTTTCATATGAAAACACAAAAAGACTAGAATTGCTAAAACATTCCAGAACTATAAACAGACTGCTAGAGGTCTCAGGATTCCCAATTTCAAACTGTACTACAGAGCTATAATAATGAAAAATAATAGTATTGACATAAAACAGACACCTTTGATCACTGGAATCAAATTGAAGACCCACACAAAAGTGCAGGCGATTTTGGACACATACTTTCTAAGAAGCTTGAAATACACACTAGAAAAAAAAACAAAAAACAAAACACCAACTTTAACAATGGTGCTGCCCAAAGTGGATGGCTGCAAGTAGAAAAGTGTAAAGAGATCCATACTTATCACCCTGCTCAAAAATCAACTGTTAATGCATCAAAGACTAACAAAAAGGTAGACACACTGAATTTGGAAGAAGAAAACTTGGGAAACAAGTTGAATTCATTGGCATGGGAAAAAACTTTCTGAACAGGAAGCTAATAGCACATGCATTAAATACAATAAATAATAACAGTACTTCATGAAGCTGAAACATTTCTTCAAGGCAAATGATACCATCATTTGGACAAATATTCCAGATGAAGACTGGGAAAACAGTTTTACCAACTGCACATCTGATAGGGTGCAAATATCCAAATATATAATAAGGTACTTTAAAAACCTGGACATTAAGAAAATAAATAACCCTACTAAAAATGGGGTCTCTAAACAAAATCCTAAAAGAAAATATTCAAATATCTGAGAAACATATAAGGAAATGTTCAAAATCCTTAGTAATTAGGGAAATGCAAATCAAAATTATTTTCTTATTTAATCTGACACGAGTCAGAATGACCAAAACAGTAAAGAAATGACAGATCATGCTGGTGAGTATGTGAACTAAGACCACTCATCCTTCGCAGGTTGGAGTGCAAACTTGTACAGTCATTAATGATATCAGTGTGGTGATTACTTGGGACATGGGGAAATGATCTACTTTAAAATTTTGCTATTCTAATTTTGTCATATATCCAATGAACCCTTCTTCTCCTAAAAGGACACTTGCTCAGCCATGTTCATTGCTGCTGTATGTGTAAAAGTCAGAATTTGGCTGGGCATGGTGGTGCACACTTTTAATTGCAGCACTTGGAAAGCTGAGGCAGGTGGATCTTTGTGAGTTCAAGGCTAGTCTGGTCTACAAAGTGAGTCCCAGACAGTCACATATGCACAGAGAAACCATGTCTCAAAAAAGGAATAAAAAAGTCATAATTTGTAAATAACATAGACGTACATTTCTTTAATGGATGATTAACCCCAACCAAATTATAAATCTTTCAATCTACAGTGGCAACCTACATACAAGATGCACTAGTTCAATATTTTTTCAAAAAAATTATGTGAGTCACCAACCAATACCTCATTTGATGTAAAGGATGAGATGGAGCCCATTGGTAACACTGCTTGTATGTCTCATAACCAGACACAAGCTAACCTAGGGACTTATTGGAAAACCATATATTACTGTTCTGCTAAAGGAACATAGCAATAAAGTAATTTTTCAACTATTTATTACTTCAATTTATATCTCCATCACAGACCCATCCCTCCATCCCTCTTGGGCCCACCCTCTCACCCTCCTACCCTCTCTCCCTTCTCCTATCTATCCTACTCCTCTGGTGTGGGATGCTGTATATATCAGCCCCCTTCAGTTCAGCGGCCATATGAGGGCTAAGAGAACAGAGAAAGTTTCATCAGAGAAACTTCTGGCTGCAGCAGATGAAAAAAATACTGAGACTGATAGTTGGCCAATATGTAGAGAGTCAGAGACCTTGAAACACTCAGTCCCAAATGAGATATTTCCATCAATCCCTTCCTTTGAGCCTCAGGAAACATTATAGAGGATTTGGGGAAATTACTGTAAGAATTGGAGGATCTGGAGTATACCAAAGGGAAAAGACCTTCAAAACACAGCAGATCTGACACACATGCAAGTCAGAGACACAGTGACAGCATCTTCAAGGTCTGAATAGGTCACCACAAGATGGGGTCCTATGGCTGATAAAGGAAGTGCACACAAGTCTATTCTATCCAGAAACTATCTCAAATTGAAAACTACTTGCAAATGAAACATTAGTTCTCTACAACAGAGTCACACTGGGGATACAAATCACTCTTAAGGAGTGTCCCATGTCCAGCAGTAAGGAGATGGCCAATACAAAACAAACCGAATATCATTTTCTGAGTTTCTTCATCTCAGAATGCTTTATTATGGATTACAAAAAAACAAATATATTCACTTATAACTGCATTTTAGCTATTATAGTACAGGATAACCATCTTACAATCAATAGACCCAACCCAAAAGAGCAAGAACAAGGACTTGGTTACCTGTCAGTGGGACACCCCGCCCTAATGGAACTGCCATGTATGCCTTCTGTGCAAGAGGAAGCTCTTAGACTTCATGTGACAAACAAACTGAGGGGGCTGATACATGGAAACATCCCACACAGGAGGCAGGGGATGGGTGGGAGAAGGGGTAGAGTGTGGGAGGGAGGGGCCAAGAGGAGCTGAAGGGAAGGGGTGACAATGGAGGCGTATTGAAGTAATAAATAAACGCTTAAAAATCAAACAAACAAATAAACCAATCACTTTTTAGACCTTTTGTTTATATTCTGTTTTTGTGTTTACTATGTTTATGGGATTTCTGTTTGTGGAAACATGTGTGTCTGTGTATATATGTGAATCTGAATTTTTCTTTGCCCTTTTGCTTCTCTATTTTTTTTTATTCTGGTGTGTTTGTTTTTAGTTTGTTTAATTTTATTTTATCATTATCATGTTTTAGATGTATGTTTGTATCCTAATAAGAGAATGAAAGGGTGGGAATTTTGTTGGGTGTGAAGTGAAGTATCTGGGTAGAGTTTGAAGAGGGGAAATGATAATCAGAATAACTGTATGAAAAAAAAACCTATTTTCAACAGAACTTTTTATTGTAAGAAAAAAAATCCAACATTCCCAATTCACTTTCAAAATGCTTCATGGTTGTCATTGAAAATGCAGTCTCTTCTCCAGTTTGTTTCTCCAGGCACCATGCCTGACAGCTGTTATGCCTCTGTTTGTCACTGTGAACTCTTATCCCTTTGGAAAAATAAATTCAAATAAGCTCTTCAACACTAATCTCATAGGGTGACTGATATTTATGGATATTGTTTCTACCAGAAAAATATTATTAAATTTACATGCTTTACCTAGTTGTCAGGTTTTGACACAAATAAATACACACAAATGTAGTAGACAATATGTGCCCAAACATGAATCATGATGCTTTTAATGTCTCTATGCTATTTTTATTAATTTTTTACTATATTCTGAAAAGATACCAATATGTTTGAAACATTCAAGTCTTATTCTCTTAATGTAAAATATTCTTAATGATACAATATTTAATATACAAAACAAATATTTTTAGTATTTTCACTCAATATATACTATATTTGACATCTAAAAATTAATATCTTTGCTATAGCAATATTGTATATAGATATTTTTTCTTTAAGTATCTGTTTAATAAAATAAAATACAAAAAGGAAATAGAAATATGTATATAAAATATCAATAAATACTCTGAAAATAATTTTTACAAAAAATATAGCATTATACTTCATAAGGATTGATCTTTAAATGATAAAAGCAGCATTAAAATATTTCATTCTTTTGAATATCCACCAAAAGTAATATGAGATCAGAAAATATCACCAAGTTAATATTCTAGAATGAAATCCACTTAAAATTTAATGTGAATAAAGTTTTTCCTTATTTGAATGATATTTTTAAATCATAATCTCATTCTTTCTATCAGATAACATAGAAAAAGCAAGGCGTGTACACTCAGTAATTAGATTTTTCTCAAATGTAATAAGAGGGTAATATCTTTAGCAGAATAAATTTAAAAAGTATTTTTAAACTAATTATGCAATTGATGCATTAAAGCTAACTAGCAACCAGAGAAAGAAAAAAAATAGTGATAAGAATAAAAGAGTACATTCTGACATAAAGCTATGAAGGATTGGGTTTTAAAGAAAGGTAATTGTCAAGTTTCAGATAAAATACTTCAGAAAACTTTGGACAAGATAGTTAAAATTATATCTGTAAAGTTAACTCATAAAACTGTAATTGTTAAGATAATTTCTAGGCAACAGGATGTGAAAATGACAGAAATCATCCAGGAGCTGACATTCTTCTATTCTCAGGGTTGAACAGTAAACCTAGTCTCATTTGGTAAATATGTTTCAAGTAAGTTTCAACCCCTTGAATCAATTTTTAACTCAAATCCTGACACCTACATCTGTCTTTTAAGTCAGAAATCGCTAACAACATTGCACATGTCCTGCACTCAGTTTTACCAGTACCCTTTATGACACCATTAGGAGGACAACTCATCAACCACAGTAGATCAGAAATGTATAGCAAAACTTCTGTAGCTATTTAAATAGACTTCTGTTGATGGTGCTCTTTGTTTCATATTTGTATCTCTAATCTCATCGCCTTTAATATATTCCCTTTGTACACAAATTACCTTTCTTTTTTTGTTATTTAAATACTTTATTTTTTTTTCTTCAAGTTACATCTCAGTAACAAACCCCTCCCTATTCCCCCTTCCTAACCCGCCCTTCCACCCTCTTCCCCCCAGAAGTTTCCCCTTTCAGTCCAACAGATGGTTCCTTCTCTTATAACAGTAAGTATTATACAAAACAATAGATATAAATATGCCACATTTATGAGAGTAAATTGGCCCAGTATACCTTCCCAATGTCCAGTTTATACATATTTGGCCCCTGACTTTAACATTCTACTATCTAACCAACTCCATGAGTTTAAAGGTCTATATGTGACTCAACATTCATACTAATTTGCAACACACTTTTAAGAGTATCTTCTTAGATCTATAACACCCTCTTGATTCCTAAACAGTTCAAAATTTAACTATGAGACTCTAGCTGTCTATTCTTCAACCACCTAAGAGACCTGAGAGGGATAAATATATTTGCTTATATAGGAAGTGCAGGGCCTGCAGCATCCAAAAGAAAGAACATACCAATGACTGCCTGGACAGTTCCCATTTTCTCTCCATACATTCCAGCATCAATCTTCAGCCTTTGGGTCCAGTTTCTCTGACAGGTATTTGTTGTAGAGCAGGGATTATGAAGGACTTATCTACCCTGTCTTGGCAGAGTTAGGCTGTCGACTTCCCTGCTACCAAGTTTTGTCCTTTTTGGACAGCAGTCTGTCTGCAGTTGGTGCAAGGGGTTTTTTCATGCCAAGAGAAAGGCTTGCCACTAATTCAACCATCTTACAGTGGAGGTTCTTCGATGCTTATCTTCTACTTGGAGTAGAATAGGGGGTGCTGTCAGGCGCTGATATGTCTCGATATCAAAAAAAAATCTTGATTTAAGATAACATCTTTGAATGCCATATTCTGCAGATCTCTAGGGGTTTTTGAAGATGCCCTATCCATCTCTTGTATTTAGATAAGCAAATGTTGCTTGTCTCTTAGCAACTTGATTACTGGGTAGTTTAGAGAATATCTGTGATAGACTGTTATAGTAGCTAACAAAGTGACATGTTTGCATGACTAGGAGTTTGTTTTAACTATCCTAGACCGTTTTAGACGGTTGGTATCAAGAGGGCAGAGCTTCACATTTTATTTTCAAATCTCTAGGTATGATACCATTAGGAAGCGTTACCTTTAAATTTGTATCAATATACAAAGATCTATTCAATTGTGGTTAAATATACTCTTAATTATGTATCAATATACCAAGATCAATGCCTATGTAGCCCAATATAATCTTAATATTACGTCCATATGCAAGGGTCAATACCATTGTGGCCAACTATAATCTTAATTTTGTATCAATATACAAAGATCAATACCGATGTGATCCAATACAATCTTATTTTTGCACAATAAACAATGGTCAATACCACTTTAGCCAAATAAACTACTAATTTTGTATCAATATACAAAGGTATAAGGGCATATTCAATAATCTGTCCCTTCTTCTTGGACCTTCCTGTGCTATGTCTATATCTCATTTTTCTCAAGCCCATGCACTCCTACATAGGAGAGGAAGAAGGATACAGAAAAGGAAAAGTCGGAATTCCCTGGGACTAACCTCCAAAACCCATTAAGACAGGACCATTTATCAGCTTGTAGTCTCTTCCCCTACATAACAGAGTTTTCAGTTATCCTTCAAATAACCAAAAAGAAGGGCGGAGAAACACCCTCCCCACCCTCTGGGCATGGGACGTCACTCTCTTAAAGTGACTTCCTGCTGATTTGGGTCATAGTAGACCTGTTTGGGGCCCGAACCCAAATGGGAAAAATGATTAAAAATGTTAGTACACTCCTTTTATGTTCAGTCCTTCTGTTTTCAGCTGTTTGGATGACCTAAGGGGTTTGTAGGCAGAAGCTGATCTTGCAGGTTTCACTGAGTTTCCTGCCGGGGCATTGTGTAGAGCTGAGCGGTCCCAGTGACATTGGATTGCTGTGGTGGTTGCAGGCCCCCGATGGAGACAGCTATTGAGGAAGTCTGCCAGGCAGAATCAACTGGGTCACTCGTCCTCCTTGATGCCTGATTCTGCTGTCTGCTGAGGATTCCGCTGTCCAGCTGTCCCCGGGCTCCCCTAATGGACGCTTCGATTCTCCTGGAACGATAAGAACAGAGCCCTGCCCCAATCCCAACCCTAGGACAATTGCCCTCTTTTTTTTTGGGGGGGGATGGGGGTCTAGGTAGTACTTCTCCTGAAGCTAATTTGGCCTTCTGACAACATACAAAGCGTTATCTTTCAATCCGGGTTAAAGAAGAAATCATTCTGTCACCTTGGAGCTAAACAAGCTCTGGTGTATATATTTTGAGATCCCAAAGGACAATCTGCCTGCATCGAGAAGGCCTTTTGTAAGTAGCCTCCAAACCTAGGCCCCTCCAAATCCCATGTGTGTGTCTCTGAACTCTAATTATTGGGATCAGGGACCTGTGTTTCCCATCTGAAGGGATCAAAGATGTGTTCCACCACTCCTGGATCAAAGTCTTTCTCTATTTAGAGTTTGCCCTGCATCAGGCTGACCCTGAGTTCCGGGATCTGCCCGTTTCTGTCTCCAGTGTGCAGGAAGCTGGGACCAAGGGTGTACTCTTCTTGAATGGTGGGACCAAGAGTATGCACCCTCACCACCCTGCTCTGTATGACTCCGGATTACATAAGACCACCAACTCTACGGTGCTCCCCCCGCCCCTGTCTCCGCTGAAGTCAAAGGCATGGGCCAATACCACAATTCTCTTGTATTTTACCTTAGCTCCACGTCTTCTCTACACCTGGAGGTCTGCAAAACCAGGCCGAATGGCTGTATCCTCTGTTCCATTCACAGTGTTTCAGCCCTGCCCCTTCCTTTTTTTTTTTTTTTTTTTTAGTTAATAAATTTATTTGTTTGTTGCTTCAGGTTACATCCTTATCATATGGTCCTCTTTTCCCGCTTCCCAGCCCCACCCTCCTATTCTCTACCCCCTGATCCTTCCGTCTTGTTCCTCTGGGGTGGAGTGTCCCTGCCTAACATTCTCTCACCACAGATCAGGAGTCATATGAGGGCCAAGAGCCTCTTCATTCACCGGGGGCCTTCGAGGCAGTACTGCCAGTGAATGGTGTCTCATTGCTACTGGGGGAATACTAAAAAAAAAGACCAACAAACACACAAACCCACAAAAACAAAGAATATCAACAAAAAAAAGAGAGGAAAAAGAGAAGGGAAAAGGAAAAAGAAAAAAGAAAAAAAGAAGGAAAAAGAAAAAGATAAAAAAAAAATTATGTCCTTGTTCCTTTGGATGTGTTGGTTGTCGTACAGATATCCTGTACAATATAGTTAAAATCCTACTATAAGTGAATAGATGCCATGTGCATCTTTCTGAGAATGGGTTAGCTCACTCAGTATTAGCTCCTCTAGATCCATTCATTTGGTTGCAAATTGCATGATTTCATTGTTTCTGATAGCTGAGTAATATTCCATTGTATTGATGTACCTCAATTTTTTAATCCATTCTTCAGTTGAGGGACATCTGGGTTGTTTCCAATTTCTAGCTATTACAAATAAGGCTGCTATGAACATAGATGAGGAGACTTCCCTATGTCTCCGTGAGAGGTCCTTTGGGTGTACACCCAGAAGTGGTATGGCTGGGTCCTGAGGCAAGGTTATTCCTAGATTTCTAAGATATCGCCAGATAGACCTCCATAGTGGTTGCACAAGCCTGCACTCCCACCAGCAATGGAGTAGGGTACCCCTTTCTCCACACCCTGGCCAGCATGCGCTATCATTTGAGCTCTTTATCTTAGCCATTCTAACAGGTGTTAGGTGGAATCTCAGGGTCGTCTTCAGTTGCATTTCTCTGATGATTAAGGATGTTGAACATTTCTTCAGGTGTCTCTCAGCCCTTAGGGATTCCTCCTTTGTGAATTCTCTATTTAGCTCCATCTCCCATTTTTTGATTGGATTATTTGGTTTCTTGGCATTTAGTTTCTTGAGTTCTTTCTAGATTTTAGATAATAGCCCTCTATCAGATGTGGGGTTGGTGAAGATTTTCTCCCAGTCTGTTGGTTGCCGTTTTGTTCGAATGACAGTGTCCATTGCTTTACAGAAGCTTTTCAGTTTCATGAGGTCCCATTTATTGATTGTTGATCTCAGATCCTGAGCTGTTGGTGTTCTGTTCAGGAAGGTGTCACCTGTGCCAATGAGTTCGAGGGTTTCTCCTACTTTTTCTTCTATTATCTTTAGTGTGGCTGGCCTTATGTTAAGGTCTTTGATCCACTTGGAATTAAGTTTTGTACAATGTGATAGGTATGGGTCTAATTTCATTCTTTTGCAAGTGGACATCCAGTTGGACCAGCACCATTTGTTGAAGATGCTGTCCTTCTTCCATTGTGCATTTTTGGCTTCTTTGTCAAAGATTAGTTGGCCATAGGTGTGTGGATCCATGTTTGGGTCTTCAATTCGATTCCATTGATCCACTGGTCTGTTTCTATACCAGTACGATGCTGTTTTTATTACTGTTGCTCTGTAGTACAGCTTGAAATCTGGGATGGTGATACCTCCAGATGTTTTTTCATTGGACAGGATTGATTTAGCTATTCTGGGCTTTTTGTTGTTCCATATGAAGTTGAGAATAGCTTTTTCCAGGTCTATAAAGAATTGTGTTGGTATTTTGATAGGAATTGCATTAAATCTATATATTGCTTTTGGTAGGATAGCCATTTTTAATATGTTGATTTTACCTATCCATGAGCATGGGAGATCTTTCCATCTTATAAAGGCCTCTTTCATTTCTTTCTTCAGGGGCTTGAAGTTCTTGTTATATAGGTCCTTCACATGCTTGGTTAGAGTTACCCCCAGGTATTTTATGTTGTTTGTGGCTGTTGTGAAGGAGGTTGTTTCCCTTATTTCTTTCTCGGTATATTTGTTTGTTGTATAAAGAAGGGCTTCTGATTTTTTTGAGTTAATTTTGTATCCAGCCACCTTGCTGAAGTTGTTTATCAGCTGTAAGAGTTCTTTGGTGGAGTTTTTGGGGTCGCTTATGTATACTAACATATCATCTGCGAATAGGGATAATTTGACTTCTTCATTTCCAATTTTTATCCCTTTGATCTCCTTTAGTTGTTTTATTGCTCTAGCAAGGATTTCAAGTACTATACTGAAGAGATATGGTGAAAGTGGACATCCTTTGTCTTGTCCCTGAGTTTAGAGGAAATGATTCAAGCTTCTCTCCATTTAATTTGATGTTGGCTACTGGCTTGCTGTATATTGCCTTTATTATTTCTAGGTATGGTCCTTGTATGCCCGTTCTCTCCAGAACTTTTAGCAAGAAGGGGTGTTGGATTTTGTCAAATGCTTTTTCTGCATCTAGCGAGATTATGCTGTGGTTTTTTTCTTTCACCTTGTTTATGTGGTGAATTACATTGATAGACTTTCATATATTGAACCGTCCCTGCATTCCTGGGATGAAGCCTACTTGATCATGGTGTATGATACTTTTGATGTGTTCTTGAATTCGGTTTGCTAGTATTTTATTAAGTATTTTTGCATCTATGTTCATGAGGGAGATTGGTCTGAAGTTCTCTTTCTTTGTTGGGTCTTTGTGTGGTTTAGGAATCAGAATGACAGTGGCCTCATAGAATGAGTTTGGCAGTGATCTTTCTGTTTCTATGTGGTGGAAGAGTTTGAAAAGTAATGGTGTTAGTTCCTCTTTGAAGGTCCGGTAGAATTCCGTGCTAAAGACATCTGGCCCTGGGCTTTTTTTGGTTGAGAGATCATTAATGACTGTTTCTATTTCCTTAGGTGTTATTGGGCTGTTTAAGCTGTTAATCTGATTTTGATTCAGGTTTGGTAGGTGGAATTTATCGAGGAAATTGTCCATTTCGCTTAGGTTTTCAAATTTAGTGGAATATAGATTTTTAAAGTAATGCCCGAATATTTTCTGGATCTCCTCAATGTCTGTTGTTATTTCTCCCTTTTCATTTCTGATTTTGTTGACTTGTGTTTTTTCCCTCTGCCTTTTAGTTAATTTGGCTAGGGGTCTGTCTATTTTGTTGATTTTCTCAAAGAACCAACTCTTGGCTTCATTGATTCTTTGTATAGTTCTTTTTGATTCTAAGTTGTTGATTTCAGCTCTAAGCTTGATGATTTCCTGTCTTCTGCTCTTCTTGGGAGTATTTGTTTCTTTTTTTTCCAATTCACCCAGCTTAGCTGTTAGTTCACTAATATGAGCTGTCACAATTTTCTTTTTGAAAGCACTTAGTGCTATGAACTTTCCTCGTAGCACAGCTTTCAATGTATCCCATAGGTTTGGGTATGTTGTGTCTTCATTGTCGTTGGATTTTAAGAAGTCTTTGATTTCTTTCTTTATTTCTTCCCTGACCCAGTGGTCATCCAGTAAGGAGCTGTTCAATTTCCATGTGTGTGTAGGCTTTCTGTTGATTCTTTTGCTGTTGAAGACCAGCTTTATTCCGTGGTGGTCTGATAAGATACAAGGTGTTATTTCAATTTTCTTGTATCTATTGAGACTATCCTTGTGACCAATTATGTGGTCGATTTTGTAGAAGGTTCCGTGTGGTGCTGAGAAAAAGGTGTATTCCTTGGTGTTTGGGTGAAACGTTCTGTAGATATCTGTTAGGTCCATTTGTTTCATGATCTCTGTTAGACTCAATATTTCTCTGTTTGTCTTCTGTCTTGATGATCTGTCCTTTGTTGTGAGTGGGGTGTTGAAGTCTCCCACTACTAATGTGTTGTGATCGACGTGCGCTTTAAGTTTTAGAAGTGTTTCTTTTACGAAAGTAGGTGCCTTTGTGTTTGGGACATAGATGTTCAGTATTGAAATTTCCTCTTGATGAATATTCCCTTTAATGAGTATATAGTGCCCTTCTTTGTCTTTCTTCATTAACTTCAGTTGGAAGTCTGTTTTGTTTGATATTAGGATGGCTCCTCCAGCTTGCTTCCTGGGTCCATTTGCTTGGAAAACCTTTTCCCAGCCCTTTACTCTGAGGCAGTGTCTATCTTTCGTAGTTAGATGTGTCTCTTGTATACAGCATAAGGAAAGGTCTTGCTTGCGGATCCACTCTGTAAACCTATGTCTTTTTATTGGGGAGTTGAGTCCATTGATGTTGATGGATATTAGTGACCTGGGGTTGTTATTTCCCATTAGTTTGGTATAGGTGGTAGTCCTGTGCCTCTTTTGATTTAGTTGCTGAGGCGTTTTCTATTCCCTTTGTTTTCTTGGGTGGAGTTTTCTTCTCTGGGTTGTGATTTTCCTTCTAGGATTTTCTGTAGGGCTGGGTTTGTGGGTACATATTGTTTAAATTTGATTTTGTCATGGAATATCTTGTTTTCTCCATCTATGTTGATAGAGAGTTTTGCTGGGTAAAGTAGTTTGGCTGGGCACCTATGATCGCTCAGGACTTGTAGTATATCTGACCAGGACCTTCTAGCTTTTAATGTTTCTGGGGAGAAGTCAGGTGTAATTCTGATGGGTCTGCCATTGTATGTGACTTGACCTTTTTCTCTTACAGCTTTTAATATTCTTTCTTTGTTCTGTACATTGGGGTTTCAATTATTATGTGGCAAGAGGAGTTTCTTTTCTGGTCTAATCTGTTTGGTGTTCTGTAAGCCTTTGGATTTTTATTGGCATCTCTTTTTTCAGGTTTGGGAAGTTTTCCTCTATGATTTTGTTGAAGATATTTCCCGGACCTTGGAGTCGGGAGTCCTCTCTTTCCTCTATACCTATAATTCTTAGGTTCCATCTTTTCATTGAGTCCCTGATTTCTTGGATGTTTGGGTGAGAGATGTTTTAGCCTTCTCATTTTCTTTGGATGTTGTACTGATTTCTTCCACTGAATCTTCCATGCCTGAGATCCTGTCTTCCATCTCTTGCATCTTATTGTTGATACTCACATCCGTAGTTCCTGTTCTCTTCCCTTGGTTCTCCACTTCCTCTTTTAACTCTGACTGTGTTTTCTTTATTGTTTCTATTTCTATTTTCATGTCTTGTTTGGTTTTGTTCGTTTTGTACATTTCCTTCTCCAGCTTGCTTGTTTTTGTATGAAAATCTTTCATGGCTTTTTCCTTTTCCTGTTCAAGCTCTGTCTCCTTGGCTTGGAGCTCTTTAATGGTGTTGTTCCTTGTTTTGATTTGTAGAATTGTGGCTTCTTTGAATTCCTTCATAGATTTAAGTTCTTCTTGCAGGGACTCTATCACTTTCCATATTGCAGAATTGTCAATGTTTTCATGTGTTTCTGTTGGTGTGTGGTCATCCGAATTGGATGAGCTAGGATGATTCTGCTTTGTTGGAGTCATAATTCCTTGATTTCTATTTTTTTTTTTTGACCTTTCGCCATTGGATGCATTTAGCTGTCTGTTTTCTGTGCTTGGAACCACAGTGGATGATTTGGTGCAGGGGACAGGTTACTTGGCTATCTGTCGTTGCTTACAGGGGGATTTCAAGGTCACTGTGGTTTTAATCGCCTGAGGCACTGTGAGCTGGTGCAGCCTGTTCCCAGGTTGTGAGTAATGGACCAGGATTGTTTCACTGCTCCCAATTCATACTTCCCTATGTTGCACTCTGAGTTATCAGCCTGTAATGGTTCTGATAGTATGGGCCTGTTTGCCCAGGCACAGATTCTGTGGGCTTTGTTTGTCGTCACGGAGGCTGACAGGGTCTGGCTCCACACCTAATATGTCTGGATTTTCCAAGATACAGCTATGGACCCGATTTCTGGTTTCTCTCTAGGCTTCTCGCCACAGGGCTGGACTCTGTGCCTGATTCCCTTCCTGTCTGCGCTGCCACGGCTCCTGTGGGTACCCCAAGCCCCGGATCCTCCGGCTGCCTGAGTGGACCTCTCGTCCCAGCAGCTCAGCCATGGGTGCACGGATCCCTGGCCCCACCCACGCCTGTCTCTCTCCCCAGATGACCTGCCGTGGGTTCGCGGGGATTTGGCTCTGCCAGCCATGCTCCCTCCCCAGCTGCGCTGCTGTGAGTGCGCAGGATTCAGCCCCTCCCTCCCGCCTTTGCGTTCCCAGCTTCCCGCGCTCTCTCGGAACCTCCCGCCCTCCGCTTCATGAGCGGCTGAGGACCACCCGCTGAGCCCCCTGTTTGTTCCTTGCTAAGCCTTCCACTATCTCACAAAGTTTTTTAAGTGGGTATAAGTTCAACCTGATGTGTGGGGAGCCCAATAGGCCAGCGATCTTTAGCCAAGTGGACCCTGATTCTGCCTGCTGTAATTTGGGATCGATCTTACCAGGCGCCTCTCCAAATGGGAGTTCCCGAATCCTGGGTTTAGTGGCTGTTAGAGATGGGGAGAGCCTTGCCCTTGGACTTTTAATAGTCCCTTGGGAGCTGTGAGTGTTCCGGGGGGGGGGGGGGGTTCTAGCCCC
>CAJQZJ010018033.1:13964191-14009498 GCA_907164525.1 Lophiomys imhausi | reverse complement strand
GGGGGGGGGGGGGGGGGGGGGGGGGGGGGGGGGTTCTAGCCCCTCCGGTTTTTGCACAGTGCCCACTAACTCTGTGTTTTTTATGGCTCTTTTTTCCCCGCATTCAAAATGCGTCAGTGTAGGTCGTCGCCATCTTGGCCCGCCCCCACAAATTACCTTTCTAATATTGTTCTTCCAGTTATTTTTTTTTTAATTTAGGAATTTAAGTCTTTTATTTTACTTAAGCAGACAGTCACTTTTAGCCGAGGCTGTGCTGAAATCCACTGGGTAGCTGAGGACTTGAAGTTCATGGTGATCCACATGCCTAATGCAGGGACTACTGACATGAACAGCCAAGCCTTTTTCTATGATTTTTAAAACTAATGCTAGGTTGAGAAATTCCATCTCACATTCATGGTCTCTTTTTTCCTCAGTTGTTATGGCATGCATATATAATAACTAAAAATAACTTACTCAGTTTGTATGTTACTTGCATGTATGTTTTCAAGTCTGAGCACCAATTGATGTGTTTGTCCCTAGAGAAGAATATTTCTCAATGAAAACATGCATACAAGTATTGCTATACAGGCTAAGCAGATCCATTTATTCCATGCATTCTAACATAAACCATATATTCCTATATATACATATATGAATAAAACAATTAATGAAAAGAAGCCATGAATTTGAAAGAAAGCAAGGGAAAATGATGAAATAATATATTATATATTAAAAATAATATGAATATACAAGAAAATAAATTTCTAATTAACTTCTCTAAGACACAAACCTATGATAAAGAAGCCATAAAAGGTGGTGCGGAATTTCTTAAGAATTAAGAATAATAGGATAAAGAAGTGGGAGATTATAATTGAGGGTGAAAATGACTAAATTTCACTGTATGAATACAAAAACTAACAATAAACATTTTTATAAGAGACCAATTAAAACTCATAGATTTTTCTAATGAACATAGTCCCTTTTTAAAAAGATATTTCTTCCTAAATCAATAAACAATTGAAGAAACAATTTTATTTGCTATAAATCCTTTAAATAATAAGGTTGAGATGTATGTAAATAGAATACATATTTCTCTGTAGAAGTGCAATTTAACATCTACACATATGCATGTATTTTCCTTAGCCTGGAAATCACAGTTTATATTCAACGCAGTTATATCTATCATTGACTCATAAAAACAATTAAACCTTTGGATGAACATCCTAATTATTTCCTAATCCTCTTTATGATTAATTAGCTCTGGATATACTGAATGCACACTTATCTAATTTTAAGCCTCTAGCTATTTTTATGTACTTCCATTAGACATTATTAGATATGAAGATATGTTCTTCTAACATTTATAGCTGCCTTTCAGTTTACACTATTAATCCACGAACATAAAATACTCTGGATGATGCTTCTATAAAATTGCAAGGAATCTTTCCAAGTTTCATGCACCTACTTTTCCTGTACACTTTTATTAAATATTTTCAATAAAAAAATAGTGAATTCGTCATCAAATCATATAAAAATAAAATAATGTGGTGGAGATACCTAAAAGTAATAAAATAATCTTGATAAATTTACTGGAATATTCTAAGTGTTGGTGTCAATATGGAATCTGAAATATCTAAAGTTTAATGAAAAAGCAACTACAGAAAGCACACAGCATCATGTATAAGACTGAATTTGGTTGAGACGTAACTTGAAGAAATAAAAAATAAAGGAAAAAAAACTGAATTTGGTTGCTTTTAAAATATTTTAATAATCATGTTTAGAATATTTTTTATAATAAGGCATTCTACATAGTAAATATTCCTTTTGGGTTCATCCTAATGTTTGCATTAATTTCTCCCTCATTTTACTTTGTAAATATTTCACCTTATCATTTATTTAGTGATTCTTCCCTTTGTATGTTCTCTATATGTTTTCCTCACTGACACTTTGTTCTTTATAGGGAACAAAGAAACTATGCCCCAGCTGTGGTTTAATACCACATTATGATTTACATTCCTATATCTGGTTATACATCTAACTGTTGAATTTTTTATCACTTTATGACAAAGTCTATCCTGTGTCTACAGCTCTTTTGCAACAGCGATTAGGTCACTGTTTTACATCTGGATGCTTACTGCCCCTTTATCTTACTGCAATGCATACATATTAAATAATGGTGTGCACAACTGCATGGTTCAAAGATATGTACATATAAATATACATGTCGCTGAGCTCCAACACATGCCTGCAAATCTCTCCAGTGCAGAAGAAAGGTCTGCTTAAATTCCAATTTAAGTTTGATCTTTTCTTTCCTGAAAAATATGCTAACACTGACTTAAATCCTTTGCCCATTCTATTAATTTCCAAATTTTATTGAATCTTTAATCTTCAAACGTTGTATTTGCTTTTCCCCTCATTTTGGAATCATCTGCTTCTCAACACTGTCTCCAGATTGTTAATAAATATGTTAAATAGCGAAGGGCCTGAAACTGATCCTAGAGGGCCTTACTAGGTGTTTTATTTTGAAAGCCCAATATGTTCTATCAATAACAGCTATGCATTTTAATGTGGTTTGCTCTTTGATATCTACCGTACAATGATGTACTGGGATAGATATTATTAAAATGTGAATGTTAATAAACTTTACACATACTATACTTTTAAATTATTAACTTAAAAATCAAAAGAATGACGTTCTTCATGCCCATGTGAAATATAACATGTGAATGAATTTTAATTTAACCTATTTTAAACAAATAAAGCAGGAAAAAAAGTTATACTAACACAAAATTATTGAATAGAAAATTTTTGGACCATATATAGCAGATTACAAAATATTTTGATTCTTCCTTAGTTTCCTTACTTCATACAACACGGACTCTAAATAATTAAATTGATTACCTTTAGTGTTCCATTTGGGCAACTCAAAGGTTTCAATTTATATTTTAAAAATGATTTATGTCTATAAAACCCCCAGAGATTAATAAAATCAGTGCCATAAATGATGTTCACAGTAAACATGAAGAATAAATGCCACCGAACAAACCCCATTTTGCTACCAAAACTACTGCCAGGAAGATCAGGGCTCCACTTGAGACCAAGTTCCAATTTCTGGAAAATAACTAAAACTTCTCAGAGAAGCAATAGGCCCCAAGCAGCCAATCACAAATTGCCCCCACAACCTTTGGTCCTGGGCAAGATAGTTACTTAGCAAGGTGGCTGGCAAGTCCCCACCCTGGACCAGATAGTTACTTACCAATGGGGCTCGAAAGTCTCTGAACCTTTCACTAATCCTGAAGCTACTTGTACCCCTGGATCTTCACTTGCCAATCAGGTTAAAGGTTACCCTGCTGAAGTTCCCCTTTCTGGTTTTAAAAGACCTGCACACTTTTGTTTGTAGTCATCATTTTGGATTTATGATCAACCCCAGCATGCTGGTTGTTACTGCAGAATAAATGTTCTTTGCTTGTGCATACTATTTGTGTCAGGGTTATTTCTTCAGTGATTCTTGGACCCTTACAAACACAGTACCCTTGAAACAAAGCTTATTGTAAGTAGAAAATACTGGCTGTCTTAGAAGCCTTCATTGTCATGGTGGGTTCACAACTGATGATGTTAGACTCATTGGAATTTAAGTGATTACAGATAAAATAAGCAATTTGAAAAATCCATCTGGAAATCTATATGCCTTCCTCTCCCTCTTACACATAGTTTTTCTTTGTGTATCTTTCCATTAATTTATTTATTTGTTCAATTTACATCCTAATCACAGCCCCACTTCCTCCTCTCCTCCCAGTCTCTCCTTCCTATGCACCTCCCACCTACGCTTCCCCACCATGGCATACTAACCCACTTGGCATACCATGCCACACTAAGTGTTTCCTCTTTCAGTGGGTCCAGACAAAACAGCCAGGCTAAGGAGAAGGAACCAAAGAAAGGCCAAAGATTACAAGTCAGAGACCAGTCCTCTCCAATTATTTGAGGACCCACTCAAATGCTAGAAGACCAAGCATCTCAACAGCTTCATGTGTGTTGGAGGCCTAGACCCAGGCCATGCATATTCTTTGGTTGGTGGTTCAATCTCTATGATCTCCCCTGGGCCCAGGATAGTTGGTTCTGTGAGCCTTCTTATGGTGTCCAACTTCCTCACTCCATCCCCTAACTCTTCCGCAAGGCTCCTGAGTTCCATCTATTGTTTGGGTGTGGGTTTCAGTATCTGTTTCTATTATCTGCTGGATGAAGCCTTTCAGGTAACAGTTATGCTAGTAGGTTCCTGTCTTCAGTGGTAGCAGAGTATCATTAATAGTGACAGGGAGTGGCTGTCTCCCTTGGAATGGGTCTCAAATTGGGCCAGTAGTCTTTTGGTCATTCCATCAGTCTCTGTTCCATCTTTATCCCTGCACATCTTGTAGGCAGGCCAAATGAAAAGTATGATTTTATAAATTCAATCAGTGATCACTTTATGTATAATCTTTGATGAAATTTTCTCAAATACCTTTGATTTTATATATTTTAATTTTTATTTCCTCATCATAACTTCACTAAAATGACTGACAATAAATCATAGGGCTTATTTCACTTATATATTCTGAACCATGGCCTATTGAAAGCCATGGGAAGAATTCAAACCTCTTAGAAACTTAGATGCAAGAGCTACAGCACGGGCCATGGAGGAATAGCACCTATTGGACAGTTCCTCCGGTATTTCTCAGCCTGTGGTGAATTTACCTGATTCAACAATGGTGAAAGAAGTAAAATAGATTATGTATTTGATGTTTAATTTGTTTTTGTTTCTATATATTATAAAATAAATTATGACTGCAAAATTTTTCATGAACCAACTTCAGTTAAAAGATGCCATAAAAAGTTGTAATTCTCAAATTTAAAAGGTATGATTTGTTGAATCTCTCTAGGGAGTGTGTCTTCCAGATAGACTGATTTGCTCATGATTTAGTAACTGCTACAAGCCATTTGTTGAATATCAAACATCATTGTTCCAAGTGTTTTCAGGAATTAGCCAACAATGACACACAAATATTGATGTGGGTATCTGCTGGCTGTTCTTAGAAGAAAATAAGACTTCTATATTTTTTTTCACAACAGCTTACTTGGTCCTACTTATTGTCATATTCTTCATCTACTTAACTAAAACTGAGACTATTAGCAATTAAATATGTACCACTAGTATATTTCCTATTAATTTTTCATCATGCATGGACTCACACTATTTTGCTCATCATTAGTATATCTGTTTTGTTCAAGATAAAACAGGTTCTCAACCTCTGTTTCGTGACTCCCTAGAGATATTCTATCTCCAAGTATATTTATACTATAACTCATAACCATAACAGGAGCAAAATTACAGTTTTGAAGTAGTAGCCAAAAGCATTTATTGGTGGTCACCACAACATGATGAACTGTATTATAGGGTAACAGCAATGTCGAGAACCACTGTTCCACAAAATAATTCACTTCTTATCACTGTGCCATTTTTTCTCTCTTTCATATCAAATAATTTAGACAAATGCACAGCTTTGTAAAACTAAATCACAATTCAATACCACATTGATCATGTTATCTATGAATCAGTATGTTATACAAGTATTGTCACTCTGACATAGCTCTAATATTAGATGAGTTCATATTCCCAAAAGCTCTCTTACTTCATATGTCTAGAGATAGTCTTCCAACTGCTTTCTGCAAACAAATATTAGTTAGATTGTCTGTACAATCTTATTTTTCTTAGGTTTTGTTTTCAGAACTGGAATGATTTAAAAAATATAGATTCATTCTCCTTAATTGGTCATATTTGCCTTTACATATATTTTTATATCTATAGATACAGGATTTGGATTTAGATTTTTTGTATTTTCAAATATTTCTTTCAATAATATGTAAAGATTCATGTTCTCTTCATAATGTTTAAGAGATAAATGAAAATTTAAAATAATTAGTGTATTGAACCACTAAAAGACATTCTCAATTATTGCTTTCATGGAAAATGATAATGTAAAGTGTTCATGAACTTCAGGGATCTTATATTTGTGAGGCAGGATGAAGGGAGGTAAGACTGGAATAGAAGAGGTGCCTTCTTCTGTTTGACATAGAGAATTTAAGAGCCTATATTTTTTTTAGAGCATTTGAGAAATTCTCTTTCTACTGAGTGATAGATTGTTTCTAAGCTATTTTTTGGCATGAACTTTTCATGAATCTATTATCAAATCTTAAAGTAATAAAATAAAAAATTTTAAAATGTTAAATATTAAAATGAAGGTGAAATGTGTTTATTAGGTATTACAATAAGTACAAAATACAAATTCATATTTTATATGTGGTGTGTGACATCTAGCATTCAGTACTTTATCATTTTATGCAATCAAACATTTGCAAATCAATTTTAACCTTACTGCTGTAATACTAATGTCTTAGTAAGTTTTAAATTGGTCAGTTAAATTAGGTCATTGGCCGTTTTCTGGGCAATAATACTTGTCACTTATATTGTGTTATATAGAAACTGACAAGATAAATGTATACTTTGCAGAATACTCACAATTTTAGTTGGAAAGAAAAGCATTTTAAATAAGAGCTAGAAACTATGTAAAGGAAAAAGAAAATTGTAAAATGTGTGGGGAAAGAAACCATTATGAAGACTAGAAAAATTAGATCCATCATAGATTTTCAAAGTTTAATAATGTTTCTAATGATTAATATTCAAGTAAATATATATCAATATAATATATATACATAATAATAATAGTCAGCTCAATATTTTCAAGTTCTAGGCCCCTAAAACATTAAAAGGCTATAGATACAACAATGTATTAAAGTCTCTTAAGAGATACTATACAAAAATTTAAAAACAGATACAATATTACAAATAAATTGTGAAGAATAAATGTCTCTAATACTAATTCATATATAAAATGAAACATTTAATTGCCTCTACTTTCCTAGAAGATGTTTTAATGAACTAAAAAATCCCAATCGTTTGATTTTACCAATGAAGACTCAGGACCCAGATTCTGGGATGAAAACCTGCTAGCTCAGTGAGGCAGAGAAAGCACTCAGCTGATCTTCCTATTCAGCTGAAAAACCTAGAGGAAAAAGCCAAGAGCTAAGAAGCTCAGAACTTAGAGGAAGAAGCCTCAAAGGAAAAAAAAAAAAAAAAAAAAACATTCTGAAGGAGAAAATCCAAAGGAGGAAGTCCGCACTCCTCCACGCTGTCTTAAATACCCCTCAGTTCAATGTCTCTACTTTCTGTTCAATCCTGGTCATCTGGTTTCTTGCTCTGCCTTTTGACCTAGGGTTAACTTTATTTAGTCCTGTGTACAGAAAGATTTTGCATTAAAAATGTTTTTTAGGGCTGAGCCACACCAAACCACTTTTTTTCCGTAAGCAGAAAGTTCTTTGATTAAGGTGTGTGCTACGACAGATCCATTCCACAAGTACTTGTTACAGTAAACAGGAAGCTCTTGGGATTAAAGGGGGAACCATCCCACAATAGAAACAGATTTTTCAGTTCACAGTCTCTGGGTTCAAAATATGATCAAATATCCTCCAACAATATTCCAAAGAGAGAGGAATCATTGTGGGTTGGACATAAGGGGAAAGGTATTCTAATAGACAAATTACAAATGAGTCAGTTTTGACTCACATAGCTGTAATATGATTGAAGATGGCTTCATGAAGAGATAAGAGCATTATTAAATATTAAAATTAAGAATTGGTTGCCTATAGGCAGTGAATAAAATTTATTTATTTATATGCAGTTATATTCATTTAATAAGGATAGAAATCTGGGTGTGAGGGAAAGACAGATTGTTAATAAATGTAAATGCCTATAAAATAAAATATAATTGCAAATTGTATTTATTTAATTTTATGATCATTATTAGCCCTCAGATGCATAACTTTATAATATCAAAATGTTTGTATATATGTCAGTTTTCAAAATATTTTGTATGAAAATGAATACTTAAATAGGTTAAATTTTACATCATTACAGTCAATAGGGAAATAATATTTAATCATAGTCCAATTATTTGTATTGCTAAATTCAATATATTAATGAAAATACTTTTACATTTTTACTATTAAGAACAAGAGAAATTTGAACATGACAGGATTAATATAGAAACTGATGTATTAGGTCTATAATTTCTAAAATATAGTCATGTATAGAGTTTGTTGAGTTAATATTGAAATATGGAGATAGAAATTTATCAAAAAATTCAGTTAAAATAACTTTTATTTCTTTATTTATAAACTTGATTTATTTTATTTACTTTTTGTGATTATCATATAATTATATCATATTCCTCTTTCTCTTCTTTCAAATTCTCACATATATCCCTCCTTGGTCTCATTCAAATTCAAATTCTCACATATATCCCTCCTTGGTCTCATTCAAATTTATGGTCTCTTTTTTATTAATTTTTGTCAAGTACATATATGTATATTGATATACATTCCTAAATACATAAATAAATTTTGCTCAGTCTGCATAATGTTAGCTGTGTACACATCTTCATGTATGATCACTTAGTATTGGTGTGCTCATCAATGGGTAATACTATTTTTTCCATTCAGTATTCCTTAGTTGTCCATACTCCTTTGTGTGGGAGGGATTGAGAGCTTATGACATGTTCAGCTCATGTTAGAGAGTCATGTTATTGAGACTTTATATGGTATTACTTATGAAATTCCTGGAAGATACACTCTCATGGCAAATTTACTGATCCTCAAGTTCTTACAATATTACAATATGCTCCCTTCAGCAATGCTGTTTGAGCCTAGGTGTCATCTCTACATGTAGTTTGGTTGTTGTTCTCTGTGATTGTCTCTGGCTATTTTAAATAGATGTTTCCTTTACAAAAGATGAGGACTGAACTTATCTGTATATACAATAACCAATATTTATAATGTAGTTAATAACTATGCAGTTTTATTTAATGGGTCATTATGGATTTTCCTGAGATCCATGACATCACTAGTTTTAGGTTGTTGGCTAGATTTCCTATGCCAGGTAAAATTTCCTTGTTGTAGATTAGGTCTTAACAATAGTCCAATTAGAGAACCCCTGTTTACCTCCATGATATGAATTCTTCTACCTGACCTTTAGAGTGGTAATGCCGTGTTGGTCATTGATGTTGATTGTAAGCACCATAGCTGCATGGGAGAGTTGATGACTTTCCTCCTTTGGGCGCTTGTGTGGGTATTCTGGTATCATGAGTGTTAGTACTCATGGAAAAGGCATTCAGGTCAGCGTAAGGTCAGAGGCCTCTGCACCCTGTGTAGAACATGAACTGTTCATGATAATATAGTCCTGTGCATGATAATATGAACTTCAATTGTTGGACCTGCTGATAAGGTCAAAGTCTGGCATTAGTGGAAAGTCCCTGAGCTTGATGCTAAATGATGGACTGTTTTTTTCTAAGTGGGGTTCTGCTAATGACCAGCATGAGTAAGGAGTTTTTTGGAGCCTAGGGACAGATGTGTGGTGTCGCACAAGTAACGCACCTACCACCTGTTGACTTTCAAGCAAGTGGCTGTGAATAGCTTGAGTTGTCACTATTTACACAATCATAATCCTGATCACCTGAGCAGTGACATCATTGGTTGTTTTATTTAAAGATATCATAACACCAGAGTAATAAAAGCTCCATCATTACAAAAAGCCCCCAATTGTTTCTATTCCTCACTCCCCCCTCTCACTGGGTCAATTACCCCCCAACCTTTTTTTTTTTTTTTCATTACAAAGCACAATTTCAGCAAGCCAAAAATAAATGTCTAGCCAGACATGTCCTGTAGACATGAGCACATACCCAACTGGCAACAAATCCAGTTACACAGTTATGTAAGATGAGAGACAGATTAAATATTTTGGGTATAAGTCTATATTTACCAAATAGGACCCCCTCTGTCAACACACTTTCTTAATTGTAGACAAGGATATGCTAATTGTACCAAACAATCTTTCCTGATATGTAACTATCAATTTCTGATACCATCTTTTCAAGAATCATTCTTTAAGACGCTATTGCTATTGATCAGACAAAACTTCCCTATTTTGTAAGTCACTATTGATCAGATACAACTTCCTCATTCTTTAGATTAGTTTCTGTAGCTCAGAAACAGCTTCCTCAGAACAGCTATGCAAAGAGAACTCACTGATCCTCACAACTGCCACAGGCATACTTGGTGTTACTGCAGCTGTTTCTCTAAGGACATAATCACCTGTCCCAAAAAAGCCAAGACTAATGGTCACATCTAGAGGATCAATAGACACAGGAAGAAAAGAGCATGGTTTTATTCCTTGAAGAGGTATGGAGAAAAACATAGAATCATCCACAGGGCTTTCAGCCGGTGTGATCCAGGCTCTACCTGTGACCCAAAAAGTGAAACAATTGCTATGAATATAAACAGCATAGTGAAAACAAGGAGCTTGTAGCACATGTGATTTAGGTAAAAAGCATAGGTCCACCAAATTCACCATGGTTCCTTGACAAGGGAGATGTCTCCATGGACCTTACCACAGTATATTTACATCAGTGAAGCACTCATGCACTGTTCATGAACCACTGGCAGGGTTCCTTCTTCCACCTCATCAGGGGAACCCAAACCCCACACCTTCTATCTGAGGATTGTCATGTAGCCTTCAGGGAGAATTTATGGGCCAAATCCTTTCTCCAGAGAAGAAACTTGCCCAGTGAACATGTGGGAATACCTCTCCATGGTAGTGATATCTCTTGGTGCCCTGGCTTTCAGTGTAGATTATCTTTTGTTCATGCCTCTGCCTGTACCTGGAGTTCTTCCTCAACACCCAATGACCATGGAATAATTAGGGGTATTGCACCCCTTTTCTTATAAATTACATGTAATTCAAGTATCCCTGGCATTCATAGTTGCAGCAAATCAAACACATTCACCTCTAGTAATCCTCCCACTGCCCAAGGTTAATAATATTCTTTTTCACAAAATAAACTCTCTGTTTCTCTCCACCATGATTGTATGAGACTCAGCTATTTATTGTGTGCATGAGGAGGAAGTCTTTCCCTCCATGAAGAAATCATCACTAGACATGCCTGTCTAGCTAGGCTTGCTTGAGATGGCAGTCTCCTGCTTTGCTACCTCCATCACCACCTAGTCAGATCTCCTATCTGTTCCTCTCTGAGCACCCAGAGCTCTGTCACCACTGCTTCATAATGCAGGAGGGATTGAGAAAAGGAAGGCAGATGGAGTTATCCACCTTCTGGAGGGACAAGCAAGAGTTCCATTCAGACACTAAGATATCCTTATTTTCTGTGTCTTTTTAAAGCAAGTTTTTTGTTTGTTTGTTTTTTTAAGATAAGGAGGGCCTAAAACTTACTATGTTATTGAAGATGACTTTGAACTTTTTATCCTATTGTGTGGTATCACAAGATCTGGGATTTCAATCTGCATAATTTTTTCCCAGTTTATAAAGTCCTAGAGATAAATCAAAAGGTTTATGCATGATAACAAAATTACTTCTCAACCCTACATATATATATATATATATATATATATGTGTGTGTTTGTAATATTTACATACACACATACTGTTATATATAAATAACATACCTTATATAACATGTATTTATAAATAATGTGTGATTATTACATGTTTATATAAATAGCATATATTTTTTGTAGTCTGCTAGGACTTCATCTGAACATCAGGAAAAATTCCCTGGGATAACCTATTTGATATTGGTCATTTCCATTGCAACAGTATATTCACTATCATTAAATCATTAAGTCATAGATAATAGAGCAATCTATGAAGCATAAAAACAAACTGTTTCTATGCCATAGATGACACTAAATACTATTTAAACTAAATAATTATAATAATTTCTAAAAATTTTATGATGGTCAATGCTATTCAATTATAGTGTATGATAATAATTAATATAGTGCATGTCTTCTCAGTTCTTCTAATCACCAAATCATATTTTGAAGGTGTCACTGAAAACATTTATTATTCATTTTGTATTTCCACACATGTTGATTTGTTACTTACTTTTTTGATATTTTAAATTTCTTAAAATTATCATTCAAGGAGTTAATGAAGTAACTGAGTAAGTAAAGTGCTTGTTGTCCAAACATAAGTACATGAGTAAGAATCCCCAACACATTGTTATGAATCTGGGCATAGTGGCAAACATCTTTACTCCAGCTCTGATTTGATGGAGACAAATTTATCCATGAAGATCCATTTTCACTGTCATGGCCAAATGGATGAGTGCTGAGTTCAATAACTGATTTGGAAATAAGTTGAAGAAGGGTTGGAAAAGGCACTGAGCGTTACCTTCAATGTAGAGAGAAGGGAAAGGGAGTGAGATATTATCCTTCAATCTAGTTACCATGTATTTTTATTGAGATTTAAAAGTCTTCAGCCTGGGCACATTATAGGCATCTAGTGTAAAGTAATTAGGCATAGTCAAAATTCAAGCATAGTTTAAAAGAAAATTTCTTCTAAAAAATGTTTCTCTGAATTTTTCAAAAATAACACTTGACAGAGAGTACGATATGATTATTATGAACATTTTTGTGTATTTCATTTGCCTAAGAAAATTGTGTCCAAAATTGCTGTGAGACATTATGCTTTATATGAAAATAGAATTGTCTGGATTGGAGACTGTTGAAATATGCTCTGTGAGTATACAAAGTTGGAGTAGAATAGAAAAGATAGAAAGTAGAACAGATTCAGCTATTGATTTGTAGCTCAGCTTTGCAGAATATTAAACAATATTTGTTAGAGGAAAATATCAGTATTTAAATTATTTTGGTCAATTATATTCATTGAAATAAATGCAGTTCTCTTCAATTTAGATATATCATTAGAGTTAAAATATTTAATATCTTATTGAAGCATTATGTATCAAATAAAGAAGTTGCATATTCTTCTAGTCATTTAAAGTATAGTCATATATATCCTATTGAGTATGTATATATTTATGTATATATATATATTCATGTATATATATGCATACATGTATGTGTATCATATCTATGTATATATATTCATAGATGTCCTATTAAGTTAAATTAGTGTTGACCATATGCACCTGGCTGTAGAGCTGACCACTGGAGCCTGAGTAACTTACAAGTGGCCATGTCCTTGAAAATTAGCTCTCCCTGTCCCAGCAGCTGTTACCTGCCTGGAGCTCTTCAAAAACTAGTAAAGCCTTGTGAGCCCTTCACCTATCTATCCATGGTGGAATGGTTTGATCTTGCTTTATTGCACAGGTCTTATGCAAGCAACATTTTTGAGTCCTTCACTGGCCTCTCCCTACCCCATCTCACTTTCTTCTTAAAGTGCCCTGTAAACTCCAGAAATCATAGATAAGAGAAATAGCGGAAGGACACCTCAAAGGACAGGCAATGCCAGTGAGATGTGGGCAGATATAAGACAATTAAAGTATTGGGATTGTCAAGGTTTGGGGAGGTGAATTGTGGTACAGTTAGGCCCCATCTTGAACTGAGTCACACGAGCTAGTTATTGCCGTAGTGATGGGTTGAATGCCAGAAACCAGCCATGATACTTCAGCCTATCTCATCATGCTGAAATGGACTCCATGTATCTATCCAGCCTTACCTCTCATATTCACCAAAATCAGACAGAGTTTTAATAAATTCTTATCTTTCAAACAATCTCTCCAGTGAGGATTTACATTCCTGTGCAGATGATATTTCTGTATTTCATGGTGCAGAGTCTCTAATTTTCCTACCATTTGTATTTAATCTCATTCATGAGAGTTCATTTTTGTTTCCTTTGCCTTGCTATTTTTTTGACTGACAGTGTAGTTTGGTGCTTCCTTCCCCTGATATTTACTGTTGCCGAATACTTGTGTCACCACTTTGATGATCAGCTTTGCCGTAGCTTTTCCAGGTGGCCTAAAGATCAGCACTATTAAGTTAGTTTTCACTTCATAGCACTAGAGTCTCATTCTAAATGGTATGTACTTTTCCACATAGAGCCTTGAAAGACCCAAAGGTCCTCGATATCTTCTTTTGATATTGGATCATTTTCGAAAGTAAACCACCCACCATAGATGTTGGCACATGAGCATCACTGCTCTGTGTAGGTTTCTCTCTCTCTCTCTCTCTCTCTCTCTCTCTCTCTCTCTCTCACACACACACACACACACACACACACACACACACACACACACACACACACACATCTTTTCTCTGTCATGTGAAGTTCACAGCATATTCCCTGTCTTTGCCAGGAGACACACTTTGAGTTCCTAAATCACCAGCAGGAAAAATACATAATGTGACAATATCAGGTTCCCCTCACATGCCCACCCTTTGCTTTCCAGTTTCTGCTTTACTTAAGCTCTTACAATATGTCCTTTCTTTGTTGGAAACTTAGCTCTATGTCTTAAAATGTTTTACTCACGGTATCTAGTGTCTATTATAGATAATGCTTCCAGTTATCTTGATCAGCTATCTTGATGAAAATAGGGGTTACATTCTATACATCTTTATATCCATAAACGATTATTTGAAAAAATAATAATTTCTTCCTCTGGTATAATAACAATGTGTAGTAGAGCTATTTTGGCAGAATTAGACACTGTTTTCCACATCCTGATACAATTTTTAAATGAATATGACCTGAAATGATACTATGTATTAGATTTTATTTGTAGACTTCCTTCTAAATGTAATAAAGACATAAAATTTTCATTTAAAGGAAAATAAAAAATAAAGTGTCTTCATTAATAATTGAATTTGTATTATAGCATGGGAAGTTTTAAATGGATTAACTAAGGTACTCAGTACATGGATTGAACTTCAATGAAGCAAGGTGTATATAGTATGTTGAGTTGTGATTTATATGAAACTAACTTACTGCAATAACAGCTACCTATAAGTAAAGAGGTATTGACTGATCAACTGATGAATTACAGTTGTTGTGCTAAAGGGAACTAGGTTAGTTTAAGAATCATCACTGTTCTCTGGGAACTTGCAGGCCATCCAGGCTAGGCAAGAAGGCAGACTAACTGCAGGTCTTCACCTATCCCATCCCTCTTCCAAGTTCCAGTCTCATCTGAGCTATGTAGTAGACCACCTGCTGTGACCTTCTCTTACTCTCTGTCCACATTGCCAACAGGGATCATCATTCATAACTCAAGCCTAAAGGAAAGAAGTGCCTATTAAGTTAAAAAGAGCATACACCAATAGACTGGTCCAGAAAAGAAAGCCCCTAAGCACATAATAAACAAAATATTAAATGCACAGAGAAAAATAAAGTATATTAAATGCTGCAATGGAGCCAGGCATGGGGATGCACGCCTTTAATCACAGCACTCAGGAGGCAGAGGCAGATGGATTTCTGTGAATATAAGGCTATCCTGGTCTACAAAGTGAGTCCACCACAGCCAGAGATACACAGAGAAACCCTGTCTCGAAAAAAAAAATCACAAACAAACAAGCAAAAATTGCAGTGGAAAAAGACCAAATAACATATAAAATTGGACTTACTATAATGTCACTTGATTTTTAGCCTGTATATGACTGTTGAGCTAAGAGAAGCTGATATGTAGGGACACTCCACATCAGGGGAGTGGGAAGGGTGGGAGAGGGAGGAGAGGGTGGGAGGCTGGAACTGGGTGGGGTGGAATTAAGGCACTGTAATGGAGATATAACTTGAAGCAATAAATTAAAAAAAAAAAAGAATTGTCATCTACCTTTCCAGCACCATGCCTTTCTTGGTGCCACCATGCTTCCATCCATGAAATCAATAGACTAAACCTCTGAAGCTGCAAGCCAACCCCAGTTAAATGTT
Source organism: Lophiomys imhausi (assembly GCA_907164525.1). Classification (NCBI taxonomy): domain Eukaryota; kingdom Metazoa; phylum Chordata; class Mammalia; order Rodentia; family Muridae; genus Lophiomys; species Lophiomys imhausi. The sequence goes on along the minus strand of CAJQZJ010018033.1, from coordinate 13,993,696 downwards.
TTCATTTATAAGAGTTGCAGTCATGGTCATGGTGTTTCATTCTAGAAATAGTAACCACAACTAAGACAGTAACCAACTAATACTTGATTTGATTTAAGGCTCATTTCATGAATTGGAACCCATATTCAATACTGGTTTGTTACCATAAACCCTGGGACTAGATAGGCCAGGAAACTAGGAGAAAACCAAATGCTACCATTTAAAAAATAAAAGTAGTAATAAAGTGACTCCTAGTGATACTATACTATTCTCCAAATCAGTGGCTAGCCCACCCATCATCTTATGCTTTTTCTTTGTTTTGTTTTGTTTCTGTTTGTTTTGTGACATTTTAATTTGTTGTTTGTTTTTTTCTTTGAATAATTGATTGATATTATATTATATTGTATTATATTATATTAATTATATTATTTCCATAGGGGCCTGTCTGTTTTCAAATGAGAGAGAGAAATGGCAAGGGGATGGAAGGGGAATTGAGGAGGGAAGAACTGATAGTAGTTAGGGGAGAGAAAACAATTATTTGAATGTACTTTATTTAAAAATACTATTTTCAATTTTAAAAAATTACTAACATGCTTACAGAAATGTGCCAGACAATGAAATTTGGTTAAAAGTGAAGTACAATTTGTCTTGCATTTAAAAAAAGAATCATCACTATTTTTCTTTAACGTTCAAAATCTCACCTGGCGGTCCAGGTTACATGGACACAAAAGTCTCACTGATTCCAGAGAGTTGAGAGTGGAGAGTGTAAGAGATTCCAGACCAGAACTTCGCTCAGAAAATAGCTATTTAATCACAAAAATAACACTGAAAAGAAGTGAAGCTGCAATGGTGTTTTTTCACATCATAAAGCCAGGGGAAATAATATACAAACTTATACCCAATCAAGTAATACCATTTTAGCATTTCCTTTAAAAAGTATAACTATATTTTCCTTTAAACACCAAAACCAACTCTTCATGCTTATTTCTTATTTTGGTTTGTTTCATCTTTTAGGTAAAATTAAATATAAGAGTAATTTTATCTTGTTTTGCTACAACTTGTCCATATCCCTTTATTCTATACATCTCTGTAGTTTCCAAATAGATTTTTTAACGTAGCAGTATAAAGTATAATAGTATTGATAAGAAGCCAGACGGATGCATAGCAAGTGAATAAATACTAAACACATTGGTACACTGAGATTATATAGCGTCAAGGAATTTGGGGAAATGAGCCAGTTGTGCAACAGACAATTCTCAGAAAGCAAGGTTGCAAGAAGTAACTGGCAGTCCAAATTTGAACTCCAGCAGGCAGTCTTAAAGCAGGAGTACAAAAGAGCTCAGCCAGAACAAGGACTAAAAGACATTAGGCTTCCAAGCCAAATGTCCCATTACATATCAGAGGCCTGATCTGAGGCACATAAACAAGGGCAAGACTCTCGACTGAGACTACTGGCAATCATCTTAATATTGGCAATGACACTGTGTTCAGTGTTAATGATGCTGTTACTAGGAGTACTTCTGACTAAATGGATATTACTCATGTGAGTAGTAGGGGCTTTACTTGGCTGCATCACAGAAGTAGAGTTTTTTTTTTTTTCATCCATGTCTCTAGTAAGAGGATTTATTTCCTTGTATCTTTATATATTTCTCTATAAAGCCTAGAATGGCATTCATGAACTCTAATCTGACCACTTCAATTTTGCTTCCTTTCTTCTTCAATCCAGACTTCATAATGTTGTTTGATTAATTTCAAAGCCAAATCCAGTAGCTTGTAATGGGTCAGACTTGTAAGCCATATTAAATGCAAATTTTGCTCTACAGTATTCTGGAGTTTGTAGAAGAAAATCCATATATTATTTAAGCTTCAGATTTTATGGCTGTAGTATAATGTTTTATTTGTCATTTATATAATTTTTTTTTCTATTCAGCTTTTTAATTTCATTAGCAGAAAATGCAATAATTTCCCTTATCATAGCACTTGCAACTTTTTTATCCAGGATTTTTCTAAATAGTTGACTTGACACCATTTGCAATAACAATCAGCAGTTTACGATGTTGGTCAATGAGCTTTCTAGTTTCCCCAATTGATTGTGTCTCTTTAATCATTTTGCATAATATTGTTTTCTGCTGCAAACAGATTGGTTATATCAAGGTGCATATAGCAATGACCAAAAAGTTTTATTCCTGTTAATATTATAAAGTTGAAATTTTTTCCAGAAACATTTTAGCAAATAAATATTATAACATAGAAAAGCAATTATACCATAAAATCATTTGTAAATTTTCTTGCTTTTATAAACACTCTAAAGTACATAGAAGATTGCAATGAAATTATGGATACTTGATATCCAATCTTTTTCATTATTTATTAATTCTAGTTACATCTCAGTCACAATCCCTCCCTCCTCCCCTACCAGTCCCATCCTCCCACCCTCTAATCCTCTCCCACCTATCCTACTCCTTTGGTGTGGAATATCAGCCCCCCTCAGTTCATCCCCACTGGGTAAAGTGTCCCACCAACAGGTAACAAAGTCCATGACTGAGACTACCCCACCATTACTTGCTAAGAGATCTGAATGATGATGAAGTTGCCTATATGCTATATTTTTATAGGGCAGTCTAGGTCAATTCTAAGATTTTTTTATTCTTTTTTTGGTTAGTGTTTCTCTAGGAGCCTAGGTTAGTTGATTCTGTTGCTCTTCATGTGTTGATCTTGATCCCTCTGGGTCTCTCTATTCCTCCTCCTTCTCATATATATATCACAACTTTCTACTCCCTCTCCCACCTGTCCTACTCCTCTGGTGTGGGATATCAATCCCCTTCAGTTCATTAGTTACATGAGGGCTCTAAGTTTTTAGAGCTCAGGTTCTAATACCAACAATAAGTAAATGGGACTTTTTGAAAATGAAAAGCTTCTGTAAGGCAAAGGACACTGTCATTAGAACAAAACAGCAGCATACAGATTGGGAAAAGATCTTCACCAACCCCACATCTGACAGAAGGCTAATATCCAAAACTTTCAAAGAACTCGAGAAATTAAACACCAAGAAACCAAATACTCCAATCAAAAAATAGAGTACAGAGCTAAACCGACAATTCACAAAAGAGAAATCTCTAATGGCTGAGAAATGCATGAAGAAATATTTAACATCCTTACTCATCAGAGAAATGTAATTCATGAGAACTCTGAGATTCTATCTCATACCTGTCAGAATTGCTAAAATGAAAATCTCAAATGACAGCACATGCTGGCGAAGATATGGATAAGGGAACACTCTTCTATTGCTGGTGGGAGTACAAATTTTCACAAACACTATGGAAATCAGTCTGGCAATATCTTAGAAAACTTGGAATAGCTCCATCTCAAGACCTAGTCATACCACTCCTGGGGATATATCCAAAATATTCTTCACCAAACCACAAGGACATGGGCTCAATTATGTTCATAGCAGCTTTGTTGTAATAGCTAGAAACTGGAAACAACCCATATGCTCTTCAGCCAAAGAATGAAAATAAAAAACAAAAACAAACAAATAAACAAAAACTGTGGTACAGTTGCACAATGGAATACTACTCAACTATCAGAAACAAGGAAATCATGCAATTTGCAGCCAAATGGATTGAACTAGCAAAGCTCATCCTGAGTTAGCTTACCCAGACCCAGAAAGATACATATGGCATGAATTCACTTACAAATGAATGTTAGCCATGCATTACAGGATAACTATCCTACAACCCACAGATGCAAAGGAATAGGAACCTAGCAATAATAACTATCCTACAATAAATTCTACCCAGTAGCATATCAAAATAGATGATGAGACACACAGTCAAACATTAGGTGGAGCTCTATGAGTCCTGTATAATAGAGGGAGAGGAATAAAAGTTTTCTTTATGTGCTCTGAGGAATTCATACATGCTGATTTTTAAATAGAAATATTCAAAATTTTCCCTTTTTCTTTCTGTTGAAAATATCAAAAACTTCTTTTCAATTTTTCTTGCATGGTAACTTTAATTCTTCAATAAATATCAGATAATTAAATAACTATTTCATGTGTTCTTCATTTATTTTTTTATTTCAATCAAATTTTGCTATTAGAACAGTGATAATGTGTGGGTAGAATCATGAGCCATTTGAAATTATTACATTTGCCAAACAATGAGGAACAAAGAAATCCACATCAAACTTAAAAGAAGAAAAAAATCTCCATGGTTAGGCCATGGAGATATTTAGTAAATGGTCAGAAGGACAAGAACAATGGAAGTGGCTGCATCTACCTGGCTTCTATTTACCATGGACTGTTGGAATTTTTAAAAATAATACATGGGCTCAGGTCAACAATCTGTCCTAGAAGAAAAACACTCACTGGTTTTACCTATATTTCCACTGGGAGTATGCATGTAATTCATACATATTTACATATCTACAGACACTGAGCTAACACAATCTACTGATTTCTGAAGCTTTGGGATGGATTTCTTTCCAGAATGACATCTGTAGTCAAATTTCTCAAGTTCAGTTGCTTGCCCAGAACTACTTGTTTATTTAATTTCAAATTTATACTCATACTGCTTTATACTTAGATTTCCATATGTTGTGCCATTCTGTTACTGAGTACAGTATGTTGAGTACAAGGTGTCATATATTTATCACATTTCCATAATTTTCTCATACTTTATTAAACTGAATGACTAAAGTTTGGGGGGTTGTATAATTAAAACTGAAGTAATTTGATAAATTAAGAAACAAGGCTTAAAACTCTCAAAAATGTGTTTACTTCTAACTTTCATAACAGTTAAGTGTTTTAAAGAGACTATGTTTGGGAAAGGACAGGAGTTTGGAACTTGATAGAGCAGTTTTAAGTAATAATTACTTCTAACAGAAGAAGTTTGGAACCTACAGTACTCTATTGAAGTCTATTTTATAAATTTATATATATGAATATGTAAGATTATGTCAGTTCTAGCCATATAAAAGAGTAAAATAAGAAAGCAAATATCTAAATGTACACAATAAGTAAAAAGATTAGTTTTGTCAGTGCCATTTCATTAAGCATTATCTTTATTACATAATCATATTTCCCCTCATTTTGTCATTCTATGTGTTCTGAATATTTTGATTTTTGACATAAAGAAATATTTCTTCTAACTTTGGGTTTATATTTTAGCATAATTTTAAAGCTATCATAGTAATATTTCAAAAATTACCCAAACATGACTTCACAAATACATTTTTTTCATTTTTAAAACAAAAGACTCAAATGAAAAAATAGTAATGTAAATTTGATAATTTTTCATGGGTTTTGTGAGTTATATAATCCAGAATTAATAATGGGTAATAAAATAATGAACACTAATTGGAGATTCATAGTGAGAAAAATGTGTAAAAAATAAAGGGATGTTGATATAATTGCAACAGCATGTGATTAGGAAGTAGAAGCAATGCGTTTCCTCTAACCCTGAGAAAAAGAAACAGTAAAAAAAAATGTGTAAATGAATTATAATTTCTATCAGGAAAACAAAATCTTCCAGAAGTCTTTTAGTACACAACATATTTTTGTAAATATAAAAATTCAGATGAGTATTTATCAGTTTCAAAAGTTTTTAAACTCACGTTTTTGAATGGTCTGTATACTTAGTTATCAATAGTAGTGTCTCCCCACTTGCCACAATTTATTTCAAGCAGGCACTTAAGAACATATCAATTTGTTGTTGTTGTTTTAAACCTGGAAACTGTCCAGAAGCTTGAAAATGCCATGAGATAACAAGTGATTCTTTCCCCCCCAAAAAACTTTGAATTTCAAGTAGTAAAAAGCTTGAGTCCAAGTGTGTAAGATGATACAGATGTCATGTTCAGAAGAGGCTGCAGAAAAGTGACAGGGAATTACTAACTCAGAGACCAGATGTCAGAGAATTGGTTCCATTGTTCATTTGGGTTTCTTTCTTTCACAAAGTAGCACCTATTTAATCCTAATTGTAGCAGGAATGTCAAGATGTTTAGCTTTTTTTTTTCCTTAAACATTGAAAGAAGAAAATACTTTATTGAAGCCAGAGAGATAACTCAATAGTTAAGAATGTGTGGTGGTTTGAATGAGAATTTCCCTCATATTCTCGGGTATTTATTTGAAAATTTGGTTCCAGAGTTAATGGCACTGGGTAAGTTTTAGAAGTGCTGCCTACTGGGAAAAAGTATGCAGGCATATCAGGTAGTGAATAATCTGTAAAGAGGTGAGAATGAATAAATTGGTTCAATTTGACTTAGTCAGACTGGATCATATACCAGGAGTCATATGTCAGGCAGTTTATTGCTAGCATATTCAAACACAGTACAATTTGGGGAAAAAATGTTCCTGGTGTAATACAATCTTTGGTGTTCAAGGAGGCATAATTGCATCAAAACTCAACTCAAAGTATGCAATTTCTTCCAAGAACACGGTTCTAGAGGTTGGCTACATTTATTAGCTTAAGGGCCTGGTGGAGCACTGGTGTGGTCTCAGTCATATAGATACTGTATAGGTCACTTGGGCTATTATGTGTCTCTGTCCCTGATTATGCAAGTTTAGGGGAGCCCTTAGCTATCCAGAAAATATAAGGTTCATTTATATTTTATTTAGAATACTAGCCATATTGGCTCCTCATTCTGGGAGCTTGATATGGCCTGCCCCGGCACATAATGTAGATAGTCAAGCTATTATTCATGTACAATTCCCAGCTTTCTGGGTGAAAAGAACAGGCTTTATGTCCATTCCTTTGAAAAGACAATCTTCTTGATTAACATTCCTAGTTTCTCTGGAGATCTGTGGGTGCAAGGATCTTTGTGCTCCCAACAGAAATATATTACTGGGAGTGGGTTTGAGAGTTTATAACCATGTCCCACTTTCAGTTCATTCTCTTTGCTAACATTTGAAGCTATGAGCTCTCAGCTTCTTGCTTCTAAAACCATGCCTCTTCTGTACCATGCCAAACTCTTTATAGTCTGATGAGGGGAATATTTAGATCAAAAGTCTTCAAGAGTTCTCTCCAAGGTCACAAAGAGATTAAGATGTGTGGAAAAAAATCAAGATTTTTAGATGGCTTCCCTAATGTTTCAAGTATATTCTTTCTTTCACAGTATGACTAGTAGCCTCTTCTGAAATTACTGCAGAGATACAGGTAGAAATGCTTCTTATTACTCAGATGCTTACTTCATTTTCTTCAGGGAAAAAATCCTCATTCTTTATGGCAAACTTGGCTGATTTGTCTCTACTTCGATTATGGTATAATAGAAATGTGTATTATTACAGTGGTTTGTGACTGATGAACTGTGGAAATTCCTTTTTATGCCTCAGTAGTTTTTAATTTCACTATTTCAATTTCCAAAATTGTATTTAGTTTAGCAATATACCATATTGTTTACTCTTCTATGGCCTCTATTATTTTTTTCAATGTTGTAGCATTTGATTGTTTCCACAGTTTTCATTTGACCAATTTCATCCTTGGAAAAAAAATAAAAAAAATAAAGGGAGTTGATACAAATTCTGATTTATAGACTGTGAAAGAGTAGAACTTAAGTTGCTATAAAAGCTAACTTACAGATGATAAAGGACGGAAACTTAGCACAGCATACTATGTTAGGAGATAATACTTAAGAAATAATAAAGAAAAATATCAGTAATGTAGTGATTAAATTTATTGTCCAAGATTACACATTTAATTACCTATATTGCTTCTGCAAGTACTGTAAACCTAAGATATGCTATCTAGTTGTGTCTGAATGGTCTTGGGAAGCAATTATCTAACAAGGACTGTGAATATTCCAGTGAGATCTTTAAAAATTAATTAATTAATTAATTAATTAATTAATTAATTAATTAATAAGAGAGTAGAATTGAGTCTCTTGGGAATAATAAGCACAAGAGAGCAAATTGTCGGTGACTTTTGGATATTAAAAGTGAATTCTACAATTATCAAAAGCAATACCCATGAAATCTCAACAACATGGCTACCAAAAACATCACTTGTATGAGAACAACCCTATGAACAAGGAAAATTCAGGTGTCCTCTAGGACAACTAAGGAATTCTGAGAGCAAAAACACACTCCAACTGGTCACCTAGCACCAAATATTCAGCACTGAAATATATATATATACAAATAACATTATAGAAGTAACATTACACAGATTGAGCAGTTCGTACTTACAAATTTAGGAGCATGTGTGTCTAGGGGATGGGGTGTCTATCTTACTTTTCTACTACTGTGATAATACACCATGACAAAGGCATTTAATTTGGTGGCTCATGGTCCCAGAGTGTTAGAGAGTACATCCATCATCATGAATAGCAAGGCAGTAGGTAGGTATACATAGTACTGAAGAAATAGCCAAGAGCTTACATTTGATCTGCAAGCAAGGGGCAAAGACAAACAAATCTAAGTGGCATGGGCTTTTGAAACCCCCAAAGCCCACCTCCAGTGATATACCTCTTCAAACAAGGTTATGCCTCCTATTCCTTCCCAAACAGTTTCACCAGCTGGGAACCAAGTGTTCCAATTCATTCATCTAGGTGGGCTATTTCATTCAAACCACCACCATATGTAACAGTAATGAAAGGAAAAGAGGCCATTGATGTGAAAGAGGGCAGTGAACTACATGGGAGCATTTGAAGGGAGGAAAGTGAAGGGGAAATTTATGTGATTACAATAAAATCTAAGAAATATGTTTTTAAATCTTTTAATTCATTTTTAAAAATGATGAATAGTAGAGTAAGATGACTCCAGGATACTTTGCATGCAGGAGGTAAAGAAACCATCCTCCTCTAACTAAGAAAATATCTCCCTGAAGCTAGCTCTTAAAGTCCTGAAATGTGTTAATGAAAGTTGCAAGGGGAAAAAGTGATTTCACTCAGCTTCGAACATATACTTTCCAAAGCTCGGTGAAATCACCTAGTATGGGGGCATACTAAGACACCAAGCTACCAGAGAAGATGTACTCATTTGTATAATGGTGACAGGACTGTTTATAGGGGAAACTAATTCCTTTCTTTAACAGATTTGAGGCTTTTTCCATAGAAGACATTTATGATCAGTACCATAAACATGGTAAAAACTCAAGGCATAGGCATAGGTGAGCACCTCTTGATGTTGTTTTGCTAAATGACCATCCTGTCAAACCGCCTTCTAAACATCTATGTCTATATCCAGTGGTATGTTTTGATCCTAAACTCAGTAATACAAGCTGCTTAATGCAGTGAATAGTGGTTTGTGCAGAGGTTTGTTACTCTTCGAAGTAATGAAATAATATGTGAATCATAATACTTAGCTTTCAGTGAGATAGCTCTACCATTGCCCTCACTACCCTCAAAGGTCTCAATGGCTCAGGAGACATCTCAGAAGAGAGGATCAGGAATTTAAGAACAAAGGGATGGTGAGAATGTTGTGAGATGTCTTTTTCCCATAACCTGGTTGTTCCAAACATACATCCATTGATATTGTTATTGTCAAAAATATTGCAGGATATCAGACCAGTAACAATGCTTAATTAAGAGATAGAAGGGACTTTAGATGCTTCAGGTCTTGTTGGGAAAATATTGGCAGTTTCTTGATGACTGCTTAGACAGTAGGTATAGAACTTTAAACTCATAGAGATAGATAATAGAATATTAATATCAGTTTCCAAATACATATGGACTGGACATTGGGAATGCATGTTATACTTTTTAATTTTCATAACTGTGGCCTAATTGTTCTTATTGTTTTGTGCATTGTATTTATTGTTATAAGAAAAATAGCCTTTTATTGGACTAAAATGGGGGAGCTGTTGGAGGGAAAAAAGATAATTAGACCCATACTTATCACCTTGTACAAAACTTAAATCCAAGTGGATTAAAGACCTTAACATAAGCCTGGACACATTAAATCTACTAGAAGAGAAAGTCGGAAAAACCCTTGAACTCATTGGCATGGGTGACAACTTCCTGTACAGAACACCAACAGCTCAGGACCTAAGACCAACAATCAATAAATGGGACCTCATGAAACTGTAAAGCTTCTGCAAGGAAAAGACACAGTCATTCGAACAAAATGGCTGCCTCCACATTGGGAAAAAAATCTTCACCAACCCCACATCCGACAGAAAGCTAATATCCAAAATTTATAAAGAACTCAAGATATTAAATGCCAAGAAACCAAATAATCAAATCAAAAAATGGGGAAAAGAGCTAAACAGAGAATTCACAAAGGAGGAATTCCTAATGGCTGAGAGACACTTGAAGAAATGCTCAGCATCCTTCATCATCAGAGAAATGTAACTCAAGACAAAACTAAGATTCCATCTCACACCTGTCAGAATGGCTAAGATCAAAAGCTCAAATGACAGAACATGCTGGTGAAGTTGTGGATAAAGGGGAACCCTTCCCCATTGCTGGTGGGAGTGTAGGCTTGTGTAACCACTATGGAAGTCAATCTGGTGATATCTTAGAAAACTTGGAATAGCTTTGCCTCAGGACCCAGCCATACCACTTCTGGGTATACACCCAAATGACTCCTCACCAAATCATAAGGAAGTTTCCTCATCTATGTTCATAACAGCCTTATTTGTAATAGCTAGAAACTGGAAACAACCCAGATGTCCCTCAACGGAAGAATGAATTAAAAAACTCTGGTACATCTACACAATGGAATACTACTCAACTATCAGAAACAATGAAATTATGCAATTTGCTGCCAAATGGATGGAACTAGAGAAGCTCATCCTGAGTGAGTTAACCCAGACTCAGAAGGATGCACATGGCATCTATTCACTTATAATTGGATTTTTAGCTATATAGTACATGATATTTATACTACAACCAACACACCAAAGGGAACATGGACATAGACTTTTTCTTTTTCTCCCTGTCAATGAGACACTTTTCCCGAATGGTGCTGCCTTGTAGGTCCCCAGTGTATGAGGAGGCTCTTGGCCCTCAAATGACTGCTGAACTGAGGCAGGGAACTGTTATGTAGGGACACTCCACTCCAGAGGAGTAGCATGGAAGGTTTAGGGGATAGAGGTGGGAAAGCGTGACTGGGAAGGGTGGAAAGAGGACACTATGATGGAGATGTAACTTGAAGCAATAAATAAATTAAAAAAAATTTAAAAAGCAGATACGAGGGTGAGGGGGAAGAGGATAGGAGAGTACAGGACTGATAGGACTATGATTGTGATGTAACTTGAAGAAATAAATAAATGTTAAAAAATAAAAGTAACCACTAGCAGGTTTCCCATTCCTAGTTCCATTCTCACATACACTGATGTGGGAATCACTAATTTTACTCAGTGGGCTTCTCAAACCACCAAAAGTAACAGCATCCCCACCAAAATAATATGAAATTGGGAGGGAAATACATTATGGTAAGAATTGGAAGGCAAGAGTGAAGAAATAGCCAAGAACTTACATTTGATCTGCAAGCAAGAGGCAAAGACAAACAAATCTAAGTGGCATGGGCTTTTGAAACCCCCAAAGCCCACCTCCAGTGATATACCTCTTCAAACAAGGTTATGCCTCCTATTCCTTCCCAAACAGTTTCACCAGCTGGGAACCAAGTGTTCCAATTCATTCATCTAGGGGGGCCTATAGATATGATTAAAATGCATTACATGCATTTATAAAATTTCAAAGAATAAATAAAGAAAAAGAAAAGAGCACAGAATTAATCTTTTTGTCTCTGTTTTCTCACCATCAGAATGGTTTTCATGGATATTAAAATTTTATTTAATGTAAAATATTTAGAACAATGATATGCAAATAGGAAATACTAAATACTTGCTATCTATTATGTTACATTTAAAGATGATTTCCATGTATAAGCTCATACAAAATTTTTATGTATTCTTGAAATTTGTAGAAAACTAAAATGTCAAAAACAAAGTTGTAAATGGTAGATCAGCATCAAATCATTAAATTTACATGAATCAAATCATTAAGCTTTTGTACTACTGGTAACTATGTGAGTGCCAGATTATCATTCTACACCGACTTTCACCCAGCACCCATCAAGTGCATCTGTGCAGTGTTGACACCCAGAAATCTTACTTCTGTCTTGGAAGATGATCATCACATGCATTTCTATACAGCAAGTTAATAAAGTTCAGTATCAGATCTACAAATTTACATGATTGAGGAAACAAAAGTTTAACCATACTCAGATGTAATACAGAACTCCAAGGAAGTTGTAGTGATACTATGGGTCACCAAATCACATTTCTGTTTTAAAACAAAACAAAACAAAACAAAAAACAAAAACAAAAACAAAAAAAAAAATCCCAGTCAATTTGGACTTCCATTGAAGAAATCTGAGTTTCATTTACTCAGTGACTCTAATGTGCTCCCATGATAGTAAACTGTAATCATTTTCCAGTGAACTTAATACTTAGGGAATGAATCAATAATAAATAAAACTCTATGAATCATAATTAATTTTCTGTCCATGAGAAATTATTCTGAAATCCATTATTTTGTAGAAATTTGTATGTTCTCATCTAAACTGCAAATAAAGGAAGAATATTTTTAGTATGTCAGCAAAGCTTCAATGTCAGAAAGGAAATCAAGATGGTTGGGTATGAGCAAGCTGATTGTAAAAATAGAACTGTCAGGATTGTGCAAGTCTATGTGCATATACATAGCTCATTAATAAAATTAATTGAGTTCTAAAGTTATTAAAGACATAATTATTTTGTATTTCCACAAATCCTACTATGTTCTATCTTTGTGAAATTATCCATTAATAAATCAGTTTGTTATGACCAGGGAGTGTTTTCATTCATCCCAGGAAATTATGGTATGGATAATAAAAGGGAGAATCTAGTGTTCAACTAATTACTTACGTAGAATGTTTATCAATCTCTATAAATCTATATATAAGGTATTTCCATTACTCTTTTACATGATGAAACCATCTGTTAAGATTTGGTTAATGACTGTTGATATATACATATATATATATATATATATTGAAAATAGATTATGTTTTCATACAATACATCCAAATCACAATTTTCTCTCCCTTCATTCCTTCTATCTCCCCTTGCCATTGTCCCCCTCCCCTAGATCCCTTTTCCCTCTGTTTCTTCTTCAGAAAAAGAAAGCCTCCATGAAACAACAATCAAACAGAACTAATAAAAAAGGACAAGGCAAGAGACCTCATATCAAGGTTGGATTAGATAATCAAATAGGAGGACCCTGCAAAACCTCAAGATCCTGCAAAACAGTCGGAGATATACCTGCTCCCACTGTTAGGAGTCTCACAAGAACAGCAAGCTAACAACTGTAACATCTACACAGGAAAGCTGGTGCAGACCCATGAAGGCTCTGCGCTTGTCATTTCAGTCTCTGTGAGCCCCTATGATCCCTGCTTAGTTGATTTGGTAAGCCTTGTTCTTCTGGTTCCCTCATCTCAGAGTGGGGAGATCCAATGACAGCATCCAATTTAGACTCTTTCTCTAGCTATAGGTCTCTGTACTCACCCCATCTTCTGCCAGAGGAAGCCTCTGTGATTATGTCTGGAAAAGGCTCTGACTGGTTTATGACTGCAGCAGAATATCAATAAAAACATCTCATTGTGGTTTTTTTGTTGTTGTTGTTTTGTTTTTTGTTGTTTTTTTTTGCCAACTGTAATTAGCTCTCCTCTAGGTCTCTAAGCTATCCAATCTCCAGTTCATGACCATCCATGCACTGAAGAGCATGGTATCCAACTCATGGCATGGGTCTCAAGTTAATTCAAATATTGGTTGGCCACTCCCACATGTCATGAGCCACCATTCCCCAGGACATCTTGCAGGCAGGACAGATTGTAGATGGAATGCTCAGGGTTGATGTCCTGGTTTCTCTTTTCATAGACAACAGAATACTTTCCCGAACCAAATAGACTAGAACGTAGGATTGAAGGCACCAAGCTGGCACCAGCTTGATTTCTCTACTTTCAATGGGCTCTGTGGATATTGTAATAGGCAATCGGTCCCCACTGTACAGTTTCAGAGAGGGAGCTTCTGCCCTAGCATCAGTCTGGTTTGGGAGTTAAGGATCTCCACAGGACCCCCTTAGCCAAGAACTCAACCTAATGTAACCTAATTCCACCACTGGAAGCCTTGCCTGGGTACAAAAGATGGCCAGTTCAGACTCCTTACTGTCCATTGCTACGACTCTTCATTAGGGTCATCTTCACAGATTCCAGGAAGTTTCAATTGCACTAGATTTACATATGCCCCTCAGATGCTCCCAAATCTGCTGTCTCTTCCTGAACTGTCCCTCCCAATGGCACCTTCCACATCTCTGATATTCAAAGGAAACGGAGTTTTAAGTTCTTTCCAGTCAAAAATCTAGAACATGTAGCAGTTTACTTATATCATATGAAACGAGTTAAATCTCCTTCTTGTGTATGCACAGAAAGTTTTCCAAGTCAGGAAGATTAACAATATAATGTCTAGCTAAGAGTTAGTGTTGAATACTTGTAATCTGAGCACTAAGAATGTAAAGGTAAGAGGAATACTGAAGGTGTAAAAACAGCTACACATAAAGTTCCAGAACAGCAAAAAGTAGAACTCTGTCTCAATACACAACAAAATAAAAACAAATGAAGGAAGAAAGTACATGGTGGCATCTAGATTCAGGCTTCCTTGTTTCAAAATCAGTTCTAATACAGTGAATACAAATCTGTACATTAATCATTTTATTCATTATTGCCATTTTCTACCAATAAAAGATGGATATTGTTCTTAAGTAAATATGTTGTATTGTTGTGATAAACACATAGGAAATTTGATGTAAGAATTCTGACACAAACTTCTTTATATTCATAAATTCAAATTTGATTGCTTTTTAAGAATGCTACACTCATATTCCATTCTCGTCATCCATAGCTTATCCTTTCTCACTCTTACCTACAAATAAACCATTTTATCCATTTACTGTTGCACTCTTATCTACCTCTTCATTTTTTAATATTTATTTGTTACTTTAGGTTACATCTTCATCACAATGTCCTCTTTCCACCCCTCCCAGTCCCGCCCTCTCCCCTCTACCCCTATCCCTTCCATCCTACTCCTTTGGAATAGAGTATCCCTACATAACAGTTCCCCACTCAAGTTCAGCAGTAATATGAGGGCCAAGAGCTTCCTCATACACTGGGGTCTACAAGGCAGCACCACTAGGGTAAAGTGTCTCATTGACAGGAAAAAAAAGTCTAAGTTCAAATTCCTTTTGGTGCATTGGTTGTAGTATAGTTATCCTGTACTATACGACTAAAATCCGACCATAAGTAAATACATGTCATGGACATCCTACTGAGTCTGGGTTAGCTAACTCAGGATAAGCTTCATGAAACTGAAAAGCTTCTGTAAGGCAAAAGAAAGTGTTATTCAAACAAAATGACAGCCTACACATTGGGAAAAAAATTTTCACCAATCCCACATCTGACAGAGGGCTACTATCCAAAATTTGCAAAGAATCAGGAAATTAAATGCCAAGAAACCAAATAATCCAAACAAAAAATGGGCAACAGAGCTAAACAGAGAATTCACAAAGGAGGAATCCTTAATGGCTGAGAGACCCTTGAAGAAATGCTCAGCATCCTTAATCATCAGAGAAATGCAACTCAAGCCAACTCTTGAGATTCCATCTCACAACTGTCAGAATGGCTAAAATCAAAAGCTCAAATGACAGCACATGCTGGTGAAGTTGTGGAGAAAGGAGAACCCTCCTCCACTGCTGGTGGGAGTGCAGGCTTGTGCAACCACTATGGAGGTCAGTCTGGCGATATCTTAGAAAACTTGGAATACCTCTGCCTTGGGACCCAGCCATACTACTTCTGGGTATACATCCAAATGATTCCTCACCAAATCACAAGGAAGTTTCCTCATCTATGTTCATAACAGCCTTAAATGTAATAGCTAGAAACTGGAAACAACCCAGATGTCTGTAAACCAAAGAATGGATTGAAAAACTGTGGTACATCTACACAATGGAATACTATTAAGCTATCAGAAACAACAAAATCATGCAATTATCTACCTCTTCTTAGTGTTTTTTGAACAATCATTTTATAATCACTCGACTGACCTCCCATCTTACAGTTATGAATGCAATAAAAATATAAGCTTCTGAACACATGGTTATAAATAAAATTAAAATGAAGAAAATTTTAAAAAGTTATTTAGATTTTAGAAAATATTTTCATATTTTAGTATTTCTGAAACCAGCTTAATATAAACAAAAGTATGTGTGATTTTAAATATTATTTCCAAGAAACACATAAACAAATATATTTTCAAAAGTCAAAAAGTTTGGGATTAGGAAATACTGAATTTCTTTACAATATGTATTTTAAAACCCATATTTTGTTATATATGACCAATACTCTGTAACACAACTATACATATCTCTTCACACAAAGATGCACATTTTTCAAATCAACTATCTTGCATTTTTATCAAATGAAGGAGCATATCCTTAAAGTTTAATAATGAAAAGACACAAACATACATATTTATTATTTATTTCTTTATTTATTCATCAGTATATGATTATAACTTTTGTGTATGCTCCTTTTTCCTGGTTGAACATACTTACCTGTGAGATTTATTGGTCATATATAGAGTTTAATATTATAAAGAAATACAATACAGTTTTAGGCAGACTCATAATTTCAAACTCACATAAGTAACATAACCTACTCTGCTACATTCTGGTAACAGCTTTTTTTTCAGTCTTTTTGGTCATATTATCCTGATTTTTATCAGAAACATACAATGGGTCTGATTTTCATTTACCAGATGCTAAAGATGTTAGACATCCTTTTAAATATTTGTTATCCATTTTAAATTTTAGAGCAATTTTTACTTAAAACTACCATATATTTTTGAACTAAACTATCCACTCTTTTTTTTCCTCTTTATTTTTTATTTCTTCAAGTTACATCTCAATGGCAATCCCCTCCCTACTCCCCCCTCCAGTCCCACCCTCCCACCCTCAACCCCCCATCCTCTTCCCTTTTTTTTTTTTAAGTTTAAGGTATATCTTATTTCTCCCAACAGCTCCCCCTTTCAGTCCAACAAATGGCTTTCTCTAACAATAATAGATACAATACAAAACAACAGAGGTAATTAGGCCACAGTTATGAGGGTTATATGGCTTAGCATACTTTCCCAATGTCCAGTCCATACCTATTTGGCACCTGACTTTAACTTTACTATCTAACCATCTCCATGAGTTTAAAGTTCTATATCTAACTCAATATTCATACTAACTTGCATCACAATTTTAAAAGCATCATCCTAGATCTATAACACTCTCCTGACTCCTAAACAACTCAAAATTTAATTATGAGACTCTAGCTATCTATTCTTCAACCACCTAAGAGACCTGAGATGGATAAATATATCTGATTTTATAGGAAGTAAAGGGCCTGCAGCTTCCAAAACTAAGAAATGACATACCAGTGGCTGCCTGGATAGTTCCCATTTTCTCTCCATACATTACAGCATCAATCTTCAGCCATTTGGCCCCGTTTCTCTGACGGACATTGATTGTAGAGCAGGAGTTAGAAGGACTTGCCTACCCTGTCTTGGCAGAGCCAGGCTGTGGACTTACCTGCTTCCAAGTTTTGTCCTTTTTGGACAGCATTCTGTCTACAGTTGGAGCAAGGGGTTTTTCCTGCCAAGATTTTTTTTTCTATTTTTTATCCTTTTTTTATCTGTTTGTCTGCTTATTTGTTTGTTTGTTTTTTAGTTCTCTGTCCCAGACAATGAGACACTTTTCACTGGTGGTACTGCCTCGTAGACTCCCAATGAATGAGGAGCCTCTGGGCCCTCATACGACCTCTGAACTGAGATGAGGGACTGTTATATAGGGACACTCCACCCCAGAGAAATGGGATGGAAGGATTAGGGGGTAAAGAAAAAAAATGAAATGTGAAGTTTCGGCCTTTTGCTACTAATTGTCATAAACTGTTTAGGATAATTAAGAAATGCAAACTAATAGTCATGCAAGCCGGTCGTTGTGTTAGGTACTATGACAGTCTATTATAGTTATTTTCTAAGCTAATCAGAAATAAAGCTTCTAAGAGACAAGCAACATCTGCTTATCCTAATATAAGAGATAGATAGGGCCTCTTCAAAACCTCAAGAGATCTGCAGAATATGGCATTCAAAGATGTTTTCTTAACTTTATATTTTTTTTTATATCGAGACATATCAACTCCTGAAAGCACCCCCTATTCTACTCCAAGTAGAAGATGAGCATCGAAGAATCTCCAGTGGGAGATGATTGAATTAAACTATCCACTCTTTAAAGATGAAACTCAACTTTAGGTTGAAACATTGCCTGAGGAGGTCCCTTGGAGATCAATTAACAACCCAGATGATGACAGGGCAGACGGTCACTCTCTGAAACTTGTAGGGGGGATCCCATTGCCAAAGGCAACATCCACAAAGCTCACTGAAAGTAGAGAGACCAAGCTGTTGCCTGCTTGGAGCCTTCAACCCTACATTGTAGATGTGGACCCATGTCAGTTTTAGCATATAAATGGTTCACTATTCATTTTCCCTTAGCTCAGGGTGTCTTTGTATTCACTTGATGATGTTCTTTGAAGAGGATTTTGTTTTCTAATATTAGCAGTGTACAATTAAAATACCTTCCCTTCACACTTGTGTTTATTAATATTATATCTGTTAAGGAAGGCCTGATTCCTATAATTATGTTTTGAATTGCAAAATAGTAGTGGTTACATTGGTGTCTGCATCCCATTTCCAATAATTCTTGTGTATAGAATGTGCTAATATTACTATGATATATTTTTCAATATGTCTTTGTTTCTTTCCATGCATCTCATCCACTGCTAAATTTTCTTGTAACTCTTTCAAAAACCAATTGAATATAAAGGAGAGGAGGAATTTCTGGTTCTCATTCTGTTCCATTGATGTGATTACATTTATGGTAAGACAGAGCTATTTATGTTCTATGGATTTAGAATCTGTGCCCTTTAGGTTTCCATATGAACTTTTTAGAAAAACCATTCGTTGTTATTTTTAATTTGTTTGTTTTGTTTTGCATATTTTACTGAATCTGTGTTCAATATAGTTCAGTATTTTGGGAACAAGAAATATCTGTTCATTTATTGAAGCCTTCTTTAAATTTTCTTCCAGTGATAATTTGTAGGTATCAATGTATATATCTCATGTTGATTTTGATAGAATTATATATTATTTATTGTTTTGTTACTACTAGTAATAAAATTATTTTCTTTCTTTACTTTTTTATTTTGTTGTTACTGTTGTTGTTGTTGTTGTTGTTTTTGTTTTTTTGAGACAGAGTCTCTGTGTAGTCCTGTCTGTCCTAGAACTTGTTGTATAGACCAAGCGAACCTTGAACTGAGGGATCCACCTGCTTCTGCCTCCTGAGTGCTGGAATTAAAAAATGTATTGCCAACTGGCATAAAATGGCTTTCTTAAATTCATATTTACATGCTAAATTTTAGTTTACAGAGTTACGTTTTGTTGGTACTGGATGAGGTCAGTAGATCTCGTTATACTTATGGACATGAGTGTGTTGCACTTGCATCTTTCCACTGGAATGCAAGCCTTTTTAAGAGTAGCAGAGAAAAAGATTAAAGCAAATTTCTAAACTATCCAAACTCTTAAACTTTCCTAAAGAATATAATATTTCTAGACCTTATATTAAGTATTCACTGATATATTCATTTATATTACTAACAAGATGAAAAGACAGTAAAATGCTTTAAATACAATTTTGATTAGTCATCATTTTTTAAAAAATCATTGCTGTTAAGTCTCATGCATTGAATTTTACCGTACTCTTTATTTTTAAAAATGGCTGTTTGTCTTGAATGAATTGATCAGGAAAAAAATATCTACATTTATTTATTTTATCTATATTCAATATCATACTTCTGAATGAAAATAGTTAGGTATTGAAAGACCAACTGTGAAAGCATTACTTACAGAGGGTCATCTTTATTGTATTTATGTGTCTATTTATAATTACTCAGCACATATGTAAAACATATAGAAAATGTAATTTTCTCATCTAATATTTTTCAAAAAAATATAAAATCTCTATTTTATTTTGGTAGTTGTTTATTTGAGAGTCTTACTTTCAATCTATGTATGGTTATTAATTATAATATTATCACTCAATGAACCTCACAATGGCAACATTTTAACATCTATCACAACAGATGGCAAACTAATGAGGCTTATTCTACTTGCATAATGATATCATTTCTAGAGAGCATTTTTATGATCCATAGGGAGGTCAAAGAGCAAGATTTATTTATCTTCTTTTTTTCTTATTGCTCTTAGAAATATTAAATGATTATTAAAGAATATATATTTTATTTTTTTAATATGAATATTAATTTTGTTTCATAATGATAAGATTGAAAAAATCAGTCATCACTGGAAATGTATATTAACAATTTGAAATGTGAAATGTAGTTCAAACTTCTATCAGTTTTTGGAATTTAAAAGTAAGTCTTATTTCTGAAACAAACAATAAATTTAATGCCAATCATATTTGTACATAGACACACACACACACACACATATATATGTAGAGATACTTGAATATATATAGAAAGAGATAAGAACATTTAAATGCATACATATGAAAAATTTCATAATGATTTATTGAAAATATATTTTATTAATAACTTGTAATTGCTTAAAATCTTCCCAGAGGCCTATGCAAGCTCTCTCAAATTTTAAAGACCAATCCATTAGGATCCATTTTAGTCTGAAGATAGTTTAAAATTTATCTCCATATTCAGTGAATATTCATTCTCAGAGGCAAGTCATCATTAAATGAAATGACTTTCTTGTGAGAAAAAGCCTTATCAAAGTTGTCCATCACTATTCTTTACAATGGTTGCCATAGAGCAGATGTTCATTATGTAATGAAATGAAGTAATCTCCTTAATATTCACTTTATCTTGATTCAGTTCCACCCCTTTCAAATGCTGGTCAAAGGAATAATTTTATACAATGAAAGGTTATGAGAAGGGTTCAAAACTAGCTTTAAGGATCTCACAGCTTTTGAATGAAAATAATTTCAGTCAGAATTAGAGAGGCTAAATATATCTGAATAACTTAGTGGTCTGTATATTAAACCATGTTTTGATTTTATAGCATAATTAAATATGATAATTCATATAAGAATTGGAATTTCACATCCCAATCATAGTTTTCTCTTGTTGATGTAATGTCATACATAGAAATTATTTTTAAATATATATTTGTTCAATAAATTTTCCTTTTCTATTCCATTATCTCACTGTGACATATATTTTTAATCTTCATATATGTTTATACACATTAAAACTGATGAGGTTATGGTATGCATTCTAAATGTTTATTAATTGGTCCCTGAGGCCTGCTTGTTTGCTATTACTTTACTTGCTAACCATTGTCTCTGATTGGTTGAGTGGATGCTGAGGTCTATGATTGGGCAAAGATAGATGTAGGCAGGACTAAGGTGCATAGTCTTTTGAAGTAGAGAGGATCTTGGGTAGAAGAAGTCTCCAAAGAGAAGTGAAGAGGCCAATGCAGGAAGGAGGACAAAGACCATGGGTTAGAGATGGAAGAAGCTCCTGCCACTGGTCTGGAATATCAGCATAATATGGAGAATAACAGTCCAAGGTGATGTATGTATAGTTGGGGGTCTTATTTGGTGAATAGAATCATAAGCTAGCTTGGATGGGCTAAGATTGCACAATTCAGGCTAAGTCTTGTTAAAATACATCAGGTATCTCTCTGTACTTATTTATAATGGCAGGTTAAGGATTAACATTGTCAACCAATTAACGATAATCTAAATACTGTTAGATAATGCAATTAGCCATTTTCTACAAATGTTGCCCAATCATGGCAATTAGAATCCATGCTTGCAGCCTGAGAAGGCCCTGGTGAAAGGTGATTTCCTAGCCAAAGACCAGGGAACAGAACCCAAGTGTATTTCAAATGTGTGACTCCCTTAAGGGAAACTTCTGCCTTGCAGTAAGAGAACTAAGACTCTCTATGTATATTGAAAACCTGGTTGCCTTCTAGACAAGCTAAGGAGCGAAATGAACTGCCTTGATTACAACTGAAGGAATTCAAAATGTCTCAATATTTTGGTATTTTATTTGAGTTTGTTTCTCTTAGCATACAAATGATTTTTACACTGACAATTGTGGTTCTGTGTATCCTTTTTGAAAAAGATAGGATTAGGACAGATTTAGAGAAAAGAACTTACAGATGGATGCTAAGCCACCATCAATGACAATGGGAAAGGAGGGAGGCCTTTACCCATAGATAAGACAAAATTGATGGTAATAGGATATCAGAGCTCCCTGGCTACTAGATGCTTGTCAGGGCTATCTGTGGCAGGCCAACATCAGAAATAAAGCTGAAAATAGATTCCAAGGAATGATTAAAAAAATTGCAGCATAGCATGGTACAACTAGACCAACACTATTGAAATGCTCTTGTTTCTTTGTGTGATTTTTGTTTAGATGTCTTTGATTTTCCCTATATTGGGAGATAGAAAGGATATTTTGGTGGTTTGACAATTCTAAAGCATGGGATATTTTGGACAGATTTGGAATTGTCACTGCAGTTGAGAGTTGCTCTCTGAGTTACAGAGTCACTAGTATCTGGGATCTAAGTGAAATATTTGAGTAGGGAGGTAATGGCATGTGCCCTTAATCCCATCACACTAGAGGAAGGAACAGATGGATCTCTGAATTGTAGACCAGCCTAGCAAAAACAAAGAAGTCAGAGCAGGCCTCCTGAAAATAAGATAAGGCTGCTTGCTAGACAGTTTGGAATTCAAAATGCACATTTTTCCTTGAAGGTACTATGTAAGTTTTTGCTTAGTAATAAAATAATAATAATAATTTTATTGATGTAATAACATTAAATTTATATAAAGAGAAAGGGGTGACAAACTTAGGTGTGGTGCTCCAATAGGAGAACTGGTTTCAAGAGACATTTTGCCTCTTAAAAAAGGTATGTTAGTCACTGGCTGTGGAGGCACACACCTTTAATCACAGCATTTGGGAGATGGAAGCAGGTGGATCTCTGTAAGTTCAAGGCCAGCCTGGTCTACAAAGTGAGTCCAGAACAGGGATACACAGAGAAACCCTGTCTTGAAAAACCTTAAAAATATAAGAGAGATGTTAGTCAATGTAAGGACCCAGATTTAGACTGAGGGAAGAACATGCAAACTGCATGCCTCCCACCACAAACAGTTATATAAAATAGCATACCATGCTACTCTAAAACAATCACCTCAAGAACGGGCCTCCCATGGGAGAATTGGAACTCAGACTAATACAAAATGGTTTAATTAATATTCTTGTTTAATAAAGATAATTCAATGATTTAAATTTATACCTTGATCTCAAAACTTGGGAGACAAGGCAAAAACAGATTCCTTGTGAGATCATGGCCAATCTAATTTACAGAGCTCTACAGAGCAAATCAAGACAGTCAAAACTACAAAGAGAAACCCTGTCTCAATAAGGATAGATATATCCTCATCGAAGTCAAATCTCCAAGGAAAGGAGATGAGGAAAGAAAAAATATAAATGCGTACCTTTGATCCCAAAACATAGGAGACAAAAACAGACACAGTCTCCTTTTGAGTTTGAAGCCCACCTAATCTACAAACAGCCAGAACTACACAGAAAAACCTGTCTCAATTAATAGATTTATGTCAACTGTAGAGAATGCTTAACTCCATAAGTCTTATTCTGAATTTTCAACTTAAAATTGATTATATATAGCAATATATATGTAATAATAATTACAAAAAAAGAAAAAATAAGTCTTCCATCCAAACTGATAGAAATCAGATTGAACTGGAAAGGCCTCCTACAGATCTTGGTTACAAACAAAAGAACAGACAGGTAACTTATATTTGCTGATTCCATTATGTGGGAACAGCTCAGACTGCTTAAAACATATATATATCCAATAAAAATCTTGTTGGCTACATAGAAGCCATATGACTTCTGTCCTTTCATATGACATGGATGGAGACTTACAAATGTTTTTCTTCTGTTCAAACAAAGAACAGAAAATCTTCCTTAATTCATCTGTGCATCCTGCATATCTCAGGCATTTTTATAATTACAGAACTATATGTTACCTGTGAGAAATTATATATTTTCAGAACAAAGGGACCAGACATCAAAGAAAACAACTAACCCAGATAATCTAGACTTACAGAATGTTCCATTCATGATTTCAGTAAAGTCCTGAACTTACACACACAAAGTTAAGCTTCAGATTGCAAGCAGTTCAGGACATTCAAATTGCTGGGCACATGGAGACTGGACAACATATGTTACTATTAAGTTGCTTAACCATTTTTCCGTTTATTTGGGACTCCAACCAGGTTTCCTGCATCCCAAATCAACAGGAAACAATTTTAAGAGAGTGATATCCCATTCTCAAAAGGTGAGGTGGGTGATTCTTTGGTCATTTGATTGGTTATAGAGGTCGTTTAGGGGGATTGGTTACAAATTGCTAAATGGTCTTGTTAAGCAAGGAATAGGGAGTTAGACTCAGAGATTTCCCTCTTTCTTTTTCTTTTCTCTCCCTTTCTTTCTCTCTCATATAGAGGTAAAAGGTTTGAAATGAAAAAAAAAGAGGAGGAATATGGGTATATAATAAAGAAATGATGAGATACAATGCTAAATTATATCTTATATTAAATCTGATCTGAAACTTAAAGCTATTATTATTCTCAAAATAAGGTTAACTTTTGATTCATTGGTATAGAATTTTAAATTTTGACACACATTATGTATATTTCAAATCTTGTACAAGGTATTGTGCCTATGTAACTCATTTAAAAGTACAGGTTTACTTCCAATCCTTTAATGGGAGTCTTGGTAATACAGGTTGATGACTAGCCAGTCAAGCTCCTGGTCATGTCTAATACTAGTCTTAATTTATCACAAAAATGTGATTCCTAGGTTAAACAGATAGTAAATGGTTAATAATATACAGTTTCCTTGTTCATACATAACATACATATATGGTAGATAACTGATAGATAGGTAGATAGCTAGACAGACAGACAGATGATAGAGAGATTTACAAATAAATTAATAGCTGTCTTTAAAACCCTCAGAGACATACAGAAAATGGCATTTAAAGATTTTTTATTATTATTTTAAGAATTGTTTGACTTAAGACAGTCAGATCCTGGCAGTTCCTATTGGACTTGGAAGGAGACAATAAACATCAAAAATCTCCATTAGGAGATAACTTCTACTGGGCAAAAATGCTCCTGCTCTCTCAACAGCCTATATACAGTTCAGAGATGGACCAGAGCTTAAATGCAGGTAAATCAATGTCCTTATTTTGCACAGACAGAGTGGGAAAATCCTTCTTATTTCCTGCTGCACAACTTAGTCTCTGAGATAGGCTTCAGCAGAGGGTTGAAGATGGTGCTTCAATAGTACCAAAATACTTGGGACTGTCTAGGCAGCAAACTATCATTTTTCTTTTTGGAAGCAGCTCTCCTGTACTTCCTACTCAAATAATAACTTCATCCCTTCTTATGTCTTTGATGGGGCTGAAGACATAACAGATATAAAATTTCAATTGAATTTGAGTTGTTTAGGATTTAATTTTTTTTAATTTATTTATTTATTGCTTCAGGTTACATCTCCATCATAGTGTCCTCCTTCCACCCTTCCCAGTCCCACCCTGCCACCCTCTACCCCCTAACCCTTCCATCCTACTCCTCTGGAGTGGAGTGTCCCTACATAACAGTCCCTCGCCTCAGTTCAGCAGTCATATGAGGGCCAAGAGCCTCTTCATACACTGGGGCCTACAAGGCAGCACCACTAGGGAAAAGTGTCTCATTGACAGGAAAAAAATAATCTATGTCTATGTTGCCTTTGGTGCGTTGGTTGTAGTATAGATATCCTGTACTATATGGCTAAAATCTAACTATAAGTAAATAGATGCCATGTGCATCCTTCTGAGTCTGGGTTAGCTCACTCAGGATGAGCTTCTCTAGTTCCATCCATTTGACTAAAAATTGCATAATTTCATTGTTTCTGATAGCTGAGTAATATATCATTGTGTAGATGTACCACGGTTTTTTTTTTAATCCATTCTTTGGTTGAGGGACATCTGGGTTGTTTCCAGTTTCTAGCTATTACAAATAAGGCTGCAAAAAAAATGGGGAAAAGAGCTAAACAGAGAATTCACAAAGGAGGAATTCCTAAAGGTTGAGAGACACTTGAAAAAATGCTCAGCATCCTTAACCATCAGCGAAATGCAACTCAAGAGGACTCTAAGATTCCATCTCACACCTGTCAGAATGGCTAAGATCAAAAGCTCAAATGACAGCACATCCTGGAGAGGGTGTGGAGAAAGGGGAACCCTCCTCCATTGCTGGTGGGAGTGCATGCTTGTGCAACCACTATGGAAGTCAGTCTGGCGATATCTTAGAAAACTTGGAATAGCTCTGCCTCGGGACCCAGCCATACTACTTCTGGGTATACATCCAAATGATTCCTCACCAAATCACAAGGAAGTTTCCTCATCTATGTTCACATCTTCACACTTTTAACTGAATACTCCAAAGCTTCTCACTGTCTTCTTGGGGGTTTATGTGTTAGTTATCACCTTCTGTAAAAAGAAGCATGTCTGATAAAAGTTCAAGAGAACAAAGACTTCACTTTTTGTCAGGATGATATCCTGTAAATTTAAGGATTTTGGACACACTTGTGTGATTAAACTAGCATTATTAGGGTAAATTCATCAAAAAATAAATTTAAGGAGTTAGAAGAATAATGGAAAGAGGTAAGGAGAGATTAACAGGTCATTATTGAGCAAAAATTTCAGAAGGGGCATATGGAAAAAATTTTGGTTGAAGAATTTTTAAAACAGGCACAATAAACACACTGCAGCTTCTACAAAACAAAACAAAGTTCTCCACTAACTTACTCCAACTTTAACCCCAAATTAATGATATTGTCTTTAAAACAATTCCATATTTCATGTAATCCTGAAAAATATAAACACCATTGAAATAGTTCATTCTTTCTCTTATTAAAACAAGTACCCCCTTAGGCTATAATTGTTGGGACTTATTCAAGAGTATCTATACAAACTATAGAATATAATTGCCATTCAGTTATAATGTGCACTAGGAATTATATTAAAAGGAACATACAAATGAAAACTTGGTGAATGTGCTTACTAAAATTAGATTTATCCTTTACATACACAAGTGAATTTTGATTATCTAAGTATTTAAATATTTATGTATTCACAAAATCTAAAAAATGTATGAAATGTATCTAGTCCATCAACTGTGGATGACTTTGTGCATGGAATTCATTTTTTTAAATTATATAGAATTTAGTAATTTTTTTGAATTTAGTAATTTTTTTGAACAATAGGTATGTTTTTTTTTTTCAGAGAAACTACTAGGCTTATAATAGTATCAATGTCATTAAAATAAGAAGCTAAAGAAAATTACATGAAACATAAGACATGAAAAATGTTACATTGTCATTTTAATTCAGTACTTTTCAAATTCTGAAATCCCTTGATCACTAAAAAACTAAGAAAGAAGCTCTTTTTGTATTTGTAAATGTCTATCAGTGTTTTATTGAACTATAGTAGCTCATATATGTAACTCATATCTTTCCTTTTTTTGTTTCTATGAAATAAAAAATACTGACGTTTATTCCACATTAGGACACGGAGAAAATAAATGACTTATGAAATGACATATTGTACATAGGTACTTATCAACAAATAAATAATGAAATGATTATTAAATCTGTAACTAATAAGTGAATCTAATTTGGAAATGGGTGTAAGATCAATGAATGTCTTTTTTAGTGACTTGTTTGCAATAACTACAAATTATAAAAATGCCTTCAATAATAAATCATCTAATATATGAATTATAAACAGCTATCTTTTTCTGATATTCTAATTAAAATTAACATGTTAACTTGAGAAGGAATCTAACAGGAAGTGTATAATCTGGCTACAGAGCAGAAAAAAGGAGGAAAACAGACATGGTGAAAGTATATATTTATTGTGAAGTGTCTTTTACAGTGGGATATATAGCATGTTAAACTTTCACTCATCTTGTTTCTTTTGGACATTGCCCATGTCAATGGGAAACAAGCTGCCAGGGGAATCTCTTTCTCATTTCTGCTGGCTACGTGCTTGTAAAAGGAGACTTCAGTGTGATCTGGGGTAGTTGAAAGAAAGATTACATTCGAAATAAAGAGGAGCGGCAGAGAGACCCTGGCTGGTTTGCAGAACACCATCTAAAACTGGCCTTCAGTTGAAAGGCTAAGACATCAGCCTTGCCAGCAATTGTCATTGGAGTGAAAAATCTGTCTGAGAGATGAATTCAGGCTACCTAGCCTCACATGAACTGTGGGAGTGAGAAATATGGTAGCCATCAGGAGTAGAGGAGTAGTCTAAGTTTAATATTCTCTATATCCATGCTACAGGAAGGAAGGCCTAACACATAAACACATTTCAATGTAGAGTGATGAGTAGATTACCTGTGTAAGTTTAACTCCCCCACTCGTTGTATAAGAAAGATATAGTTGGTTCCCTCATTTTACAGATGAGAAAACTGAAAGCGTAAGTAATTCCTGATCAAACAGCTAAACAATTGGAGAAGTCAGAAAATGTATCTAAGTCAGGAATCAGGATTTTTTTGTGACATATTACACTGGCTTTGTTGAAAATAAGCATGATTTGAAATCTTTATATGTGGCTTGATGGTAATTTAGTAATGTGAGAGGTACATGTACAACCATATATATCCAATCTTAAGATCAGAAATTTTTATCCTTTTCTCATTTCCCAGTCAGTACCACAAATGCCTGTGATAATAACTCTCTATTTTATAAAATTTCATCAACTATGTATTATTTTAATTATTTGAGCACAATAAACAACTGCTAGTCCAAGTCTAATTTTAAAAGCTTAAGAGAGAATTTCTTGTGGACTTTTATATCCTTTCTTTGATCAATTTCACACTGTTATTATAGTTTAACTCTTAGAGAGTTCTATTCCTTGTAAATTTTTTGAAGGAAAAATGAAAATTTGCTGAAACTACTAAGTCAAGATCTCTTTAAGGGCCTCTTCTCTCAGCAAGGAAAAGCTTGCCATTTTCTCTTCATCTGCAAAAAGAAGACAGGAAGATGAGCAGAAGTGGATTTTTTTTCTTGCCACTTTTCTATACTCTATAGTGACTGCAAGACCAGTATAATAAACAATCAGCCTTATTCATTATCATAACCTCGAGGGGAAATTCTGGTTGAGGATTTTTAATTTCATAATTAGCAAAGAACAATTTGACCTTGTCTGGAATCATATCTAATTGCATGAAGTTCTAATTTAAAACACATTCTCTAAGGGTCTGTACACCAGACACTACTACCACCCTGCTGTGCACATGTACACACACACACACACACACACACACACACACACACACACACACACA
>CAJQZJ010018033.1:13901217-13964181 GCA_907164525.1 Lophiomys imhausi | reverse complement strand
CACACACACACACACACACACACACACACACACACACACACACACACTCATTTATATAATCTTTCTTGCTGTGATTGTGACCTCAATTTTATTATATTTTGAGAATAATTCAAGGTGAAATCCTGGATGTACATGGACTATGTCTGTCACACCAATAGTATTATTATTCTTTTTATCTATAAATAGGCCATGATATTCTTAAACTAAAAGTTGAACAAAGAAACCATAGAGGAGAAGAATCAGGTAATAAATGCAGAGTTTTAGGACCTTAAAAGCCTACTTATTCCTGCTCATCTTTTAATACAAAGTTTAATTTAATTAATTTTAGTCTACTTTGGCATGGAATATATCAGTCATGTGATATTTTTAATATACGAATATAAAAAACAAGTTACATATTTCTTAAAGTGACTCAAAATAATGAGTTGTTGAAATGCAGCTACTGTCTTTCTAATTTTATATTTATTAACTCATGATCATAGTTGAGTTCACTGATATGGCAAGCAAGAATCCTGTCAGAAAGAAAAATTTTCATTTTCATTTAACACTGACATTACATTTTCTTCCTGTTTTCTCAAATTCATTTTTTGTTCTGACAAATGTTTGTTAAAATAATGTTATATTAAGTGCTACAGAATAAAAATATATAAAGTTCAATGCTAAAGTAGAATACAATATTTCCACAGAATTTATATGTATTTGTGGCTTCTTTGAGCACTCAGTGTTAGCTGCTGCATATACTGGAATGCAATGATAATCTATTAAGGTAAAACCTACTGTGGAAAGTTATGTCCTTTAAATAGTGTTAAATTGATCTTAAGTATGTAATATCGAGGGAGTAGGGACAGGATTGCTAAGATTCTGCATTACATTTGACAAGATTCTTAGTAAGATGGTATAGTTCTATTCCTGAGTAATTTTGATATGAGAAAATGTTAACAATTTATTGTGAATTTGAAAAGCATGCAGTGGATCTATATTTACTCAAGTGTTTTAAAAAAATGGGATAGAGTTGGGGAGACTACAGTGCATAGCAGAGAAGAGGCATGGATCTCCTTTGGACAGTTGTAGAGATTTAGAAAAGCTGCTTCTCTGTTCTGTATCTACTCACTATCAAAGAAAACTGAAATATTCTCCACAAAGTTTTCCTAGTTATAATTACTCTTTTATGTACTCTTATGTTGTGATACAATCTACTAACAGATGTGCCCCAATTCAAGGCTTGATTTGCAAGACCAAAATAATTGAGGCATACCTACCCTATTAAATTTCCACTGTAAAAACTTAGATTTTATTAACATATTTCTGTTATTAGTAATTACAATAGGTATTTCCCTATAAGTATCAAAATAAATCAGAGATTCAAGTACTAAGCTCTGTTTTATAGATAAACATGATATAGAAAATTTCAGCAACTTTCTGAAAATATTTCAGAAATTTTATGACTCTTTGGCTACAGTATCCAGCCATGTGTTCCTCAATTTGTATGACTCCTTTACATCATTTCATTTGATGTATTCCTTAAGACTTTGTTCTGATCCATAACAGTCAGAAATGAAAATTGAAAATGAACTTACTTCAAAGCCAGACATATTTAGATTAGATTCAAATGTCTTTTATTCCAATAGCTTCATTTCCATATTTATGAAATAGGAACTTATTTTCAACTTTTTAAAATTGAATTGACAATATCTAAGACAAAATAGATACACATAAATTGGTGAGGAAAATGTATCAGCTCATACTGTCATCTATGAACCTAAGTAAAAACTCACAATACTTTAGTAATTTTCAAAACAAAATGGTTTTCAGAAAAACCCAATAATATTGAAATGTCAAACTTAGAGAGATATTATTTTACTTGGAACAAAATCTATTACCTTAGAGATATTATTTTACAGTGTCAGTATTATTTCATTCAGCAGTTTACATGAATAAAACCTCTACTTCTTTACAATTCCATGGAACAATAGAACAATAACAAAGTCACATTTCATCACAATTCATCAAGAATCAATATTTTTAGAAAATCAGTGAATTAAAATAATTGTAATTCTTTCATTTTCTGTCATGATCTGAGCTAAAGAAGTGCTATTTATATTCAGTGACTTAGAAAGTACTTCTATATTTAGTTACCAAGTATATCTATGCACATACGATAATGAATACATTTTAAGCTTAGGAGTTTTTTCATGTCAGTTTTAATAACTATATATTTTATGTTTATATGGTTGACATTTAAGATATTTTAAAAATATCTATTCCACACAAGAGTTTTTATGAATATGATTAAATACACTGTAATCTATTCATTATCTTAATTATTTGCACAGAATGTAAATTATAGTTTGAAGCTTTTCACTCAATGTATTTTTGGATGAGCCATGCAGAGAATCAACATTAAACAAGTATTTGCTTTCAATTAGGATGTGTGACTATCTTAGAGCCAATCATTTGAAAATACAATCTGCAAACTAATTGTAAATTGTAAAGTCATTTGGTCCTTTTTTTTTTTTTTTTTTTAGCTGATAATTGTAGCTTTTCATCTCTAGATGGTGCTCTAAGTACCTGTATCACAGAGAAACCTGTTCACATTAGTGTGAAACTCAGAAGAAAAGCAAACTGAAAAATAGAAAGTGCAAGAGAACTTTACAGTGTTTTAGAAAAAAAAGAAAGAAAGAAACAGTCTTGGGACTTTTCTTTATACTAAAAAGTACTATGTTTTCAGGTAAAGCCCAGTATAAAAACCTATGAACAACAAATAACATCCTCATTAGGATTAGAAAGATATGGAGGGTAATTAAAAATCTGATTAGCAAATACAGAATTGGTGTCCCCCAAACTAAATTCCAGTTTTTTTTCTTCACACTAGTGTGCTAAGTACTTGTTGAGCTTGAAACACTTGTACACAAAACAATCAATTGTATTCAAAATTCTAAATGTATTTTGGAACTACAATATATAGA
Source organism: Lophiomys imhausi (assembly GCA_907164525.1). Lineage (NCBI taxonomy): Eukaryota > Metazoa > Chordata > Mammalia > Rodentia > Muridae > Lophiomys > Lophiomys imhausi. The sequence continues at coordinate 13,961,215 of CAJQZJ010018033.1, read as the reverse complement.
TGTAATATTGAACTACTATGCTGTTACCCCCTAATGTTGTCTTTAAATGTTTAAAATATATAATTTTGAGAGCATTAAACAGTAACAAGATATACCTTAAACTTAAAAAAAAAGGGAAGAGGATGGGGGTTGAGGGTGGGAGGGTGGTACTGGAGGGGGGAATAGGGAGGGCACTATGATTGAGATGTAACTTGAAGAAATAAAAAATAAAGAAAAAAAAGTATAAGAAATTTTAGTTCTAGCAGCTACAAAGTTTTCTCAGGACATTGCCTAGATTTTTTTTATTTAAATGTTTCTATGACTGCTATAATAAACAAAAGTGTGGCACTATTATATGACAACTATGTCCACCAAAGTGTAGGGTTGTAACAAGTCTTGTCTTTTTAGAAAAAGTGCACTAGTTTCTGTATTAAATGAGAGTTGTAGGCTGTTAAACAATCTGTTTTGTTAACAATAACAGAAACAAATACTGTGAATATTAACTAGTATTCTAAGTTACAAACAAAACAAAACAAACAAGCAACAATGACAAACCAGCTCAAGCAATAAAACATTGTTAATATGCATTAAATTCAATACATTATAGAATTTTCCAATAAGGACTACCTATGCAGAAACAAAATAATATATTCAAATTCAACCAAAGTCATCATTTGACATATAGATAAGACAGCAGCAGGCAAACTCAATGGAAATTTAATGAGTATAAATGGATTATGTGAATCTTGCATCTATACTACATTTTATTCTAGTATTTTCCCAATGGAACACCTACATATTAATGAGAAGTTTTGTGCTCTGAAGTATATTTGTTTTCATTAACTGCAACCCCCTCCAAAAAAAAATTGGCTTGAAGAGAATTAGAGCTGCTTGCTGTTGATGGTATGATTCTGTTATGCATCTGGCTTTTAGAATCCCTGTAACCTTGCTATAATTGCATTATCTGTCTCTAGATTGTGAGAGAAAAAATTCAAATTCAAAAGTGAGAGAGAGGAGAAGAGACAAGGAAGAAGAAACACCAGAGGAAGCAGGTAGGAAGGACAGAAGGAGAAGTGAAAAGCAATAAAAGCCAGAATTTCTTCACTGCAATGAGTTGCCTTATTGTGCAGGTTAGATGTTTCCATTTGGTGTATTATTCTCTGCCTTTATGATAAAAATGAAATTTTAGCAGAGCCTAAAGACATAAGAAACACATAGAAAAAAAAGATCTTTTGAAAAGATACTCCATCCCAGTCTGTCCCTCATAAAGCAAGGTCTGTGTGGCACAGAGGATGGTGAGGTACTCATACAAGTAACGGAGATGTCATATTTACTGCTGTCACAAGTTTCCACTCCTTTCATTAACACAGATTTTCATGTTGGGATTAGAAGTTTCTGGATTATGGAGGCGCTATAAATTATCTCAATTTTTATTAAAAAAAGTGATTGAATCAAAACAAACTACAAATCTCACATTAGCCTGCTGGGCCTCCAGTGATTTATTTTTCTGTGACTTCAGCGTGAAAAATTATTTTAAAAAGACATTTTGGTGATTAAATTTATTGATAATTGGCATGTACTAGAATTCTACTCTGAGAACTCCTGCTTTCATTACTAGTAAGTCTATTGTAACATATATAATTTTATCAAAATATAAAGCCTTTGTTGACACTATCCATTTCTAGATAAAATAACAAGAACACAGAACATCTGTTCAACATATTTCCTTTGGTTAAATGGCTATTTGGTTTGCCACACAGTCAATATGATTGATTGAGATGTAATTAATTGGCAATTAACATGGACCGTACAAAAAGAACAATGAACTATTTGATGACAAAATACTGAAATGACCAAAGATTTAAAGAACATACTGCCCAGAAGAAATGCTAAAGACTGTCCTTCCATAAACATTCTACTAGCCTATACTCATAAGAAATGCAACAGCAAAACACCAATTGATTGATCTTTATATACTACTTTAGAAATTAGTTTTCTTCCATCTCTTGCATCCTACTGTTGATACTCACATCCATAGTTCCTGTTCTCTTCCCTTGGTTCTCCACTTCCTCTTTTAACTCTGACTGTGTTTTCTTTATTGTTTCTATTTCTATTTTCATGTCTTGTATGGTTTTGTTCGTTTTGTACATTTCCTTCTCCAGCTTGCTTGTTTTTGTATGAAAATCTTTCATGGCTTTTTCCTTTTCCTGTTCAAGCTCTGTCACCTTGGCTTGGAGCTCTTTAATGGTGTTGTTCCTTGTTTGGATTTGTAGAATTATGGCTTCTTTGAATTCCTTCATAGATTTAAGTTCTTCTTGAAGGGACTCTATCACTTTCCATAATGCAGAATTGTCAATGTTTTCATGTGTTTCTGTTGGTGTGTGGTCATCCAAATTGGATGAGCTAGGATGATTCTGCTTTGTTGGAGTCATAATTCCTTGATTTCTATTTTTTTTTTTTTTACCTTTCGCCATTGGATGTGTTTAGCTGTCTGTTTTCTGTGCTAGGAACCACAGTGGATGGTTTGGTGCAGGGGACGAGTTACTTGGCTATCTGTCCTTGCTTACAGGGGGATTTCAAGGTCACTGTTGTTTTAATCACCTGAGGCACTGAGCTGGTGCAGCCTAATCCCAGGTTGTGAGTAATGGACCGGAATTGTTTCACTGCTCCCAATTCAGACTTCCCTATGTTGCACTCTGAGTTATCAGCCTGTAATGGTTCTGATGGTATGGGCCTGTTTGCCCAGGCACAGATTCTGTGGGCTTTGTTTGTCATCACGGAGGCTGACAGGGTCTGGCTCCACACCTAATATGTCTGGATTTTCCAGGATACAGCTATGGACCGATTTCTGGTTTCTCTCTAGGCTTCTCGCCACAGGGCTGGACTCTGTGCCTGATTCCCTTCCTGTCTGCGCCGCCATGGGTCCTGTGGGTACCTCAAGCCCCGGATCCTCTGGCTGCCTGAGTGGACCTCTCGTCCCAGCAGCTCAGCCGTGGGTGCACAGATCCCTGGCCTCGCCCACGCCTGTCTCTCTCCCCAGATGACCTGCTGTGGGTTCGCGGGGATTTGGCCCTGCCAGCCATGCTCCCTCCCCAGCTGCACTACTGTGAGTGTGCGGGATTTGGCCCCTCCCACCCGCCTTTGTGTTCCCAGCTTCCCTCGATCTCTCGGAACCTCACGCCCTCCGCTTCAGGAGCGGCTGCGGACCACCCGCTGAGCCCCCTGTTTGTTCCTTGCTAAGCCTTCCACTATTTTTTTTGATATCGAGACATATCAGCGCCTGACAGCACCCCCTATTCTACTCCAAGTAGAAGATAAGTATCGAAGAACCTCCACTGTAAGATGGTTGAATTAGTGGCAAGCCTTTCTCTTGGCATGAAAAAACTCCTTGCACCAACTGCAGACAGACTGCTGTCCAAAAAGGACAAAACTTGGTAGCAGGGAAGTCGACAGCCTAACTCTGCCAAGACAGGGTAGGTAAGTCCTTCATAATCCCTGCTCTACAACAAATGTCTGTCAGAGAAACAGGACCCAAAGGCTGAAGACTGATGCTGGAATGTATGGAGAGAAAATGGGAACTGTCCAGGCAGTCATTGGTATGTTCTTTCTTAGTTTTGGAAGCTGCAGGCCCTGCGCTTCCTATATAAGCAAATATATTTATCCCTCTCAGGTCTCTGAGGTGGTTGAAGAATAGAGAGCTAGAGTCTCATAGTTAAATTTTGAATTGTTTAGGAATCAAGAGGGTGTTACAGATCTAAGAAAATACTCTTAAAAGTGTGTTGCAAGATAGTATGAATGTTGAGTCACACAAAGACCTTTAAAGTTGGTTAGATAGTAGAATGTTAAAGTCAGGGGCCAAATATGTATAAACTGGACATTGGGAAGGTATACTGGGACATTTAACTCTCATAAATGTGGCATATTTATATCTATTGTTTTGTATAATACTTACTGTTATAAGAGAAGGAACCATCTGTTTGACTGAAAGGGGAAACTTCTGGGGGGAAGAGGGTGGAAGGGCGGGATAGGAAGGGGGAATAGGGAGGGGTTTGTTACTGAGATGTAACTTGAAGAAAAAAAAATAAAGTATTTAAAAAAAAAGAAATTAGTTTTGATTCAACATGTCATTATAAGAGCAGATTCAACATGTCATTACCAAAGTATAATCCACAACTTTTTAATTATATCAATATTTCTAGGAGTTTTGTGTAAGATAATACATTTATTTTCTTTCTCACTTTCAAAACCTTCAATTTCCAGGTCAATTATTATTATGCCATGATTTTTTTCACCGTTCCAATTATGCATTTTCTAAATTGGACATTATGTCATTTTCAAAATGAACTGCTCAAGATGAAAGTATAGAAGAACTAGTTGTTTCTCTTTCTAATAGAACAACAGTTTTATAGTTATATTTGACAGCAACGTTAGACACTACCACTAATAAAGTGACAAATTCCAAAAATTTTATTATTTTCTTCATTGAAAATTTTGATTTCTTATTGCAATTTCCACTATAAATGTAACTATATTTAGAAAGAACATAAGCAGTTTTGGTGACTGGTATAGATAGGTTGCCTATTTCTCATATGTTATTCTCCTTATAGTTTTTGATTAATGTAATGGTAAGACAGTCTTATAAAATGTTTCACATTAGCCAGGCATGGTGATGCATGCCTTTAATCCCAGTACTTGGGAGGCAGAGGCAGGTGGATCTCTGTGAGTTTGAGGCCAGCCTGATCTACAAAGCGAGTCCAGGACAGTCAGAGATACACACAGAAACTCTGTCCCAGAAAAAAATAAATAAATAAATAAATAAAGTTCCATATTTTACTTAAACATAATGATTTCAAGCCATATTAAAATCACTAAATTCCTTATTGGGCAACATTTGGCATAAACAGTGTCTTAGTTGGTGTTACTATTGCTGTGATAAAAAAAAAAAAAAAAAAAAAAAAAAACAGTGACCAAAGCAGCTCGGGTAGAAAAGGGTTTATTTGGCTTAAGCTTTTAACATCACTATTCATCACTTAAGGAAATCAGGACACAAGTTCAAACAGGTCAGGAACCTGGAGGCAGGTGCTGATGCAGAAGATATAGAAGAGTGGTGCTTACTGGCTTGCTCAGCTTGCTTTCTTATAGAACCCAGGACTATACACCAGGGAAGGCATCCCCTACAATGGGCAAACTCTCCCACATCAAGTGATGAGTAAGAAAATGTTCCACAGGCTTGCATACACCCTGATCTTATAGATGTATTTTCCCAATTGAGGCTCCCTTCTTTCTGATGACTTTAACTTGTGTTAAATTTACATAAAAATAGCCAGCACAACTAACCCCATCTTTTAGACACACAAATACATTACTGTTAAGCCACAGTCTTTTCTTTTTTGTTGATCTCAAAGATCACACATTAATAAATAAATCACAATAGAAAATAAAACTGCAATTTAATTATCAAATGTATTTATTAATAGTATAAACTATATGATTAGTATAATAAACAGTTAGCAGGTTGGTGGGAGGCCAGCACTCTTGACCTACCTTAACTGGCAGCCTGACTTGTCCTGAAGAAAAAGCTCTGGACCAAGGGTGGCCATCACCACCTACAACTTAAATTCTATTAACTAATATCTTCATTAATAAATATAAGTTGTTATATTAGGCCAGTAGAATTGCCAGCAGCTTGGCAGGAGATTCACTTGGTTCGGTGGGAGGCCAATGTCTCTGGATTGCTTAGACTGGTGGCCAATAAGCTGCTGTGATCCTTTCCCCAATAATTAAATACATCAAAACCTTTAAATGTTTCAACACTTAGACTTTAGCCAGACAGACTCTCCACTAGCTAATCTAAGTTAACCTGGGTCATTTAATACCAAACCGCCATGTGGTCTGCTTTTACCTTCCAGAGTTCTCAAACACATCTGTATGCCTCCATGTCTCCTGGTGGAAAAAGAGATTCCTCTGCGTAAAACACCGAGTTCCTGTTTCCATCTTAGGAAGTCTCACCTTCCTATACTCTTTATGCCCAGCTAATTGGCCATCAGCAACTTTTATTAACCAATCAAGAGAATGTCTCAGAAGGGTCAGTAACCAGAACTCAACATTGAAATCACCCTATCAGAAGCAATGTATTAGACCTTCCCCACAAGAAAATATTGTACAAACTTGACATTTTCCACATTCTTACATATTCAAACACTTTAAAAGTTGTCTCATTAAAAAATATCCATTCTTTTTTCAAATTCAAGTCTGTAAAACACCAAAATCTCCTCACCCCCTCTCTCTCTCTCACACACACACACACACACACACACACTTTTGTTTAAAGTCTTTTAACTAAAGGCCCCTATAAAATCAAACATAAATTAAGTACTTTCTTACTTTAAATAAGAAGAACAGAGTCAAAGTCACAATCTGAGCAAAGCAAAACCAAACTCCAACAATAGAAATAACTCAATAGTTAATATCAGGGATTCACTCATGGTCTGCTGTCTTTCTACAAAGAGCTAGGGCCACTTCCCTAGCTCTGCTGTCTGAGGCACACATAGTTTGTCTTCTAATCTTGTGCTGGTTCCACTCATCAACTGCTGCTATTTTTGTTGGTTGTTCCATGGTGCAGGCATCTCCAATAACTGGATTCTATTATTGCAAGTGGATTGCTCTTTTAGCTTTCATCAATAGTGTCTCCTGGGCTCTTTTCATGGTGTCAAATCCCAAGTTTTCTGCATGCCCCCATTTAATCCTAGGCGCTGAACTACTACTGCGATTGCACCTTGTCATGACCTCTCACAGACCCATGCCTCACTGCTGCCCAGGACCCTTTTATAGCTTCAAAGCTAGTACACTTGAGTCTCTCTTACAAATTACCAAATTTGGCTATCAGCTCAAGGCACTACCTTGGCTGCCTCTGGAACACATTTTTTTGTGTGCTGACCCTGAGGAAGCATTTCCCAGAAGATTTCATCTCAATGAGACTGGTCTGTTCTTAATCATCATTAATTCCTGAGCTCCTGCTAACCAACATAAATTGCTGGGAGCCAAGGCCCATGGAAAATTACTAACCTTCCCTACTTACATTAAGGCCTAAGATACAGGCCTACAGAAAGTTATCAACTCCCCCTGCTAAGCTCCCTCCCAGGAGTTAGGTTCCAGTTTTCTGATTACCAGAACAATTCTCAGAAGTCACCTGATTAGCCTGTGGCCGGTCAGCTACAACCACAAGATATCCAGGACCTTTAGTCTCCTAGCAACCTGCTGACCTCTAGCTGATGTCCCTGAGTCCCTGCCCCCTACCGAACTTATAACTGACCCTGTGTTTAATAAAAATTTGAGAGCTTGATCCCTGGACTTGCTCTTCGTCTCCTTGTCTTTTGTCCCTTCTCTCATTCAGGTTTTGGCACTCCTCCCGAGTTCCCCGAACCCTGCTGGCCAGGGCAATAAATTGTCTCATCAATTCAAAGACTTTATTTGTATGGTTTTGGTCTTTTGTTAATCATTGACAATTCTTCAAACCCAGATAACTATATACCACAATTTATTCACAGACATAACCTGATAGAGTTTTACATCCCTCTGAAACTTCACAAAAAAACGTCTGTATTGCCTGTAATTTTCTCAGCAATTTTTTTTCTATGCTCCCACTTAACAAGTATTCATGCATTGAACACTCTCTTCATGCCTAATGTGCCAAAATCCATTCACAGTCTTCCCCAAAACAACATGGTCAAGTCTGTCACTGCAATACCCCACTATTCTGGTACTAATTTATGTTACAAAGTTACTATGGCTGTGATGCATTATGATGACCTCAGCAACTCTTGGAGGAAAGGGTTTATTTGGCCTATAATTTATCATCACTGATTGTCATCTAAGGACACCAGGAGAAGAAGTCCAACAGGGCAGAATTCAGGAGACAGGAGTTGATACTGAGGCCATGGAGGAGTGCTACTTACTGGTTTGCTCCCCCTGTCTTGCTCCACTATTTTTTAGAGAACCAAGGACTATCATCCCCCAAATGGGCCTATCCATTATGACCTGGCAATCCTTTGTCAATTACTAATTAAGAAAATGTAAAACATGTATTCTCTGACAATCCCAATTCTGTTAATCTACCTGAAAAAATAGATAGCAGAATCTGAGTTTTTCCCAATCACTTCCATCACTATATCATGTATAATAGGAGACAAGAGATAAGAATGTAACTGAACTTTTAAATTATTATTTATCATTTATTTATTTATTACTAAATTCACTTATAACAAACACCAACAATTTCTTAACTATTAATCCTATAAATTCCTACGACCCCTTTAACCTATCCACTAAACCTATTGATAATTATTTTTCTAACCTTTAAGAATGATACAGTCTCTGGGGCAGGTCCTCAGTCGTCAGGAACATAGTCTTTGTTGCAGATTCTTTAATGCACTTAGCAGTCCTTCTTCTGGATCTCTCAGATGCAGGTTCATCAGGGTAAGTTGGTTATTGCAGTCTCACCTTAAATAAGGCTTCATGCTTTCTTCTCTGTGGGAAACCCCAGCTGTCTGCAGGCCAACTTACTTCTTTTGAATCAGGAACTCAGCTGCGCTGCCTCAGTCCTTAAAGCCAGGCACAATTTCTTTTAGGCCACTGTTCGGACAGATCAAACCCCTCTAGACAAAAGCTGAGCCACAGGGTTTAGTCCTTGGCCTTTTGGTGTCTTGCTCAGGCTTTCTTTGCTCACCAGCTTCTTTCTGCTTCAGGGAAATCTGGCCATCAAATGATGGCCAGCCGTTTTTTCAGCAGGACTCTTGGAGCTCTCTAGCATCAGGGGCCTCTTCTCTTTCTGGGCTCCATGCACTGTCCTTAAATAGGAGGAACTCTGTTTCAGCTTAATTTGGTCTCCGCCCACTTAGCAGCTGAAAACAATGTCAGGCCAGATACTTTGTTTCTTCAAGTCCATTAAGTCTTTCCTTTTTTCCTGACTTCAACCTTGTTTTTCAGTCTATTGAGTCTTTCCTGTTTTTCCTGACTTCAACCTTGTTTTTCAGTCTATTAAGTCTTTCCTGTTTTTCCTGACTTCATGCTGATAATGGTCTTCATGCCCCGAATTAAGAGACAGTATCAGAAACCCCTATATATTTTCTAAATCTATTTTATCTAACCCCTACATAAGAACAACAACATTTGTCTATGACCCAGGGAGGAAAAGCAAAGTATACATACTGGCAATGGATCATTACTCAGGCTTTAAGAATTATAAAATGCTGTTCATATGTTGTAACATGGATGACTCTAAATGCATTATGCCAAGTGAAACAATATTCTCACAGAAGGTTAAATTGAGGATGCTTCAATTCACATGACCTACCCAAGGTGGTCAATTACAGAGAAGCAGTGAGTCCAAGTGATTGCCAACAGTAGGGACAGGGCCCTGGGGATATGCTATTCAAAGATAGAGTTTCATTCATATAGGATAAAAACTTTGGGGAACTCTGAATCAAAAAAAAATCGCTTAAGTATTACAGAGACCAAGGAAGATAATTCTTAGTATGTAATAGTTCAATTACACAGTAATGATAAGTAATATTTTAAGCATTAGAAAAAGAAATTTCACTTTTTTTCAACTTACCCTGAGAAATTGTGTCCATCAGTTTACCTATAGGATTCTCATTTAAACAAATCCTATGAATATTGCTTTCTTTAATAATCTACAACTAATTATCTATTTCAATAACATCATTATTCTGTATTTGAAAATGCTTCATTCAAACTCTGTGGAACATTTCCTATTATTCTTTGTATTTGCTGTAATAGTTGTATCTGGTGTGTGTGTACACACACACAGGTTAACACACATGTCACTGTGCAGATGTACCTGTGTGCTTGTTCATGACAAATGTATGTTTGGATGTTGAGATAAAAGGTCAATGTCCAGTATCTTCCGCAGTAGTTTTTAAACTTATTTTTGGGACTGGGTGTCTTACTGACCCTGGAAATGTCCAGTTCAGTTAGGCTGGCTGGCTATTGAATTCTGAATACTTACTGGTCTTTCTCTATGGAGCTCTGAAGTAGCTCTGTACATGGATGCTAAGGATCTAGACTCAGGTTCATCTTCTTTTATGACTAAGACATTTATCCAGCTCCTGTTTTATTTTAATATGTCTGTGATATGCCTAGGAATACTGATTCTATAGTACATTTCTAAGACATGGAAACTCTGATACAAGGAAATATTAAGACGCCAGTTGACTGGCATCCTTTGCTGTTTCTCTTGTGGACAAGTGTAAAACACTTTGGATTAGTAGCCAGCTGACACCAGGGGGGGCATTACCAATGAAGTCCTGTGGGAAATTCTTCACTCATTAATAGTACATGTCTATAATTCTTTCCAAAGACACCATTTCAAATAATGGTCACTTTTAATGAAGAAACTATCTAATAATGAAGTATGTACTATTTCCAGGACATCTTTCAAAGGTTTATAAAGCTCTGAACCCACAGATATAAACTAGGAGTATGCTCTTTACTAATCAATTTCTTTGGCAGACTTTTATAAATTATTATATTACTGTTTCACCCATAGAAATGCCTAGTAGATATCATTTGCATAAAGCATATGTATGTCTTTTTGTACATATAAATAATGTTTAATCTCAAGTTGGCCAGATGCTAAGTAAGTAACAAAATATTTCTGTCCTGTCTGGGATTTATTGTACCACTAAACTTTTCATTTTAGCAAATGTAGCATATGCCTGAACTACAAATAGATAGGCCATAAAAATATGAAGTTATTAATTTGTCAGTTAAATATATGACAATCTTTTTATTGTTCATTAAAACTTGTAGAGGCTTTTTTTTAATTAATTATTGGCTGAGAAGAAAATATTTGGCAGTATTTTCCCAAAAGATTGAGTTCTGAATCTAGATCTACTCACCATTTTCCAAATAATCCAAATAACTAAATAAACAAATAAAAAAAATTTCCCTATAGTCTTTTTCTGAATAAAAGACATCATGTCCCTCCAGGATAATGCTATGGTTTAGTTTCTTCATTTTCAAAATGAATTCAAATATTTAGACTAATCCTAATGCTTAAGCTTTGCTAGAAGTCACTCTGAACTTTAGTTTTTATTTCCCAAACGGTGGTTAAATTTGGTCACCTTACTTCAGATTAAATATCAGAATTTATCCAGAATAGTAAAAGCATTAAAACCATTCACATATTGTAACAAAAGTTGAAAGCTTTTTTCCAGCAAAAGCCTGTACTGGAAAGAAAGGCTGTTTGTTTTTCATTTAATAAAGTTAATGGAACACCTTGTAAATCCAATGCCTGTAAAATGAAAATTAATTCCTTGTCTCCAGGGGTTCAACTAAGTTATTTAATGCAAAAGTTTGGATTGAATGAAGTTTCTTTAGTTTCTGTAGAACCTAGTGGTATAAACAATTTTCCCTGAGATTATTGTACCAGGCCTCCAAGTATAGACCTGGGAGAGGGCAGGGAACAGAAAGGTAGACTGGAAGATATACTGGGGCTACAATAAAGCTCTAGAGATATCAAGGTAAGGAAAGGATGTTTTCGACTATCTTCTACTCATAAGAAAAACATATAGGTCAAAGGAAAGATACTTGCCCAAGAGCACTATAAAATAATGGAGAGTTTAGTCTGATGGCAGTGCAACATTCAGACTCCAGGTCTCCTCTATAGTAATGAGGAAAATGATCTGCCATGAAAGACCCGGGGGAGGGAAGTACCTCGCCCGACACTCAGGATATCACGGCCGCCCCAAAACTCGCAAGAGACCATCTTGATTCAATCACAAGAGGTTTATTTCGGGGGGGGAAAGGGGGAAAGGGGGGGGCCCAGTGCACTGAGGGACGCCACTCGTATCCCATGCAGGGATAGAGTAGAATATTTAATAGGGGAGCACCACAGATTAAGGGGCGGGGCGGGGGGAAAATACAGCTGGAATGTACCAGCCCAGCCCATCGTTTACCACAACCCAAGGGGGAGGGGAAATACAGCTGGAATGTACCAGCCCATTAGTTAGTCAGCGGGAAACATCCTACATCTGTTTGTCTCAGGAATGAATCTAATCTTGTGGTCAGCCAGTTCCTGAAGCCCTGGGGGCCCGTGGCCCAATTGATCTTCATTCTTGGTTTTAACCTGTTTATGGTCAGCTAAATTCCAGGAATCACCTGGCGGCTGGCCTTGCTCTACTGCCGACTTAGGGGGTCTTTTAATAATTTTTATTTCCTTCATTCCCCACTCCTTTTAGTCCGTTGTTCTAATCTTAGAACCTATATATCTGTTTTATTTTATTTATTATTATCTTGTCCCCATCACCCTTGATATTGTTTTAGTATTAAAATCTGTACGGCGCTTATTTTTAATTGATGAAAGTACTAAGGGGCCTGCACTAGGGCAGCTGTTCCAGTGTCACATCTGATACTAAAATTACAGCTAAAGTCAGGGAAATAGGCTCTCTCTTAAATCGCTTAGGGCAGAAATCAAACTCATCCACAAAGGCATCTGTGGGGAGATAGAGTACTCTAGGCATAAGCTGTACTAACATACAATAATCTTTGGTATCATTAAAGATATTAGTGGCAACACAGGGAGTTAGTCCTGTGTTGCAGGCCCACCAGCTATCTATGCCAGGATATAAGTATCTGGTATCAGAAGTCTTGGGAGACCTCAGGGTCTCATTGTATAAGTGTTTATAGGCAGCAGGTGGATTTTTTAAATAAGTCTTTTTCCCTGATACTTTAGTTAGGATCAGTTTGTTCTTATTATGTCATGAGCAGGTGTCATGGTTGGTGGTGTTATTAAAAGTACCCAACGCGGCGATGCCCTCATAGTAAGGGGGTCCAGAAGTTAAACAGAGCCAACATCCTTTACACTGCCTAGCCGCACTCCTGTCCCTACCTTTCCTTGGACAGACGTAAAAATCTTGTTGAGCCAGCCCACAGCGTCCCTCTGGTCTCCCACACCCGAACTTTGCTCCTAGCCCTATAGAGTGTCTTTATCGAGGGTCCCTCTCAGGGAGGTTCTGGGGGTCTGGTCTCAGAAATATCCCACTGTTCCAGGCCTGCAACTAGCTGGCAGAAGTCAGGAAAGGGAGGGGACTACCTTAGAAATTGACCAGACGACTTCCCCAGTTTGGGAAGCTACCAGACAAGTACAAGTTTTTGAGGGGCATGGGGGTTGTCATTCCCCATCTGGAGAGCACCTGCGACGCAGGCATAGCCTAAGAGGGTCTACAGTCTTTTTTTAATCTCCATTCATCCTTAGGAGGTTCAGGAGCTTTCTTTACGTGCGAGGCGTGGATCCAAGCAGAGATGTCCTCTATCTTCATTGTGGTGGGGGTAGTCGAGAGCACCAGGTATGGTCCCTTCCAGTGAGGCTCAAGGTTCCCAGTTCCATGGCGCCAGACGAGTATGGTTTTTCCAACCTGGAACTGATGAGACACGCTCTGGTCTCCAGCTTCATAAGCCTCCCAGAGCTGCTCCCAGGCTTTACGCCAAAACTACTTCAAGGGCTGGGCAACGAAAGCGGATGAACAAGGGGTTAGAAAGGACAACATCAGGATGGAACATTCAGCCAGCCTCAGTAAGAGAAGGAGGCCCCCCCACAGAGAATCTCATAAGGTGTCAGCTTAAACCGCCCCCGGGGTGTTCATGACCCAGAATAAGGCAAAAGGAAGGAGGGCTGTCCAGTCTCCCACACCAGTTTCTAAGGCTAATTTAGTCAAGGTCTCTTTTAGAGTTCTATTTATCCTTTCTACCTGTCCTGAACTTTGGGGACGGTAGGCACAATGTAATTTTTATTTAATTCCCAGTTGAGTGGCCAGTCCCTGACTTACCTGGGCAACGAAAGCGGGTCCATAATCAGACCCAATTACCTTGGGTACTCCAAACCTCGGAAAAATTTCTTCAAGAATCTTCTTGGCCACTGTATTGGCAGTCTCAGTCCTTGTAGGGAAGGCCTCTACCCACCCTGAAAATGTATCTTTAACCACAAAGTTGTTTTCATCAGTGTACCAGTTTAGACTTTTTGGCCAGGGTCGGTCCTTTAGGTCACTCTGGGGACCCGTTTCTTCTGCCAGGATATCAAGGCAGTGGTGGGCAGGAGCAGAGTCATCAGCATCAGGCAGTAGGGTAGAAGGATTCAGGGTGGCCGGGGGAGGGGGGGTGTGAATATCACTCTTTTAGTCAGTAATAGGCTTTGGTAGTGGGTCATTTTAGCATCCACCGGTCAGGGGGCTGCCGGATAATGTTCTCAAGGGCATGGGGTGCCACCACTGTAATGTGCTGTCCCAAAGTCAGTTTATCAGTAGCATCTTTGACAAGTAAGGCTACAGTTGCAATAGCTTTTAGGCATGTGGGCCATCTGCTTGCAACAGGATCCAGTTTCTTAGATAAGCAGGCTACCTGTCTCTTTTAAGGTCCTAAAGTCTGAGTAAGAACGCCTCTGGCAACCCCTGTCCTTTCATTCGCATATAGAGTGAAAGGCTTGGTTAAATCCGGTAAGGCTAAAACTGGTGCCGTTAACAAGGCCTTTTTGATATCTTTAAAGGCCTTCTGATGTTCAGGGGTCCAGGTGAACCCTCCTCCCTCCTTGGTGAGGGGAAATAAGGGAGCTGCCAGCGTAGGGAAACCCGGAATCCATAGTCTACAAAAACCAGCAGTGCCCAGGAATTTTTTTACCTGGCGCGGGGTGGTCAGGACAGGAATCTAGGTGACAGTCTTTTTCCTGGCTTCCGTCAGCCATCGCTTTTCATCTCTCAGGGTGTATCCCAGATAGGTGACCTCAGTTTTACACAACTGAGCCTTCTTAGCAGAAGCCCGATACCCCAACTCACCAAGTTCCGTCAGCAGCCTCTTAGTTCCTTGGAGACATTTAGGTTTAGTTGATGTTGTCAAGAGTAAATCATCAACGTACTGTAACAATGTTAGCTGAGGATTTTCAGCTCTGAAGGAGGCCAGATCCCGATGAAGAGCCTCATCAAAGAGGGTAGGGGAGTTTTTGAATCCTTGTGGCAATCTAGTCCAAGTTAACTGTCCCACCAGTCCAGTGTCAGGGTCTCTCCATTCGAAGGCAAAGATGGGTTGGCTGTCAGGATGTAACTTCAAGCAGAAAAAAAGCATTCTTTAGATCTAGAACAGTCTTAAATCTTGGACTGGCCTGTAATCATTAGTGCCTGGCTTCTTTACCTGTAACAGGGGGGGTGTTCCATGGTGACTGGCAGGGAACCAAGATGTCCTGTCTGTGAATGTCGTCTCTGTTTTTTATTTTTATTTGGTCTAGGTCTTCTGTTGCCCAGGTTCCCTGTCTTTCTAGGCCCTGTTCTCTCTCTCTCTCTATCTCCTACAACTGCGGCCAGTATCCTAGTTAAGTTTCTTTCTTGTTTGCAATCCCGCCTGTCTTCTCTCTCTCTCTTTTTTCTTTTCTGTTTTTCTTTCTCAGTCTCTCTCTTATGATACACTTTTTCTGCCTCTCTAACAAAATTTTTATAAAGGCAATAGCCACAGCAGCTCGTTGTTCCCTCAGAGGTGGGTCAAAGGGAGTGTGCCGCCTGTAGGCCTCCATCAACCTCTCAAGGAATATGCACGGAGGCTCAACAAGACCCTGAAGCACTCCTCTTACTTTTGCAAAATTGGTGGGGCGCCAAGCGCACCTCTGAGACCTGCCACTAGAGTCCTGCGGAAAAACTGTCAGCCGCTCCCTACCTGCAGCCGTGTTGAAGTCCCAATCTGGTCGATCAAGGGGGAACTCAGCATCGATCTCATTCGGGAGGGTAGTGGGGGTCCCATTGTCTTCGGGACATTCTTTTGTGCCTTTAAGAGAATTCTCTCCCTCTCCTCTGTAGTAAAGAGAACCTGCAAAAGCTGCTGGCAATCATCCCAGGTGGGTTGGTGAGAAAACATCAGGGATTCCATCAAACCTGTAAGACTAGCAGGGTTTTCAGAGAAAGACGGGTGGTTAGTTTTTTAATTATATAAATTAGCCGAGGAGAAAGGCCAATATTGTAAGGGTTGAAAAGCTGGTGGGTCCACAGGGACCCGACCATTCGGAGGGGTAGAGCCACAGTGGAATCGGGTCCCTTTGGACTCAATCCTCTCTGGCTCCGAGTGCCAGTTGCCGGCCCTCCCCCCTCTGCTCCTTGTAGTTCCAGGCTCGGACAGAGCCGGGGCTGGTGTGGGGACGCCTGGGGTGGCTGGGGGCAGGGGGGTGGCTGCGGCAGGCTCGATCACTCGGGTGGCTCCTCCATCTCAGGATAGATCTTAGGCGGAGCCGAAGGTGTTTCCGAAGCTGGCTTTTGTTTTGATTTAGGCTCTGTGCCACGGAGAGCCAGGGCTCGGGAGCCTGGCTTTTTTTCTCTCACCCAAGGTTTTACCCATGGGGGTGGGTTCTGGACCAGGTCTTGCCAAACAGTAATGTATGGCTGTTGATCGGGATGAGACCCTGGTCCTTCCTTAAAGACAATAGTTTTTACCTCAAAAATAATGGTCTAGTCAAAAGTCCCTTCGGGTGGCCACCCGACATCAAAAGTAGGCCACTCCGAAGCACAAAGTCTGTCATGGTCTCTTTTTAACCTCAACTGTCAAATTATGAGTCCTAGTTTTCACTTTAGTCCAATGATCCAGTGTCAAACTTAGAGGAGTCGTTACAGTCTGTCCCATTGTCACAAGTAACATAAAACATAAACATAAGATACACAGAAAAACACTACGAAAAATCCTTCTCACTCTCAAATGCCGGCACCACACCAGAAAAACAGACGGCCGGGAGGTCTCTCGCATCCCCTCTCTCAAGAGGACCACTGTATGCTCCCCGGCACCCAGACAAACAGACGGCCGGGAGGTCTCTCGTGTCCCCTCTCCCAAGAGGACCACTGTATCCTCCCCAGCACCCAGACAAACAGACGGCCGGGAGGTCTCTCGCATCCCCTCTCTCAAGAGGACCACTGTATCCTCCCCGGCACCCAGATGGGACCCTCCCAGGCGTCCCTGGGGTCCCTGTCCTCCTGGGACATCTCCCAGGGCTACAGCCACTGATCCTCTAGCACGTCTGCCCGATCACCCATCCGTCTCCTCACGAGACAGAAACGGCTGCCAAACCGAAAACAACCTTCGCGAAGCCAACTTTTAACGCAAACCATATAACAGAACCAGACAACAGAGACAAACCCAGGACACAAGAGATAGAAATCTCACAAACCAGACAACTTTTAACTTTTAACGCAAACCATATAACAGGACCAGACAACAGAGACAAACCCAGGACACAGAGACAGAAATCTCACAAACCAGACAACAGAAATAGGCCCAAGACACACAAATCTCACCTCCAAGTGGGTTCTTGTGGAGATTGGGATGGCCGCAAATTCCCAGCCAACGCACCAAATGAAAGACCCGGGGGAGGGAAGTACCTCGCCCGACACTCAGGATATCACGGCCGCCCCAAAACTCGCAAGAGACCATCTTGATGCAATCACAAGAGGTTTATTTCGGGGGGGGGGGAAAGGGGGAAGGGGGGGGCTCAGTGCACTGAGGGACGCCACTCGTATCCCATGCAGGGCTAGGAGTCGCGACCCCCATGCAGGGCTAGAGTAGAATATTTAATAGGGGAGCACCACAGATTAAGGGGCAGGGGGAAATTACAGGTGGGAAGTACCAGCCCAGCCCATCATTTACCACAACCCAAGGGGGAGGGGAAATACAGCTGGAATGTACCAGCCCATTAGTTAGTCAGCGGGAAACATCCTACATCTGTTTGTCTCAGGAATGAATCTAATCTTGTGGTCAGCCAGTTCCTGAAGCCCTGGGGGCTGGTGGCCCAATTGATCTTCATTCTTGGTTTTAACCTGTTTATGGTCAGCTAAGTTCCGGGAATCACCTGGTGGCTGGACTGGCTCTACTGCCGACTTAGGGGGTCTTTTAATAATTTTTATTTCCTTCATTCACAATCATACTAATTACAATTTTGAATGAGTGGCTTTATGAAGTTGGTAGAGTGCAAGAGTGAAAGGACAAATATCAAGAAACAGACTGGTAGAAGTAGTTAAAATTAACAACAACAACAACAACAAAAAAACATCATCAAGTATAAGAGAGATTCTGGAGAAGCCTGACTGCCAAAACAACAAAAGTGCTGTAGGAGGAACAATGTCTGCCATTTAGCGCAAACAAGGCCTGCTGTTAAACAGCGCATGTGTAGCTGGGCTTCCACATGCAGCTGACCTGAGAGACCTGCCCGGGCATGCCCAAACATGCCTAGCCTGAGACCTAGCTGGAGTTTGATGATGCCACATCCAGGTAATAAGACAAAACCCAATGAAGAAGAACAGCAGCAGCCTACAGTTCGGGAAACGATGAGACTCTGAGTGGAGGTTATAAAGGGAACTCCCTCTTTATGACATAAACAGGTCTTCTTTTGCCACTTTCTGAACCCCAGAATCTAGGTAATTGATTCTGTACCAGCTCATCACTGTCCTTAAGAGTCCTGGGCATGGGCCTTGAGAACATCTGGCCCCCAAATGCCAACGTGGTCTCTTTACCCATGTGTTGGACCCTGGGGATCCACTGAGGTCCCGATGCTCAGAGACCACCAGAGACTGAGGTTCTTTGCAAAATGCAAGAGAATTTTTTTTTTTAGCTCACATGCCTAGGGTTCAACTGCCTTTGGGAAGGAGTGAACACCAAATAACCATTACAGGCAGCTTTTAAACACAAAAACAAGTGGGGATAAAGGGGGAACATTTCAGTTAATCTTCAGCAATCATTGCCTTTGGCAATGGGATGGGACTATTGTCTGTGGTAACAGCTGCAACCTTGTAGTTAAGTAGTTCCAAGAACTGAGTTCTGTGGAATGTCCCCAAGGTCATAAGGTTAGGCCCTCATGAACAGAGAGGAAGGCCTTCTAGGGAGGGGCACTGGTATTTTTCCACAGCCTCACATTCCCTTCTTCTTTAAGTAAATAATTTCAATCTTGGAATAAAGGACCTAATTCTTCCAATGGGATTTCAGTGTATTGTTTTCTTAACATCAGGACCTGGACAGCACTAACACGCTCTCTGACAAAGGAGACCAATCTATTAAGGATACAGGGTCTAAAGGTTAACAGAAGAAGAAGGATGATGGGTCCCATGAATCTAACCCTGAAGCCAGCTCGCAAAGGTCGGGGTATAATGATGGCCACCAGGTCCAGGGGGCAGCTATGGTAGAATTGGACCATATCACATCTCCTGTCTGGGACAAGACCTGCCAAGTGAGGCGCTGAGGCATATGGGGGCAGGGAGAACTCACAGTCAGTTGGGTGAGCAAGAGGAGAGTTAAGAGTCCGGAGATAGCCAAAGCTTGAGCTTGAGAGGTTTGGAGGTGTGGTGAACTCGCCATTTTTCTGAGGCTATAGGTGTTCTCTTTACATGGGAGGCATGGATCCAAGCTGAGATACTGTATACCTTGATGGCAGTCGGAGTGGTAAGCAGGACAATGTAGGGTCCTTTCTACCTGGGCTCAAGATTCTGGGAGCGGTGCAGACTGACATAGACGGGGTCTCCGACCTGGAAGGGATGGGTGACCTCTGGAGGTCCTGGTTGGTAGGCCTCAGCAAGCTGTGTCCACACCTCCTTCTGAACCAGTTGGAATCCTTTTAAACTAGTATATAAATCATTATTACGATGAAAGTTAGGGTCAATACCCTGTCCAAGAGTGAGCAAAACAGGTAGGGTACCATACAAGATCTCAATGGGAGTAAGATGGAAACAAGAGGGGGTGTTTCTTACACGGAACAGGGCCAAAGGGAGAAACACTGTCCAGTCTGTACCGTCAGTCTCTAAGGACAATTTAGTTAATGTCTCCTTTAGGGTTCTTTTCATTATTCCTACCTGTCCCTGAGCTTTGGGGTCTATATGCACAATGTAACTTCCAATCAGTCCTCAAATATCTGGCCACTTCCTGACTTATCTGGGCAGTAAAGGCTAGCCCCTTGTCTGACCCTAGTGCCTTAGGGGCCCCTAAGTGGGGAAATATTTCTTCTGGGATTTTCTTAGCCACCGTACAGGTGGTTTCATTTTTGGTGGGGAAGGCTTCTACCCACGCTGAAAAATGTATCAATGAAGACTAACAGATATTTGTTGCCATACCTGGCAGGGCATATCTCAGTGAAATTTACTTCCCAGTAGGCCCCAGGCCTGTCTCCACGCAGTCTCTTACCAGGTTCTATCTTACCCCAAGGGGGTTTGACATTCTGCCATGGTATACAGGCTTGGACAACATTTTCTGCTAGCTTATGAAGTCCTGGAATCTCATAGTTAGTCTTGTTGATTAGAGTGATTAATTTTTTTGTGCCCAGGTGTGTCCAATGGTGCATCTGTTTTAATATTTCTTCTGCCTCTTTAGGGCCCATAGTCTGTTTACCATTTTGATGTTGTGGTGGGGACTCTGTTTCATTAGGGTCTACAGTGAGTAATTCTAGTATAACATCTCCTAAAGCTGCTCTTTGGGAAACCCGATCAGATATATTGTTTCCCTTAGTTATAGGGGACCCATCCTTTTGATGACCTGGACAGTGGATGATGCTTACTTTGGCCAGCAACATGAGGGTGGCTAGTAGAGCCAGGATCTCTTGTTTATTTTTAATGTCTTTGCCAGGTGAAGTGAGGAGCCCTCTTTGTTGATATATGGCCCCGTGCCCATGGGCGGTAGCAAAAGCATATCTGCTATCTGTGTATATATTTACCTTTGTCTTTTCTGCCATTTCAAGAGCTTTTGTGAGGGCAATCAGTTCAGCTTGCTGTGCTGAAGTCCCTTGGGGGAGGGCCATGGCCCAAATGACCCATTTCCCATCTACCACCATTGACCCTGCCCAACGCTTACCTTCTTCAAGAAAGCGGCTGCCATCCATGAACCAAGTGGAAAAGCCAGTTCTGTAAACCCTGGGATCCATAGCTGGCAGAAGCCTGCAGTTCTCTAGAATTCTCTGACTTGTTGGGGAGTCTTGGGGTTGTGTATCTGAACCATGGCATTTTTCCTAGCGTCCGACAGCCATCTCTTTCCATTTTTGATTAGATACCCCAGGTAACTGACCTGTCGTTGACAAATCTGGGTCTTTTTGGCTGAGGCCCAGTATCCCAAGGATCCCAGCTCAGTCAGCAGGTTTTCAGTTCCCAGGAGGCAGTCCTCTTTGGTCCCTGCCACTAGGAGAATGTCATCAATTTACTGAAGTAAGGTTACCTGGGGGTTGGAGGCCCTGAAATGGGCCAAATCTTGGTGGAGGGCCTCATCAAAGCTGGTGGGAGAGTTCTTGAATCCCTAGGGCAAGCGGGTCCAGGTCAGTTGTCCTGATAATCCTGAGGTTGGATCTTTCCATTCAAAGACAAATATGGGTTGGCTAGAAGGGCTGAGCCTCAAGCAGAAAAAGGCATCTTTTAAGTCCAATACTGTGTACCACATTCCCTGAGGGTGAAGGGTGCTAAGAAGGTTGTAAGGGTTGGGCACTGTAGGGTGAAGGTCAGCAACCCTTTTGTCAACTTCCCTCAAGTCCTGGACTGGCCTATAATCATTAGTCCTGGGCTTTCAAACTGGGAGCAGAGGGTGTTCCATGCTGACTGACATTTAACAAGGACCCCCAGCTGGAGGAGATGCTGTGTATGTGGGCAGATTCCATCTCTGTTCTCTTGCTCATGGGGTACTGGCGGACTGAAACTGGGGTGGAGGTAGCTTTAACCTCCACCACCACGGGGTGGGCAATGTTTGGCCATCCTTATGCCAGTAAGTTTGGCTCAGGCTGAGGGAACCTTGGCCATCCATTCCTGAATATCCGCTGTCGAGGAGGGAGTTTTTCAAACAACCTATGTTCATCCTCCAGCCTCATAGTGAGGATCTGAAGCAGCCTCCCCTCTCTTTCAGTCACTGATGGTCCTTCAGTTTGGAAATGAATTTGGGCTCCCACCTTGGAGAGCAAGTCATGGCCCAGGAGTGGATAGAGGCACTCAGGGATCATAAAAAATGAGTGGGATACCCGACCCACACCAAGGTCTACTGTTCTTTGGGTAGTCCATGGGTATTGTTTGTTCCCTGTGGCTCCCTGCACCCAGGACTTCTTAGTAGATAGTGATCCTTCTGATCAGTGGAGGACTGAATGCTGAGCCCCAGTGTCCATCAGGAACTAGACTGGGTTCCCCTCCACATTGAGAGTTACCCTAGGCTCGGGGAGGGGGTCCGAGCCCTGACTCTCCTAATCTTCTTCTTCCACAGCCAGAGTTTTTCCTCTGAGGGTTCCTTCCCTTTTCTTGGGGCAATCTCTGAACCAATGTCCTTTTTCTTTACAGTAGGCACATTGATCCTTGTCCAATGGTTGCCTTCTACCCTTTCCCTCATCTTTCTGTCCTTGCCTGTCTCTCTGGTCTCTCTCGTTTACTAGAGTGGCCAGGATTTTATTTAAATTCTTTTCTTGTCTTTTTTTTCCTTTTTAACTCTCATTCATCCTGTTCCCTATGTCACCTCTCCTCTTTTTGTTTCTCTGTCTCTCTTTTATTGAACACTTTATCTGCTTCTTTGACTAAGTCCTGGAGCAAAAGTGCCTGTAGGCCATCCAGCCTCTGTAGTTTTTTTCTAATATCTGGAGCTTACTGATCAATAAAGGCCACGGTTACTGTGGCCTTATGTTCCTCAGAGGTAGGTTCATATGGAGTAAATCTCTGAAAAGCCTCCAGCAATCGGTCTGGAAACACCGTTGATGACTCAGTTGGTCCCTGAGTCACCTCTCTTACCTTAGCCAAATTGGTGGGGCATCTTGCCAGCCCCCTGAGACCCGCCACAAGAGCCTGATTGTAAACCTTTAAGTGCTCCCTACCTTCAGGCATATTGAAGTTCCAGTTGGGTCTAGTCAAAGGGAAGCCTGCATCAATCTCATTGGACAGCTGAGTTGGTTGCCCGTCTGCACCATTTTTTTCCTGGCCTCAAGTAGCACCTGCTGCCTCTCCTCAGTGGTGAGGATGGTCTGTAGGAGCTGCTGACAATCATCCCATGTAGGTTGGTGCGAGAAAACAAGGGACTCTATCAGGGAAGTCAGAGCTTGTGGGTACTTAGAGAAAGGATTATGAGTTTTGCAATTGTAAAGATCTGCTGTGGAGAACGGCCAATATTGAAGCGGCCAGATCCCCTGGTCATCAGGCGATCTGTACACCCTGAGAGGGAGTGCAGTGGAGTCAGGAGTGCCAGCCCTCCGACTTCTGGTCCCTGTGGCAGGGCCCCCTCCCTCGGCTCCTGGAAGGGGTTCCTTCGGGGCCGAGGGTTGAGTGAATGGCACCCCCTGGGTTGGCTGTGGGCTCAGGGTCGGGGAATAAGGTGGTTGAGGGTCCAGGAGGAGAAGGTCCATCTGAGTATAGGGGTAGATCTTCTTGATCTTCTTTGGGGAACTCGTAGTTCAGACCAGCTGCTCTTTCTTGGCCAGAGTCTTCTTCAGAGCGAAGACTTCGGAAAAGGAGTCTGCAAGAGCAGGCGGCGGAGGAGATAAACCTGTGGTGGGAACAAAAGGCTGCACCCATGGAGGGGAAGAGACCAACAGTGCCTCCCAAACCAAGACATAGGGCACTTGATCTGGGTGCCCGTGGGATCCTGGGTTAAAAATTTTAGACCTAACCTGTCTAATTTTGTCTAATGAAAAAGATCCTTCAGGTGGCCACCCAACCTGAAATGTAGGCCACTCTGAGGCACACAGAATTTGCCATCTCTTTTTTTTTTTTTAATCTCGACTGACAGGGTATGTGCCCTATTTATAACTTCAGTCCAGTGGCTCAGGGTCAAAGATAGGGGGGTTGTCAGTGTCTGTCCCATCGTCAAATCATCAGAGAAAAGAGAATAAGAAGAGTTACAAACAGAATCCAGTGAAGATGTAACGACATGAGACACAAACAGCTGCTGCAAGATCGCCTCAGAAACAGACTCAGACAGGAGCCTCCAAAGAGGTTCCATCGGATTCGAATGAAGGAGGACCTACTCAGCCTCTCCTTCCAGACAGACCTCCAGGGTGTCCCCTATGGAGTATCTGAAATCAGATAGCTATTGAAGCCAGAGCATCACATAGCTACAGAGGCCAGAGCGACCAGCCGAATCAGACAGTCATTTCCACAGAATAGACAGATAGACAAACAAAGTAGCTACAGCATACCTCTGAATCCTAGAGTCTTGGGGTCTGGGGGTATTCAGATGTTTCCCGGCCAATGCACCAAATGTTGGACCCTGGGGGTCCCCCAAGATCCTGACGCCCAGAGACCAACAGAGACCGAGGTTTATTGCAAAACGCAAGAGGATTTTTATTTAGCCGACATGCCCAGAGGTCGACTGCCTTCAGGAAGGAGTGAACACCGAATAACCCGTTACAGGTAGCTTTTAAATGCAATAACCGCAAACAAGTGGGGGTACAGGGGGAACATTTCAGTTAATCCTCAGCAATCATTGCCTTTGGCAATAGGGTGGGACCATTGTCTGTGGTAACAGCTGCAACCTTGTAATTAAGTAGTTCTGGGAACTAAGAGCTGTGGAATCTCCCCAAGGTCATAAGGTCAGACTCTCATGAACAGAGAGGAAGGCCTTCCTAGGGAGGGGCAGTGGTATTTTCCACAGCCTCACACATGCATGCATGGGTTTTGACTACACCTGGGTCAGAGTCTGTTTTTTCATCACAACCGCTGTTTTTTGGGCCCTCAATTTTTCATGGAACTAGCATCTCCTTGCTAGTCGATAGCCCATTCCCAGGACTCTTCCTCATCCATGGCATGAGTGCACATGCCCACTTCAGCAGTTCCTTGGTGGTGAGTTGGCCCCCTTAAGATGGTCTATGTTATATGTTCTTTTCCCCTGGGAGTAGTAAACATAGGGGGTCCTTTGCCTTTTGTTGGTCTGTTGGTTTGATCCTCTCCTTTTTCCTTTGTTGGTCTGTTGTTTTCTCTCTCCAGGGAGGGAACATTCTTGTTTCTTTGTTTGAATTTTGGTTATATGTCTTTGATTTTCTTTATATTGGAAGGTAGAAAAGATATTTTTGTGGTTTTGCATTGCTAAAACATGAGAGAATTTTAAGGATTTTAGATATATTTGGAGCAGTGGTATCATATGCCCTTAATCCCAGAACACTAGAGCTATTGGTTTGTCTTCCTAGGAAGACATGCTCAGTTTTAGTTTTGGTTCGTTGAACATCTCCACACAACGCCTGACACCCCAGGAGATGGAACCATCAATTGGTACCCCCCCAACAGCTTTTCTATGATGGAGACACTCTGTGGGTATACAGTGATGTAACAAGCCACAGAAGTCCCCCACTAAGTACATGACTATTGGTCAGATGCACACCTTTCCTTTCTCTTTGTTTTTTCACTTTCCTTTGTTTGTGTGCATTTTCTAATCATGGGCAATCTCCCATCTCATTGTAGGGAACCCCAAATTTGAGCTCTGAAGTCTCTTTTGGTGACACGAGGCCTTAAAGCTAAATCAGGAGATATTGAGGCCTTTTGGAATGAGGCTGCCATCTGTGCCCCATGGGTCTCACCTGAGAACATGTGGGATGCTGACCTGTGGATGTGGTTCTCTTCTTGGCTAGAAAGAGGGAGGCACAATTAGGCATTATTCCATCCATCCCTTTTGTCTCTATCCTTTTAGGTATCATTGGCAGTTTTAAATCTTCCTCTCCTGAGGAAGTGATTGCTTCCCATAATAAAAATTATTAAGACCAGGCCAGTATCAATCTGTCCATAATATCCCCTCCCCCAGCCCTTGAAGCTATTGAGGAAGCTGACTGGAAAGATTATGTGGAGGAGGGTAGCACTTCTGCTCCCTCCCCTACTAAGCCACCCCGATTACCAGGGATCTCCACCCATTCATGGACAACTGCCACCCCCCACACCCCCACCCACAATACCCATGGTGTGAACTCTGTGCCCCTGCAGTGAAACTACCTACCATTCTGGCTTTAGCCCCCCCTCCCCCCTTTATGCCCTGCGTACTACTTCCCCATTATTTCCTCCTGTTACCCATTTCCCCACTCGGAGCTATGGGAACCAAGGGAGGGAAGGCATTCCCGATTAATGTTGGCCCAGATGTGGCTAATCAGCCACGGGTCCCCACCCCCTTGGCTGATGTAACTTATAAAAAAGCTGCCAATGAATTGGGACCTGACTCTCCCTATTTTGAACAAGTTCTGCATTAATGGTCAATACAATTAGAGACCCACTATGACTCGTACAGTCTCCTCAAAGCAGTCCTAGATCCTGGTGTCTTCTTAAACTGGCCTTCTGTTTATGATGACCAGGAAAAAGCACAAGCTTCTCTCAATCTCTAGTATGGCCTTAATGTTACCCTGGAGATTCTGACCGGGTATGGCAACTTTATTGACCTGTCTCCCAAGCCACTATCAGGCTATATGCTTACTGTCAACAGGTCTTCTATCTGTCCTTTAGAGCCTTCCAAGCATGTACCCCTTGTTACCTGTCCACCTACTTCCGTAATCTGGTCCAAAAATCAGGAGAGTCATTTACTGATTTCCTCACCAGAGTCACTGAGGCAGTGAAATATAGGTTGAATCCAGGCCTCACCTCGGACATGATGATCAAGCAGTCAACTCGGGAGGGGCTTAATGTTCCAACTCGAAATGTAGTGGCAGCAGTCCACAATGAGGACATCCATAAGTGGGTACTTGCTTCTAGAGACCTTGACCCTGGGGCAGGCCCTTCTGCTACTCTAGCACCCTCAAATGAGGCTTTAGTCTCTGACAGGGTATTCTCTGACACCCACCCACAGCAGGCTGGACCACCTGATCAAACTTGCTGGAAATGTGGCAAACTCGGCCACTTAAGCAGGGACTGCCTTAATGCAAGACCTAAAAGTAAATGCCCAAAATGTAACAAAGGATTTTATTGGGCAAGAGATTGCAGATCCAAAATTACTGAACAATCCAGCAATGCTTCAAACTCCAAACAGGGTACCCCTTAGCCACAAAAGTAAGAAGGGAACCCCGCAAGTCCAAAATCTTTTAGACTTTGCCGGTTTTCCCTCATTCCCTATGATGATTATGTCCTTGGACGGCACTCCAGTAAAGGACTAGACGACACTGGGCCAGATGTTACTATCATTACTGAAACTGAGGCTCTGAGATTCCTTCATTGGAATTTCAAACTGGGCCCTGCCATTACTGGTGTGGGAAGCATGTGGCCTACCAGGGCAACTCTATGTCCCGTGTACCCAAAAGGACCTAGAGGGGAATCAAGGTTCATTTTACCTTATAGTTGCTGATGTCCCACATAACCTTTGGGAAAGAGACATCCTTGAGGACATGGGAGTCATCCTAATGACTGACACTAAGGGGGGGTCAAACAAGTTCCTCAATTACTCTGTTCTACTTAGGGAAAGAATTTCTAAGCTTAATGAGACCAGGGTCCCAGTGCTTTCCCTCAATATGGGGTTCATAGAACAGATTTGGAATAACATTCTTTGACCCCTCCTGGATAGTCACCTATGCCATTATGGGAGGGACTGTGGACATATTCATCATTCTGCTTAAGTGTCTTATCAGCACATGACTGAACAATGCTCCATATAAAAGACTACCCTGCAGGTGATCATGGCTCTGGAACACCCAGACCACAGCCCACCCAAATTGGTAATATGGGCCTGTCTCATGTAGATCCGTGAAGCCTCTGGTTAATACCCTACACACCCTATGCACTCTCCAGGGATGCCACCCATTGAGGACTGGTAGTCAATGATGGGTAAGAACCTATTCGGCAGGTCAACCTAAGACAGGAACAGTCCATTATACTGGAGGTCCCTGGGATGGGGTCAACAAGATCAGAGCATAAGAACTCTGGTTCCCACTGAGTTAAATATTAGATAAAAACAAAAGGGTGAATATGTAGTAGGAACAAGGTCTGCCATTGATCAGAAACAAGGCCTGCTCTTAGATAGCATATGCATGACTGGACTTCCACGTGCAGCTGACCTGAGAGACCTGCTCAGGCATGCCGGAGCATACTTGTCCTGAGACCTGCCTAGAGCTTGATGATGCCACATCAGGTAATGAGACATGAGCCAATGAAGAAGAGCAGCAGTAGCCTGCAGTTCAGGAGCCAATTGGATTCTGGGTGGAGATTGTAAAGGGAACTCTCTCTAAGTGCTTTTGCCACTTACCAGACCCCTAGAATCTGGATTGTTGATTCTGCCAGCTCACCACCCCCGCCAAGAGTCCTGGGCATGGGCCTCAACAACAAGATGC
This sequence comes from Lophiomys imhausi, assembly GCA_907164525.1. Classification (NCBI taxonomy): domain Eukaryota; kingdom Metazoa; phylum Chordata; class Mammalia; order Rodentia; family Muridae; genus Lophiomys; species Lophiomys imhausi. The sequence goes on along the minus strand of CAJQZJ010018033.1, from coordinate 13,932,984 downwards.
CATTGAATCAGGGGACTACACACTAGCAGCACTAATAAACTGAGAATTTGAGATTCCTTTTCATTTTTTCATTGAGCTTTTTCTCCATTTTCTGACCTTCAATTTTCATATTCTCATTGCAGGCCTGTTTATACTATGGGATAGACAGTAGTTCCCTCAGCCAGAAGTGCTCTAGCTTCTCACAGTTCTCCAGGATGTGATATTTTTAACCCCTTAGCTGTTTGATGTTTTCCTTTCCCATCTCATGAGGTCCTTAGAGCCTGTCAGACCAAAGATAGGGAATTTTACATGATGAAAGGGAAGGATTTTTCACTGCCAGAGTCTCTTTTACAAACTTAAATAGCATATCAATTTACCATCAACAGAACATGTCCAATGTTTCTTCTGAAAAGTATTTTTCAGGCAAGAATTCTACCAGTGAACCACCATACGGTATTTATTTTGTTTTCTTTTTAGAAACACACGAGTCAGGCAGAAGTGGCCCACGCCTTTAAACCCATCACTCAAGATGGAGAGGCAGGCAGATCTCTGTGAGTTTCAAGCCAGCCTGGTCTACAAAGTGAGATCTAGAGTAGCCAGGGTCACACAGAGAACCTGGTCTTGAAAAGCAAACAAACAAAAACAAAATGTGCAATTTTCATTCTGTTTCTGTATCTCAGATAGAAAACTTTTCTTTAAAGAGATAAAATATAATATCTCTAATATACTATTATATATGCGTGAATCATGTGCATAATAACATATTACCTAGAACACAACAATACATGCATACACACACACACACACACACACACACACACAGTTTCCAAAAACAGTTTTATTCATAGAGACTTCTAACCAGTTCAGTGTCAGGAGTGGGAGAGGTGCCATCTTCAATCCAGTGGCTTCTATAATGTTAGTTTGCTATTATCAAGCACAGAGAAGGGCCATATTTTAAGCAGTTTGCGATGTAAGAAAATTATAAGTCTATTTACATTTAAAACACTGTAAATTGTTTTAAATAGAAGGATGGAACAATTACCTAATGTATTTCTTAAGACACAGATCTGAACATATTGCAAAGCGAAAAGGCTAAATTTTTAAAAACAAGTGTTTTCAAAAAGTGTTATTCTGACTAAAGAGATATAAAAATGTGTGTTTTGAGGTGCATGACCAAAATTTTTGAAATACTGTCAGTGACCATCATTTTCATTCTGAGTCAAAGCAGTCTACACAACAATTTTGACTGGCATTTTGAAATGTGCTTGTGAATAAAACAGAAAGAAAATGGCAAGCCTTACATTCAAATGCCCACACTGAGATAATAATGGAAGTGATGTTTTATGGGTCATTGGGGAAGGCAATCCCATCTGAATGTTTGTTCCTGAGGATGATAAGAGCAGAGTGAATATTCTTCTGCATCATATCACTCAGGCTAGAGGAAACACTGATGGATGTTGATTGATTTAATACAAAAGGCCTGAGCACCAGAGGGTGGAGGAAATAGGAAAGAAAAAAAGAAAAAGAGTTATCCTAGATTCTTTGATATTTTTATAAATTCAAAGTCCCAGAGCTCTGAACCCAGCTCTGAGCCTGCATACCTATATTTGCCCTCTTTGTTTCCCTTGGATAGAAAAGAATAATAGCATTATTGATCAGAGACAGACGAAATTTAAAAGCATTTTGTGTTTCCTTTTGTTTCCCATTACTATAACAAGCACTTCCTCTTGAACTATCCCAACAGATGGTTGTCTGCTCTTGGGATAAAAGATTAGTAGTGAAGGAAATTCCTCAACCTTACAAAGAAGCACACAGACTGTGCTGACAGGCAGTAATCAGCAAGAAAATGTCCTACTTGAAGCAATATTTTCAGGAATGCTTGCATTTGAGATGTTAAGGGAAAGGAGTTTCATTACAATACAGAAACGTGTTTCACTTGGCTTTTCAGTGAGTATTGGCTATTGCTTGTTCAGTACACACTATACATATAGCCATTTTGCCATTCCTGTTTCCTTCATGTTCTATAACTAATGGAAACTTTTATTACATTATTATGTAATTGCACTTTTAGGATTGTTTTGTAAATAAACAAGTAAATATGGTGGTCTTCTAGAAAATTAGATATTTTTCATAGAAACATAAACCCCTGGTTGTGTTTTTCAAAGATGTTATTCGCACTGTCACACCAAGGATGAATGTGAGTAAAGGTTCTGATAGTTTGATGTCATCCATGCTGTTCTGTTTTATTGTATTTCTCATATTTGGTTGTGCTCAAGAAATTAGACTCTAACCAGTCCCACAAAGAGCATCAGCAAGATGACAGAAATATCAGAACAAACTTCTGAAACATTTCACTGCAGATTTGAAATGTCATATCTTACTGCATTCCCAGATGAAGTTTTAACGTACATACTGTAAGTTAGTAATAATGAAGTGATAAGGATGTTTGTAAAACTTTTAAAAACACAGAGGGATATCTTATTAGTTTTCACCATGGTCTTTTCTACTTTATATTAAACAAGTAGGCATAGTGCTGTTCAAAAGGCATTTTCTACTATATAATTTATTTCCAGTGCTTAACAATTCTGCAAGCCCTTTACAGAATAGAAAAGATTGTGCTTTCCAAAGACACATTGTAGATACCTTAAATCCTGCATTTTACTGAGATTCTGGACAATTGAGAAAAGCTTGACTAGACTGAAGATTTGTTGTCATCCATTTTAAATAATTGTTAAGGAGACAGGGAGACTGTTCAGCTGACAACAGCTCAGTGAGTAGAGCTTCTTGCCCCTAACCCTGATCTGAGTCCAGTCCCTAGGCCACACATGGCAAAAAAAAAAAAAAAAAAAAAAAAATGTAGCAAAGGAGCAGCCATGGGTACACATGCATATATGCACACACATACCACACATTAAATAAATAAAACAGAATACAATGTAGAAAAATAAGTAGAAGACTAAATATTTACACCATGTTAGTAATATTCTCTTGTTTTAGTTATATAGTGAATAATAACTACTTTCGTATTTGTCAGCATTTTATCTTTCAGCATAGCTATAAAGAAAGAGTAGAACATAATTATTTAGGAGTCAGAGTTTTAGAAAACTCATGATTAAATTAAGAATGACAAAACAAAATCAAATCACAAATTCTAAAGTTCTTAACTTGAAGGGTCAAGAATCTTTAAATTAAGTTAGTATACAAAACACAAAGGGAAGATAAAAAATCCATACTTTAATCAGCCCCAAACTCACAAAAACTTGCTGACTAGGCCTTTCTTCCCACTTATTTCCATTGATCATTTACATACATCATATGATACAAAAAGGTCAGCGTGGTGACAGCTTCTCCTTGCACCTGATGAAAATGGAAATTACTGGAAATTCCTCCTGCAGCATGCTTAAGTGGCTCTGTACAGGATGTTTTGAAAAATGTTAGTCTTTAGTCTTTCATAAGAATGGAGTAGTTAATTTAATAATGTAATAGTAGATCAAACACAACAAGACACATAAAAAATCCTTACACTTCCAGTTGAACAGCCCAAGGGAAAATACAGATTTAAAAAAAAAATGACAGGAATAATGGCAAAAATGTCAATAATAATAAAGATTCAGGATGCTGTGCTTTAAGACTAAGGAAGTTTTTTGGTTTGTACCTTAATGTTTCTAACGGTGAAAACAGGTTTCCATTCTCAGAGCACAGCTGCCTGTTGGACACACTGTGAGTGCATTTTATGGAAATTAACATATAGATTCCTTGAAAGAAAATGCTCATGGCATAATTTACAGTGGAGGCAATAAGATAATAAATAAAGGAGTTTATATCAAATAAGACAATAAATAAGGTAGTTTATACCAAATACCTAGGAGTATAACTGACTTGGGAATGGGGACACTTTTCTTTTGCTTTGTTTTCAATTGTTGTTTCTGAGTCACATAACTAGATATTTCTGGAATTTTGTACTGACAGGTGTCTTCAAAATTGATTATTGTTTTCATCTTTGAGTTACTTACTTCAACCTAATAAAAACAAAAACCTGCATTTGCATTCTACCTGCTCTTCTTCAAAATGGACTTGGAAATTATCTCACTGTGCATATGCATTTGAGTGGCTTAGGGAGAATGCTATGTCTCCTTTTGTGTCATGATTAACATGTGATTCCTTGACTTTCTTTTTTAATGTTTATTTATTATTTCAGGTTACATCTCCATCACAGTGCCCTCTTTCCTCCCCTCCTGGTCCCTCCCTCCCACCCTCTACCCCTTAACCCTTCCATCCCACTCCTCTGGAGTGGAGTGTCCCTACATAACAGTCCCCAACCCCAGTTCAGAAATCATATGAGGACCAAGAGCCTCCTCATAACTGGGGGCCTACAAGGCAGCACCACTAGAGCAAAGTGTCTCATTGACAGGATACAAAGTCTATGTTCATGTTCCCTTTGGTGCATTGGCTGTAGTATAGTTATCCTGTACTATATGGCTAAAGTCCGATTATAAGTGGATAGATGCCATGTGCATCCTTCTGAGTCTGGGTTAGCTCACTCAGGATGAGCTTCTCTAGTTCCATTCATTTGACTGCAAATTGCATGATTTCCTCGTTTCTGATGGCTGAGCAGTATTCCATTGTGTAGATGTACCACGGTGCCACACCCGCCTCGCCAACAGTGCAGGCTACGACCGCTGTGTGACAAGTGTTGTACGGCTGGGTGGTGCCTCGGGGCTTATGCGAGCCTTGAGGGATGACCCACTGGCCAAATGGGGTGATGGGCTGAGGCCTGGAGATTTGTGGAGGCGAATATTCAGGTCCCCCGGGGAGCCAAAGCAGTTGGGGATGTTCGGTGGACTTGGTTTCACTTTTGGCTGCTTGCTATATCTTATCATTTACACAGGAGTTCCTAGAATTGGAATGCGTGACAAGGACGCGGGGAAAAATGTGGTAGCTGCCCCAGAGCTGATGGCGCTGAGTACACTTCTAGAGAAAGAGAAATTAGATATCCCTGGAAGTTTCCAAGTTTCAGAGAAAATACAGATCATTGAGTTGGAGCTCGGCGAGGCAATTCGAAATATGTCTTTAAATGACTCTTATGTGAATGAGCCTATACAGGAGTTAATACATTTGATACAAAATGATTCTAGTTTGCTGGTACATGAGGCCCTTGGCCAATTGCAGGAAAAGGAATTAGAGCTAAGGAATAGAGTTCATAGGGTTTGGCGAAGCATAGAAAACAAAAACAATAAATTCTATGTACCTGGTGTTCCCATGAAACTGATTGATGGAGGAACTAGGCCTGCATATCGGATCAAAGGAAAATGGTTTGTCCCTCCTGTGAACCCACAGCCTGGCCCTGAGCCATGGCCTGCACCAACCACCTCTCCTCCAATGTTGCCCTATACAGGAGTCTATGATAGGGACATGGTTAGGTGGGTACAGCACAATGACAAAATTACTCCCTACCAAAGGCTGGGACAATGGGAAAAAATAAAGCGTACTCGACCTCCTTGGTGCACTCTCACTGAGTCAGAAAAAGAGAACTTACTCAGCCAGGTGCTGAATGCAGTCAGCAAACACAAAGGACAGCCTTGGTGCCAGGAGCAGTTGAGAAAATGGGGCTGGGACTGGGCCCAGCCAGTTTGCAAAGGAGTTGATGCTGTTCAACGATCCCTGGTATGATAGATTGCCACCTCCCCCCATTGTCAAAGTTTTACACTATATGCCTCCAGGGTATCTGATAAAAGAAACATAATATGCTGATGAAAAATTTTGTGGTTATCTGTCACAGATGACCGCTAGCTAGTGCCAGCTGGTCAGCTCCAGGTCACTGCATTAAATCATCTAGAAAAAATCAAAGACATCTTGAGTGTACATATCCTATTCTTGGTAAAATTCTGTTTCTGCTTTTTGGCTGATGACCAATCTTATGGTTCCTGGTTTTACTGTATAAATTCTGCTTTGAAAAAGTAAAACTTTGCAGCAGCACAGAACCTCTTGTGTGTCGTGTTGTCTGTCACGCCAAATCCGCCCCTACCTGGAAATCTTCTCGAGCCTTGGATCGGAAAGCTACGACCCCCGCCCACGGTGGTCGGCAGCACCACGGTTTTTTATCCATTCCTCGGTTGAGGGACAGATTCCTTGACTCTTTTATAGAAGAGATGCTACCAGTCTTACAGTGGAATATTAAAATGCTGTACCTTCTTCTATTTAGGTGCTATAACACTTGATCTTGGAGCTCAAATCTCACATTTGAGGCCAGAAGCTAATGCAAATCATGAAGAGATTACATGTATAGGTCCTGAGGCTGCACAGGAATGATACTGTCACTCAACCACCAGGCCGCCTCAGCCTTCAGCTCCAACTCTAGCCTATTTTACTGAGCTGTCATCAGAAAACTCGGGAATTGACAGTTTGTAAATCGTTGAGATAAAAGTTTGTATGGTTCTAAGTGTATTTATTTTCAGAAGACTTTAAACAGAAATATACATTAATAATAGATTGATCATCATGTGGTGGTGACACAGGCCTTTAATCCCAGCACTCCAGAGGCAAGGAGATCTTTGGGAGTTCAAGGTCAATGTCATCTATAGAGCAACCAGGAATACACAGAGAAATCTTGCCTTGAAAAACCAAAATAATAATTATTATATTTATTATTATTAAAATAATTATTAAAAATACATTGGATCTATATGTGAATCCTAAAAACAAAATGAAGTTAATCCTTGTATACAATCCAATGGGTTTGGAATATTAATTTCTCATGTTTTATCCTTTTAGTTTTAATTTTAACATTTATAATTTCTTTTGTTTCTATTTGCAAAAATCTTCTTTTCTGATGAAATTTAAGTCTTCAAAAATTAGGTTTAATTTAATTTAATTTAAAAAATGTATTTATTTATTCTTTCATATACTACATTCCAACTGCAGTTTTCCCTCCCTCCTCACCTCCCCCCCCATTTTTTTCACTGACTATATAATACTTTTTATACTTTTTGTAGACTACTAGTTCATTAGCAGAGCTGAGTCTGAATGAGAGAGACAAAGCAACAAACTGGTCACAATAATGTATTATTCACTCAAAAGGGAAATAAGATAAACACAGAAAGAGTTGGTGTCAAAGTTTCATTCTGTGTGCGTGTGTGTGTGTGTGTGTGTGTGTGTGTGTGTGTGTGTGTGGAAGTATCCTGGAGCACACATTGGAAACTTGTGTGAGTCATGCCTGTCTTTGCATCATGTGGGATCCAGGACTGAAATTAGTTTGTGGAGCACGGTGGTAAGTACTTTCATGTGCGGAGCTGTCTTGATAGTTCCATAATAGCAGGTTTGGTATTATGGTATGGGAATATATTGGTGATGTTTCCTTGCATAGGACTCATAGTCACTCAGTTCCAAAGAGAGAAGTAAAATAATATGTGCAGTACATGTATAGATGATTACACGTGTGTGTGTGTGTGTATATATATATATATATAAATAAATAGATAGATAGATATAGATGTATGATTAAATATAAGAAAGGATAACATACATATGAGATTTGTCCATAATATATGTATATGTAGACACAAGTATTTTATTTCAGTTTATAATATATTCATGATAAATGTAATATATATGTATGTTCAAAGTTGGATAGCCTTTAATTTAGAAGTCTGGTAAGGTAAGGTAGAGTTTGACATTATAGGGGACCTAGCGGAGTCTTAGAACACCCAAATTCATATAAATAGATACAATTATTAGAGCTTTGAGAAAATACTTTAATTACTCTGACATTTGTTCTAGATCTTATTCAGCTCTTCCTGATGGACTTGATTGAGTTACTGAAAAGAATGTAGTATCTAGTTTCCATGAACATGCATTATTATATCTGCTTTCAGTGTACCATTTTCAACTTAGTAGCTAGCATTAATTTTCTTAGCATTATCTTAGCCTTAATTTTCAATCAAGACCACACAAGCTTCCAAATTAAATGTAAAACTGGTGTACTTCACCCAACTACTTAGGGTTGACAAGATTTTGACAAGCATAGTCATATTTTACACAGAAACATGAAGATAAAGTCAAATGAAATTGCAGAATCCCATGAATTCTGAGGAATTTGCAGTAAACCTGAGTGGTTCAACTAAATTGAAAATGTGAACCAAGGTCTCAGCTAATCCAGAAACAATGAAACACTTCATTTCAAATCCTGACCAGGGTCTAGATAAACTTGACTTTTTCTAATATTGAACTCCCAAATATTGAGTTTGTATGTGCTTAGGTTTGAAAGGAAATATTACTTTAACATTTGCTGGAACAAAAAGAAGAATTATAGTTTACAGTATTAGAAGAATAAAAGAAATATTTGTATATTCTTACTACATCATGAAAGGAACATTGAAAACATCTGTTCTGGGAGTCATTACACTCTGATTATGAGTGCAGGAAAGAGAACCACAAATCATCTGACTTTTTTGTTGTTGTTCTATTGAGGTTTTATTGTCTCTGTATATATATATATATATATATATATATATAAAGAGCTTCCTCACAACTTGTCAATAAAGCACATTTAAAATTAATATTGTGCAATGTTTTGAGACTGTTCCTTTCTATGTCTGGCAAATCTTGAGTCCTATATATTTGAATAATTGTGCTTGAAGCCTTGAAACATAATATGAGCAGTGTACTGATGAAATGGTGCACTAAAAAGTAGAAAAATGAAATTCTCAGTGAAGAAGCTTTTCAAATCTTCCTGAAAAAGTTTTTGGAATCTGAGAAAAGAATGCTCAGACCTGCTTTAAAATCACATCAGTTGATTTAGTGACAGTAAGCAACCTGTCCTACATAAATTCCTCAGTGTTTTTAATCTACAAAATTTAGGACCGTGTTATAGGCCGATAAATACAGCAAGTTAGACAATTACATAAATCTACTTTTTCATGTTGAAAAAGAAATATATAGATTATTTTTACCTTGTAAGTTACTTAATTCTTATATAATTTCATCAGTTTTATAAAGCTGAACTGGAAATAAATTCCTTTAAAGGAAATAATATTATAACTGGTAAATTACCTGTTTCTTTTTCCAAATCAATCAATTTTAAAAAAGAGTTCTGTCTTTATTCTTCTTCAACACTACTTTTTATTTATTTACATAGTGAGCATGTGAGTGGGATGGGACAACAAATATAGCCCTGAGAGTATGGAGAAAAAAAAATATCCTAGAAGTCTGAGTTTTCTCCTTCCACCATCAGAATAGGATTCATGCCCTCAAACTTTCTGGCAGATCCCTTTATCCACTAAAACATTTCATCATTTCGGGGAATCCTACCTTATGGCATCCAAATGTAAATTCAACATTTAAAATCATGTTATTTTTAAAAATTAAAAAAAAAACATAAAATATCCTAGTTCTGAAGCACATAAATCCTTGTTAGGATTTCTTTTTGAGGTTATCTCCATGAACTGTCTTAATTTTTGTGAATTCTCTCATAAGACTAATAGCTATAACATCAGGAATATTTCAGTTGATTCTGAGTTTTGCAATATAAATGTCCAATTTTTGCACAATTGATCAACTAGTTACATAGTCAAAATACACCAGAGAAGAATGAAAAACAGTATTTTTAAAAAAAGGTTTTATGTAAAAGCCTGGAAGAAACTTGTTTAAGACACGAACAGTATTGATGTTTTTCTTTTTCATTAAAGAGTCATCAAGATCTATGATATTAATGTTCTCAGGACTAATGAGTATCGCATAAAGCAATATTCACATGAGAAATAATTAAAAGGCAGTAAAAACATGTAATAAAACAACTGAAATAATAAAGAAATAAATGAAATGTCCTCCATTACTTGTCTGTTCTGATAAAAGTTACTGACTAAAACTGACAGGAATGAAAACGTTTATTTCAGATTATATTTCCAAATCACTGACCTTCATTTGGAGAAGTCAAGGCAGCTTGCTAAAGAGATCATTTTGGAATGATGCTTACTTACTTGCTTTCCATGGCTGACTCAGCTCAGCAAATGTTTCCATGGCACAACTCATGATTATCTGGCCACTCCTACATCTATTATTCACTAAGAAAATACCTCATAGAAATGCTCACAGGCGAATCTGAATGAGAACAATCCTCAATTGAGGTTCACTCTTCTCAAGTCCCTTTTGGTTGTTGTCATGTTGACAAAAACTAATGAACACATTGAATAAAGTTAAAACCATTTTTCTGAGTGTATCATTTACAAAACCAGGTAAGTTCCACATTTTACAAATTGCAGAGAAGTATTGTGAGACATTTAATTCATTTTGTCTATTTATTTTAAGTTATAAAAGCAACAAAGTCTTTGATAGTTTATAAGCTAAAGTGACAATCACTGGTCTTATGATCTAAGCACTATCAGAATTTCAGACATTAATCTATTAGTAACCTTTTTCTTCTATTAAAAATAGGTTTGTTTTTCTCACATAATATATTCTGATTGTTAATTTCCCCTCCTGCTTCCCCTCCCAGTTCCTTCCCACTTCATCTCCCATCTACATCCACTCCTTTTTTTCATGCATTAGAAAACAAGCTGCCTTCTAATGGATAATTCTAAAATAAAATAAGACAAAACAAATACTAGCACATTAGAATAGGATAAAACAAACACACAAAATGAAAATGCCCAGAAGAATAAACACTAATCATAGATTTATCCATTCACACACACAAAAATCCCATTGCAAACACAAAACAGGAAGCTCTAATATATACACTGAGGCCCTATAAAGTTAAAAAGAGAGGAGAACCCAGGTCAACCACATTGGTGGTTCAGCACCCTCCCAACTGAGTCACAGTAGACCTTAAATACTGGGCCAAAAGGCTAAAGATAGATACTCCAATTTATTGAGAGAAATTAGGGACTGTCCAGGCAGCCAGATGTCTGTCAATTCTTAGTTTTGGAAGCTGCTGTCTCTGCACTTCCTGTTTATTCAGATATAGTTATCCTTCTCAGTTCTCCGAAGTGGTTGAATATTAGATAGTTACAAGTCTCACAGTTAAATTTTAAGTTGTTTAGGTATTAAAAGGATGTCCTAAGTATAAGAAGATGTTTTGTAATTAGGATGGAAAGTGGGTTATGTATAGAACTTTAAACTCATCCAGATGATAGATAATAGAATATTAATATCAGCTACCAAATACGTACGGACTGGAAATTGGGGGTGTATGTTATACCTTATGATTTTCATAGTTGTGGCCTAATTGTTCTTATTGTTTTGTATTATATTTATTGTTATAAGAAAAAGAACCTTTATTGGACTAAATGGGGGAGCTGTTGGGGGAAAAATGATACACCTTAACTTAAAAAAATAAGTGGATAAGAGGGTGAGGGGGAAGAGGGCAGGAGGGGGGATCAGGAGGTGGAAGAGGAAGGGGACTATGATTGAGATGTAACTTGAAGAAATAAACGAATGTTGAAAAAAAATAAATGAGAGAAATTGAAAATAAAACTATATTTTTATAAAAGAAAAATATAAAGACCTGATACAAAATTGAGATAAGGAACCTCCATTATATACATTGTATTTGGAGACTTTTCAGTTTAAATACTTTAGAGTTTTTCATTTAAATTTATAACCCATACTTCAGTCACTTTTATAAATCCCAAGAAAAGGTGGAGATTTTAAAAGCATCACATTCTTATTTCCTGAAGCAGTCATTTGTCTTTCTAAATAGCTCTGAATGTCAATTATGCATTCTGCACATTATTTTCAAGAAATGCTATTAATTTTCACTTCCATCCCTTGGTATTTTAATCCTGGAATATGTGGACATTTTCTTTATATTCTTATGTATTTTAAAATATTTGCGATATTAATTTCATCAGTTCATTTCTCAAAGACAATCATATTCTATGACTTCACACAGCATAAGATAGTTCCCCATTATCATATGTCTGTTCTAAATACTATTGTTCTTGAAGTAGGTGGACCAACATAAAATAATATATTAACTCTGACCTAAATAGCATTCAATATATAAGAATTATATATTTTAGTAATTTATTTAGTTAATTTTCACAATAAATAATGTTGGCAATTAAAAATACTATATATATTTTTTTTCTTAAAAATAGCAATGAAAATAAATGTGAATATCAGAAATGTAGCTCATAAAAATATACATACAGTGTTGAGCATTCAGCAAAAGTGTGAGTAGTATACTACAGAGACAATAAATAAACAAAAGAGTGTGAACAAAGAAGGTGATAAATATGAATGTCTTTGTGGAAAAGATTACCTTAGAATATGTTTATAAGGTGGTTATTGAAAAATAGACAATGACAACCATATGAAAAATACAGTACATTATGCTAGCAATCTACTTTTAAATTTTTACTCTGCAATTTGTCACTAGTCATATATTTTCAGCCTTCTAAATAATGAAGCATATTATGAGATACAGTTTTATGATTTAATATTTATATATAGTGTGCGTTAATAAATTTATTTCAATTAAATTTCTCTTTCATGGAGGACTTATTTATTTGGGTTGGGAACCTTCAAAGATATCTATTCTTCTTTTAATACTTACATAATAAATTGCTGTGAGTTATAGTCTCTTTATGTCAATATAACATTAAAATATATTTATAATATGCTACAATATACTGGTTCAATGCTACATTTTTTAATAATTTCTCTTTACTTCTTCATTACTTTTCCTTAATTAATCCTTCATTTCTACATTGTCCAATAAAACTGGAGATATCTGTGAGAGATTTTATTTCTAAATTTTGTGTTCTTCATTATTTTATTTCTACCTTTGACTATACTAATTCTTACTTACAAAATATGACATTGAAAAATCATGCTATTTATTAGGAGGCATTATAATTATGTTTCTGTTACACAAAATAGTCCTTAGAGGTTATTATTTTAATTTTTAAAAAATTTTAGTGTAGGATTGTTTTGCTTCCATGGGTATACGCTGAGTACAGATTTCACAGAGGACATTAGATCTCCTGGAGCTGGAGTTGACCGCTGGTTTTATGGACAAGTCATGTGGGTGCTTGCTGTCAGATCCAGATATTCTACTGAAGTTGTGCATTGGTCAGGATTCTCTAAAAGGATATATATTTGCTATAATGGCTGACAGGAAGCAGTTCAGGTAGTCCAACGTTGTCCAACTCATGTTGGGAAGGCCGAAAATCTTGTAGTTGATCAATCATTGAAGCTGGATGTCTCAACAATCCCAATCTGGAAGATTCCTGGAGAGCTGCTGATCTTTGGTCTATAGTCAAATTCTGAAGACATTGCTTCTAAAATCAATGAAAATTGCCACAGCAAGAGGTTAGATAGATTTACAATTAGGGACACACAGCCAAAAAAGCAAAATTTCCTTCTAAAATTTCCTTCTTCCATGCCCTCTTTTCTGGCCCAAATTTTGGGTAGGTCTTTCTGCTTCAAAAAAAAGTCTCTTGCAGAATATCTCCCACAAGAAAATTCCTCACAGGTTTGCACAGCAGCTTAGTTTTCAGATGAAACAAAAGAGCCAAGAGGAAAACAATGTCTGGGAATACTTACCACATGAAAGAATCTTCCAAATACAATCTATTTAGGGATTTTAAGCCAGAAGTAAAAATGTACTTACATGGGTTAGTGATACAGAGAGGAAAACTGAATCTCAGGCATGGAAAACTCAATTGAAGAAATCAGCACAACAAAGAAAATGAGAAATCTAAAAAAATCCTCACCTATACCATCCAAGAAATCAAGGACTCAATGAAAAGATGGAACCTAAGAATTATAGCATAGATGAAAGAGAAGACTCCAGACTCCAAGGATCAGGAACCATTTTCAACAAAATCAGAGAAGAAAATTTCCCAAACCTGAAGAAAGAGATGCCAGTAAAAATCCAAGAGGCATACAGAATACCAAATGGATTGGATCAGAAAAGAAATTCCAACTGTAACATAATAGTTGAAACCTCAAATATACAGAACAAAGAAAGAATATTAAAAACTAGAAGAGAAAAAGGCCAAGTGACATATAATGGAAGACCCATCAGAATTATAATTGACTTTTCCTCAGAAACTTTAAAAGCCAGAAGAGTATGATTAGATGTCCTACAAGCCCTAAGAGAACACAGGTACCAGTTCAGACTACTGTACCCAGCAAAGCTTTCAATAACCATAGATGGTGAAAACAAAATATTCCATGAAAAAAAACAAATTCAAACAATATCTACCCACAAATTCAGCTCTACATAAGATCTTAGAAGGAAAATTCCAACTGAGAGAAGGTATCTAAAGCCAATAAAACACAGGAAACAAATAACTCCACTGCAGCTAAACCAAAAGAAACACACAAATGCACTACCACCACCTACATCAAAATAGCAGGAAATAACAAAGTAGGGTCATTAATATCTCTCAACATCAATGGACTCAACTCACCAATTAAAAGACAGAGGTTTACAGAATGAATCTGTAAACAAGATGAATCATTTTGCTGCATCCAAAAAAAAAAAATGCACCTCACAGGCAAAGATAGAATTTACCTCAGAGTAAAGAGTTGGGAAAAGGTTTTCCAAGCAAATGATCCAAGGAAGCAAGCTAGAGTAGCCATGCTAATATCCAATAAAATAGACTTTCAATTGAAATTAACCAAAAAGATAGGAAAGGATACTACATACTTGTCAATGGAAAAATTTATCAAGATGACATCTCAATACTGAATATCTCTACTCCAAAACAAGGGCACCCACATTTGTAAAAGAGGCACTACTGAAGCTTAAACCACACATTGACCCACACACACTAATTGTGTGAGACTTCAGCACCCCAATCACACCAATGGACAGGTCATGGAGACAGAATCCAAATAGAGAAATACAGAGACTAACAGAGGTCATGAATCAAATGGACCTAACAGATATCTATAGAAAATTTCACCCAAACACAAAAGAATATACCTTCTCAGCAAATCACAGAACCTTCTCCAAAACTGGTCATATAGTCAGACACAAACCAAGCCTCAACAGATACAAGAAAGTTGAAATAACATCTTGCATCTTATGAGACCACCATGGATTAAAGCTGGACTTCAACAACAACAGAAATAACCAAAAGCCTGCACATTTATGGTAACTCAACAATTCTCTGCTCAATGACGACTGGGTCAGGAAACAAATAAAGAAGGAAATCAAAGACTTCCTAAACTTCAACAAAAATGAGGGCACAAGATATCCAAACTTATGGGACACCATGAAAATAGTGCTTCTAGGAAAGTTCATAGCACTAAATGCCTTTAAAAGGAAAGTGGAGACAACTCATACTAACAACTTAACAAATGAACCGGAAGTGCTAGAAAACAATGAAGCAAAAACTCTCAAGAGGAGCAGGTGGCAGGAAATCATCAAACTCAGGGCTGAAATAACTTATAAACAAAAAGAATAATACAAAGAATCAATGAAACCAAGAGTTGGTTCTTTGAGAAAATCAACAAAATAGACAAACCCATAGCCAAATTAGCTAAAAGGCAGAGAGAAAATATCCAAATCAATAAAATCAGAAATGAAAAGGGAGAAATAACAACAGACATTGAGGACATCCAAAGAATCTGTAGGTCATACTTCAAAAACCTGTAATCCACAGAATTTGCTAAGTGAAATGGATAATCTTCATGATAGACTCCATCTACCAAAGTTAAATCTAGATCAAGTTAACACATTAAACAGTCCTATAACCCCTAAGTAAACAGAAGCAGTCATTAAAATCTCTCAACCAAAAAAAGCCCAGGGCCAGATGGAGTCAATACAGAATTCTACCAGATCTTCAAAGAAGAACTAATAACAATATTAAAATTCTTCAAATTCTTCCACAAAATAGAATCATAAGGAACACTGCCAAACTTTGTGAGGCCATAGTCCCCCTAATCCCTAAACCACACAAAGACCCAACAAAGAAAGAGAATTTCAGACAAATTTACCTTATGAATATAGATGCAAATTACTCAATAAATACTTGCAAACTGAATCCAAGAACACACCAAAAGTATCATACATCATGATCAAGTAGTCTTCGTCATGCAGGCATGCAGGGGTGATTCAATATATGAAAATCCATTAACGTAATCCACCATATAAACAAGCTGAAAGAAAAAAAAAACCAAAAAACAAAAAACCCATGATCATCTCATTAGATACTTAACAAGCATTTGACAAAATCCAGTACCCCTTCAGGTTAAAAAAGCTGGAGAGAGCTGGAATACATGGACCATACCTAGAAATAATAAAGGCAATATACAACAATCATATTAAGAAAGACAATACTTATTCAAATATAGTGTTTTCAAATATATTGCCTACCTTTTTGTAATCATTGTGTCTCCTTAATTTAAATTCCCCATCTGGAATCTGTTTTCATAAGGAGTGGGATCTTCCATAACAGCAACCTCTAGTCAGTAGCTTCAGTATTAAGTATGGAATGTTGGTAAAAAAGATAACAAAATAAAACAGAAACACACAAGAAACAGATATTCAAATTATGGCAGTCACACAGTTAAGCTTTGATTCAACTCACTAACCTCTTTTACACTCATTTTTTTTCCCCTTATGTTTATGCTAGCTGTTAGGCAGATTCTATTACAGGCAATCGCCTATATATTCAGGAAAGAAAAACTGAGGTCAGTTTAACTGACTGAAAATATTCCTTTATAGTTATGCATATATTTTTCTGAAATAAGTCCCTCCAGAGAAACTTACAAAGAAACAACTACTACATTTGTATTGGAATGTGTGTGTCTCTGCATCCATTTGTGTTTCTTGTGCTTTTTCTTTAGCTATTTTTCTTCTGCTTGTTTGTTTCTTTGTTTTATCCTACTCTCATTTGTTTTTATTTATTCTTATCTTGCATTACTTTATTAATAATTTTACATCCCTGTTATTCTAATGAAATAGAGAAAAGGCATGTATTTGGGTGGATGTTTAAGTGATGGATGACTCAAGAGGAAGAGGTAGAATAGTGGAAATTATCATCAAATTATATTTTTTAGAAACAAATATTTTCAATACTTTGAGAATTTCATAAATGAATTCTTTATTTACATCCATATCACTTCTCCCTCTAATTCCTTTCATATCTTACTCTGACTCAATGTCAAGTTATAAACCATTCTTCATTACTGTTATCTTCTTAACTTGTTATTTATTTTACATAACTAGAGAGTGATAGACAGATTATAGGTAGATATATGATATAAATATAGATAGACATGTAGATAGATAAAGGATAGATAGATATCAGATGGTAGATAATAGATTGATAGATGGAGACATAGGTAGATAGATAGATAGATAGATAGACAGATAGATAAATGATAGCTTGCTGATTCCATTTACTGGATTGTCCCTGGAACAGACCAACTCTTCCTCTCTTAGCAATAACTAAATTGGCTGTATCTCTTCATCTATGTGCAAGACCTTGTGCTCTTACCCTCCCATGAACTGCCATATGAGCTAATGTTGTCAATATGTTGATATTGTTTCAGTGACAATGTTTTGTGATTTAATAGGTGTAGTTTTTTTAATATGCTGAAAGCACTATTTTAGAGCCAATGTCTGAGTCCTCTGTGTCTTAAGCATCTTCTGTAGTGTTCCCTAAGCCTTAGGTGTAGCAATTTTGTTCCTGTTTTATCAACTGAACTGAGGCACACAATGAACAAATTCTCTCCACGTTTTATGGAGATGTCTGTAATAATCACTATCGGCTGCATAAAAGATGCTTTTTTTTTGATGGGCCATGGGAGATACACTTATCTGTGGGTACAGGAAATATTTAGAATGAAGTTAGAAATTGTACAGGATTAGGAAAGTGGTCATAGATTCTTCTACTTTTGTCCATGACGTCACTATTTAAGGGTGGTTAGATAGGTTAACAGGACTAAGCATTGACTTCCTCCATTATGCGGTTGTTAAATTCAATTATCCAACTGTTGTTTACCCCCAAGATATAAATGTCACTATTGCACAAGTGGGAATATATTGCCTAATTGGATATAGGTTTAAGGATTTAGCAGTTAGATAAGACTATTAATTGCTTTTCTCCCTTGGCAGCTTCCATAGTACCTTTGAATCCTCTGAGAGGTAGTCATTGGGTAGATGATTTCCAAGTAGTCTCCAGCTGAATTTTTCCAAGACTTGTATCCAAAGTGTGTTTTATCTTCAGCAATAAGGTCTTATATTCAAGTTCTTGGAAGAAACCAGGGCAATGGCAATAACCTATATTGTTTTGGGACCCCTTGGATTTTCCTAACTACTGACATGAAATGGTTTCTCATGCCTAGGACTGGGATTTTTATTAGATAATCTATGACTCTTGAAGAAAAAATATTACTCTAAGTGGAATATCTTTACTAAATTATTTAAGTATTTCCACATACTCACAGACACATATAATATACCTTTTAAATAAAATATAATAATATTTCCACATGATTTTTAAAAATGTCCTAAGTATTATTTATCCTCCTCCTCCTTCTGTATTGCCTTCCTGTCTCTCTCCCAGTTAAACTGTCCATGACTCTGTGTTTTTTTTTAATCTACCTCTTATAGGAACTGCATCCAACCTCCTCCTTTCTAGAGTTTCCAGAACAACTAATGTTCCCTTTTATTTATAGGTTCCTGTGATTACCCTGGCTTATAGAATCACTTCTAAAGTTTGAGAACTAGGATACAAAACCAAGAAAGAATACATGACATTTGTTTTTCTGGTTCTTTGTTATCTCTTCAGTATAATATTTTCTAGTTCTATACATTTACCTTCAAATTGAATGATGACATTTTTCTTAATAGTTGGATAGAATTTCATAGTGTATATGCATCATATTTACATTATTCATTCATCACATGAAGGATATTTGAATTGTTTCCAATGTAAGCTATTATGGATAGAGTGTCAGTGAACATGGCTAAATAAGTATCTGTGTAATAGAATATTGATTCTCAGGCAAAATCCTTTTATACTGTCTTATCCTTCCTAGATGATCTAGAGAAATCTTTCCTCCCTGAAATGCTCTACTCTTCTATTTTGTGACATGTAATATATTAAGTAGAACTGAACATACTGAAAATAAGTTCAACTAAATAAATTATGAAAATTCAATCTGATATAAATATATATTCATATGTGTACAACATGCATATAATTAAATATATATAATGTGTACAGAGATTGATATATAGATATATACACAGTCTTACATATGTCTCAATAAGATATCATTACTTTCTTTGTTCATGGAGAAACTGCATGTGAATTATGATATCCCCGTTGCATAATTTATTGATGCAATTGAAAGGTAATGAATTTCTTCTCTCATTTTATAACATCCTGTGCTCACATCGTGTTTCCACTCATCAAGAGGTGAGCCTAATATGATTGCTCAACAATTGCCATTGGCCACCATTGTTTTCAACAGAATGTAGCCTAAATTAGGTACTGTATTAATGGGTTTCTTCATACTTCACTCATTTTAAAGGTTTTACAAGTACTAAAGCATTTGATGTACTAATTCTACTTCCAGAACTCTGATCAGCATGATCTTGCACAGTCAGACTCATTACTTTGATGCTCACCAGAAATCTAACTATAATGGCTTTAAGAAAAACAAAACAAAACAAAAAAGGAACTCAGTGAGCTTTTAGAACAACTGCTCTACAGTATTGGTGGCAATGACTGATAAGTGCTGAAGGAGCCAGTTTGAAGAACAAAGGCTCATATCATTCAAAGAGGGTGTATTACAAATGGAAACAAACTATCTAAAGTGTTCTACCTGCTGTACAATGTTGCTTAGAGCTACTACTATGTTTAAGTCTTATTTTGACAAGGAAAAATTTTTCAGTGTGATGGAAAATGATTGCATGGATTGTGAAAGTATTGTAAGCTGAACTGGGTCTGTAGACCCAGCAGTGCTTATAGCTGAAAATGAATGAGCTACCACTAGAGCTATTAACCTTGGCTAACTTATGAGATTACATATTACTATCCTCTTCTTGTTTGCATGCCTAAATTTGTTTCTTGTGTTGTATATATATTTTGCTTTCACTTTGGTCCTTATGGTCTCCTTCAAGCTTTTAGTGCTTTCCATTTTATTTATTTAAACATAGTATTTATATACTTTGTAGTTACTGTTGTATATCAGTCTTATTTATACAAATCACAATGCTACTTTAAATGATGTTAATGTCATCTTCCTTCTACTTTATTGCTATGATACATTGGCATTTGAATTGTGTCTTTGAAACATTTATAATGTAGTGATATTAGTGACTTAGGTTCAACATGCTACAGTCACTTCTCCCTCTTGAGGTTTAGATTCTATATAGATAATGAGTATAAGGGTGGAAATGGATGTCAAAGCATGAGCACACTTGACAAGGCATACTAGTAAACTCATGAAATCAGTTGGCCAAAAGGTACATAGGAGGGATGAGTGAGCTCAGGAGATGTTGGCTCTTGTTTTAGAGTGGACATGCTCCTCAAATACTTAGATTCACTATTTCTTTATTCAGAGTAAAATAAGTATACATTAAGTACACTTTCCTTATTCCTCTGCAGGTCATAATTGAGAATATTTTAAATATAAAATATTGACCTTATCTTTTCAAAGCATATATAAATAAATGCAGATGTATACATTGTTTCAAATTTAAACATACATGAATTCTTGGAAACCAAAAAAAATTTTTGTTTACAGTAAATAGGGAGAAAATGTTAAGTGTTAACCCTTCCTCATGCAAAAGTTTCTTATACGGAAGAATGTATCCTAAAATAAATTACTGAATGTTGAAAGTGCCATTCATTATCTTTCATTAAGTGATATTATGAACCAGAAGAATCGAAGCTGGAAAGGACAGATGCATATTCTCTAACATGATTCTAACTGGTGGACTTGTGTGGAGATAAAATTACTTTCTTCAAGACTATAAATCCTAATTTTGTTTTGATCTCTCTCTCTCTCTCTCTTCCTTTTTTGGAGAAAGAGTGGGTGAATGAACGTGAAGTTTGGGTGAGTAGGAAGGCATGGAAGACCTAGGAGAACGTGGGGAGGAGAAAACATGTTCAAAAGTGTATTGTCTAAAAAAATAGAGGGAAATTAAAGTTTAGATCCAACTTGAATATTGAGTATACTTGGTGATGTGACCTGCAACTTGAATTCCCATCATTTCTACTCCATAAAAACACAAGAATCATTTATTAGGAGCCTCTGTTTCAGCTGCGGAGGAATAGGTATATATCAAGAAATATTACTGAGAGGATATATTTTGTAGAGTAAATAGTAAACACATTTTGTTCACATAATGACCAAAAATATTCAGTCAGAAGACAATTGTCAAAAATACACAGCAAATTAGTCTGGCACGGTGTTCTAAATCTGAACCCAATGCCTGAGAAGTGGAAGCAGGAAGACTACTAGGCATTCAAAGGAAACCTGGACTGCCTAGTAAATTTCTATGCCCTTAAGTTTTACTTAAAAACACATACACATAAACAAACAAAACAAAACGGATGGCAGGTGACATGGTTTGACAGATAAATGCATTTGGTGCCATGCCTGACTATCTGGCTTCAAATCCT
The DNA here is from genome assembly GCA_907164525.1 of Lophiomys imhausi. NCBI lineage: Eukaryota > Metazoa > Chordata > Mammalia > Rodentia > Muridae > Lophiomys > Lophiomys imhausi. Next base: position 13,911,406 of record CAJQZJ010018033.1, on the reverse strand, counting down.
GGATACTACATGATAAGAGAAAACCAACTCCCACAAGTTAACTTCTGACCTATTCACCCACACTGTGACAAATATATCCACACACATCCACATGCAACAAAGAAATAAATAAGTAAGCAAATAAATTAATAAAAACATATTGTATATTTTGGGGTCTTGTGGAACTCATAACAGTAGAAGTAGGGGCTCCCCCTGGCTCTTTTGTCTCAAGCTTTAATTATGAGGGGATCTGCTTTGTCTTACTGCCACATGATACACCATGAAGTTCTGCCTTTTTCTGAAGGTAAATGGAAAAGAAGTGCATCTGGAAGAGAGGAGAGGTGGAGGGACAAGGACGGGAGGAGAGGAAGTAGGAAAACTGAGTTTGGGGTGTAATATATGAGAGAACAAACAAACAAGCAAACAAATACATAATTTTAAATTCAAACAATATTTAGATTCAAAACAATCATTATATCAGGTATGGTAGTACATAGCTGTAATCCCAGAATTTTAGAAACTGAGGCAAGAGACTGAGTTCATCCTTGACCACATAAATTCATGAATAGCCTGAGTTATAAGGAACTGTCTTCAAAAAAAATAGAAAGTGGAAAATTATAGACTGAAAAATAATATAACAAAACCATGGCATTTGACAAGGATTAAAAACTATGTGTGATGATGTGAGACACACCACAAGGTCAGGAGTCAAATAGCAAAAGTTGACAAAATTATTTTTCAGCTTAAGGAAGAGAATTTATATCAGCTGAGACAAAAAAAAAATTTGCAGGAGTGCATTTGCTATGTAGCAGAAACTCATTTGTTTGTAGGGTAGTTATGACAAACAACTCTGTTGTGAAAACAATATGAGTAAAAGTAAAGAAAGTTGACTTAGGAGTTATAGTGTTAAGCCAAGTAAATGTACTAGTTTAAGACAGAGCCAGAATGAGTAGAGTACCATGGATTTGAAATGCATTTGAAATTCATTGACAGCTATGGATATAAGAATTGGAAGAGCCTAAATGTAATGTCAACTTCTCCTTTAAATAACTTAATAGAGCCACACACTTAGCAGGAGCAAATAATGAAAATGGACAATGGAGGGTTAGGAATGCAGCCTAATTAGAAAATATACTCAACATATACCCAGCTATGGAATCAATCCTGATGCCCCCAAAATGAAGACAAAAATAGCAATTTTGACTACTGGTTGTATAGTTTCCATCGAAAATGCAAATGTAGATATTTATAAACTAATAAAACAAGTGTGACTTTGGTACTAAATTTGTTTAAGGGAGACTAAAAGATCATGTATAGTCATTATCATTCTAAGTTATCTTTAGTTATTTCTAAAATTTTAATTAATGTAATATAAGTAAGTTAAACTGATATTTTCAGACATGTTTGTGGGGACTCTCAAAAGAAAGTAAAGCTCTGAAGAAAAAAGTCAAACCAAAAACTTATTTCTGTCTTTGAGTCAAAGAAACATTGCATCTGTGAAAACAAGCTATTTTGGGCTAGGACAGTGAATTTAATGTAACTGTAAGATACAGATGTGAGGCAGTAAACATAAAGTTTGTGGAGGATAAAATTGGTTTGGGGAAGATTATTTGTACAGATCCATATTGCCATATTAATTTCCAACTTTTGGTGTTTCATTTGTCATTCTAATGTAGGAAGGGTCTCATCGCAATGTATTTCATAGTTTAATTTGAATATAAGAGAACAATCTACCCCTTTTTTATGTGTTGTTTCTCAAGTGCCCTCAGCTTAAAGTAAATATAAAATTTCATATATTTTCGGAATGTGTCATTCCTAATATTTTTAACTGAGAAAAAAAATCTCAAGTAAAACAGAAAACATATGAGAGACTAGTGGGTAAAAGTAAAATCCTGAATGAACACATCACTAAGTAAGTTGTTACAGAACAATCTCATAAAGATGTAATAAAAGAATCATCAAAACAGTATAAGAGGAGAGTAGTATCTCAATACATGCAAGGAGCAGATACCTCATGAAGAGAGTATCTGTTAGCAGAGATAAACAAGAAAGAATGTGATAAATGGTATGTTGTTTCGATACTTAGGATACATTATTGGTAAATATAATGATAGTGATCTATTTTGATTGCAAAATGATTTACTTGAATAGTCAAAAAGGGATAAAAAAGTAAGTTTAGAGCAGAATTGAGGCTGCATAAAAACATACAAGAATTACAAAGATATGTGAGTGGAGAATGTTTTAATAGCATTTCTAGAAATGGTAATAAAGAGATGTCTCAATATCTATATTTTAAAATATTGCATTTTCTTAACTGTTTATAATATCAGTAGCCATAGAACACCTTTTAGAGCAAAATATGATGTGGTGTGTGTATATTTACTCTAGGTATAATTTGGGTCAATATTTCTGATCTATATTCAGAAAAAAAGAATTTACATTTGAATTACAATGATTTACATATAAATATACAAAGAAAGGAAAATCACAAAATCAGACTGTAAGATAAATGTCTTTTCTGGAATTAAAATGGCTAGTGTGATGTTGGAAAGATGAGACAAATAATACACAAATTTATATAAACATCAGCAGGCTGACTAATGTCCCCCACTCAGGTTTAATAGCAGCTTATCAACCTTCCATCTTTCTACTCCTTACTACACTAACATCTGCTTTACTCAATCCTGAAATAAAATACACATCTAATTTTCTTAGAGCACTGTAAAAATGTTCAAACACAGCCCAGGGTGAGGATGTGTTTCTAGTGCAAATTGCTTTTTAATATTCCTAGATATATAAACCTCCCCTCAGCCCTCCTCTTCACACAACTTCAGATTAACCTAATGATCTGACTATAATAAATTGTCGAATTGCATTTTGCTGCCAAATGTTTTATAGTTAAGCTGTTCCTTTCTGCTTGCCCCTTTTTGTTCAGCCAAATGATATGCTGCTCAGTTCCATGGCATAGTAAAAAGTGATACACAGGGATTTGGAATGAATGTAATCATGTACACAGCAAGACAAATATCATTAATTTATTTCCAATTCAATATACAGAGCATATTTTTATTTAGTAGTAGAAATACAGGTTTATTGAGAAAACATAATATAGAGAGATTTATTTTATTGTTGCTTAACATTCAAACAATAATATTTGTTAAAATACCATGATAATTTCCAATAATAAATATTGGATAGTGTTTCCCTGTTCAAGAAGTGTTTTATATATTCGAATTTCATTGTTAGATGAACAACTTATAATTATGTAATAATAACATTTGTCTTATGTGTACCTAAAGTACAACTTTTCACTAAGATTTAGGTGGCAGTTGATCATTACAGGAATATAGTGTCGGTACTCTGAGAAGAAGAAGCGAAGCCACAGGCACATTGCTACAGTTGTGATAAGGCACTAATAGTGACAGTTGCTTGCCTTTTTTTTTTTTTTTTGGAGTCTTTATTTCAAGGTCTATTCATTTTCAGGATCACTATAGTCATATTTCATTCAGTATATAATACATAATATTAAACATGTAACTTCATGTAGCTTTTACCATACAGGTTTCAATTTTACATATTTGAATTGTTTTTAAATCAATTATCAATACATATCTTCATAATAAAAATTCAGATTTACAAGGTACCCAGTTTTTAATTTATAAAATTAGAAAAATATATACTATTTCCCAATACCTAGAATATCTCAAGGACTAATTAGAAGTTCCTGATATATGTTCTTATTAGTGCAACTTGTGCCTAGAAATGAAATAGTTGTTTTCAAGAAGATACACATCATTGATGTTACTCAATTTCATGTTAATAACTTTTAATTAAAAGTGAATTTGTCTAATTTATTTAGGCAACATTTTAGGTCATATTCGCTGATTTCACCCAGTTTTTTGTTCACTTACATTTTTTTTTTCTTACACTAAGTTAGAATCAAACCTACAGTCTAATACTTTGAATTCTTGTAATTACTGTTAATCCACAAATCCCAGTCCTACCCAATGCTTTACTAATGCTTCCAGGTAGTGTAAAAATCCCTATGGAATATATCTTCATAAAAGAATGCCCTTTTACTCAATAGTATATCATAAAAATGGAGATAAGCTATAAAAATCTGTAATAAAAATATGAGATAATATTAATGAAAATAAAATTTCATGTGACACATTTCCCATGTGAATTAATTTATAAATCACCTATTGTAACCAAATCAATAAAATTCCTCTATACATATCCACCACAGTTTTTACATATTTATCTGTTGATTGGCATTTATGCTTTTTCCATTTATCAGGAGCCTTGAACATTGCTTTATAAATACAAATGTGCAAGAACCTGTACCATTTGGTAATTTAGTGTCTTTGGGTAGCTAGTCAAGAAGAATTTACCTTGATCATATTATATTTCTACTTTTAGTTTTAAGAGTCTCTAAGTCATCACTGTTTTGCTGTAAAGAGATGAAATGACCTCAGAAACTCCCATAAAGAAAACAGTGATTTGGGGTTTACTTGCAATTTCATAGGCTTATCTTCCATTACTATTATGGGATGGATCATGGCAGCACATATGGAATGGTAGCAGTGACTGAGAGCTACATCCTGATCTACAGGCAGCAGGTAGAGAGAGACAAGGTTCTCTGGCCCTGACAGGCAGCTTTTAAACCTTAAAGCCCACCTTTAGGGCACATTTCCACTATCAAGGTCATTAGTCTAATCCTTCTAATGTTTTTGAAGAGTTCCATTCCCTGAACTAAGCATTCAAACATATGAACCTATGGGGGACATTCTTATTCTGACCACCACAATGAGAAGCCTCAATGACTTCCGTAGTAGCTGTCACAATTCACATTTCCAATTAGTCAAAGGGCTCTGTATTTGCAACATCCCTTGCCAGTATTTTTGTTTTGTATCTTAAGGACAGTTATTCAAAGCAGTCATAATTTGCATTTCTATAATGGCTAGATATTTCATGCAGTTTTTCAAACATTCATTGGTCTTCATATTTTTGCTAACATCTCTCATTCAAATATAATAATGAGTTTCATTCTGACACTTTCATACCTTTTTTATTTTGGTTTTTCAAGACAGCATTTCTCTGTGTATCCCTGGCTGTTCTGGACTCACTTTGTAGACTAGCCTAGCCTTGAACTCAGAGATCAGCCTGCCTCTGTCTCCTGAGTGCTGGGATTAAAGGTGTGTACCATCACTCATGGGAATTACAGACAGCTGTGAACTGCCATGTGGGTGCTAGGATTTGAACGTGGGTCCTTTGGAAGAGCAGCCAGTGTGCTTAACTGCTGACCCATCCCTTAAGCCCATCATAGTTTTTTTTTTTAATTTTGATTTTGAGTTGTTTTTATCTTTTTGCATGATTTCATTCACGAGTACCATATTTACATCATTCCATTCTACTCCTCCTTATCCCCATTACAATTTTTCCTGTGTCCTACAAGTTCATTGCCTTTTCTTCAATAATTATTGGTGGTGTGAGTGTATGTAACACCTGATGAGTTCATTTATTTTTGTTCATGTGTATATGTGCTTAGTACAAATGATATGGTATAAGATAACTAAGTAGAAGGCTAATCTCTGTAGAAGATTGATTCTTCCTCTCTCAGTGATCACTAAGTGCCTGTAGTTCTTCATCTAGGAGTGGGACCTCATGAGATTTACTTCATCTGCCTTGAAATGTTAGCAGATGCTGGCACTGTTCAGTTTCTTTTTAGGAGACCATAATGTTAAGATTTTGTGGTTGTAATTCTCTGCCATATATAGAAGATATTATACTGAGGCAGAATTCCTGACAGGCTGACTCTTACAATCTTTCCACTCTCTCTGCCAAGTTTTTTTTTTCTCCAAATTTTAGGTTTACAAGTCCTGTGTAGATCCATCAGTTATTTCTAATATTACCTTAACATGATTCTTTTCAACTAATTTATCTATGTGTCAATAATTATGATAATATGTCATTAAAAAGAAATAATCATATGTAAGAAATAACCATAGGATAATATTTATTTGTGTGACAAACTAATGCATTATTTAATTAAACTAAATGATAAATTACTTAAAGAAGAAAAACAAAAGATACTCTGCAAAAGAATTTCACCCCAAAAACATAAAAGGAGCATAGAAAAAAATCAAAATGTCTGTATGTATTCACTGGTGAATGTCAATTTTAAGTTGCCATTATCCAAACTTCCTAAGTACATGGAAATATTGAATTTCACAAAATAAAAATAAATATGTGACAACTTGATAAATGATTAATATCCTATTATCTTATTGAATTACTAGATATCTTTACATTTTAACATTTTGTCTTCCTTACTTTACTCATTTCTTCTTTCTTTCCTTTCTTTTTGTGGTGTTGGATATTGAACAGAACCTTACCTATGTGAGACAAACACTCCAGTACTGAGCTTCATCCCCAGCTTCGACAAATTTGTCTTCAACAGGACATTAGACTTTACTATCTGTGACTTCCCCTTTAACTCTCCTGCTCTTCCATGCTAGAGAGTTCTACCCAGAGCTCTGAAAGGAGCTGTCATCTACCTTCATACCACATAACTTTCCACTAATGAGTGCTCTATCAGCTAAGGTTACTATGTTGTATTTTTTTAAACAGATTCTTTTAGTTAATTTTGTAAACTACATAATATCCTGACTGAAAGAATAAAGGACTTATCCTTGTAATATTCAGGAAAAAAATTAAGATTTCATTGGGAATCTAAAATAAAATCATCTATATAGAATGAAAACCATTATATTTTCCTCATGAAAGCTCCCATATACCATCATGTTCACACTGTGAATGGCGTGTGGGATTCAGTTAATTCATAAAAAAGTGAGATATTTATGCTAATTTTATAAGTACTTTTATAATCAATAATTCTAAAGCTTAGTATATATAAAATAATGTTAAGTGTAGAAATGAAGGGGAGGGAACAAAGTGAGACAATTTTTTTTTTACTTTATTTTTTATTTCTTCAAGTTACATCTCAATTGCAATCCCCTCCCCACTCACCCCTCCAGTCCCACCCTCAACCCCCCATCTTCTTCCCTTTTATTTTTTTTTAGGTTTAAGGTATATCTTATTCCTCCCAACAGCTCCCTCTTTCAGTCCAACAAATGGCTCTTTCTCTTATAATAATAGATACAATACAAAACAACAGAGGTAATTAGGCCACAGTTATGAGGGTTATATGGCTTAGCGTACATTCCCAATGTCCAGTCCATATGTATTTGGCACCTGACTTTAACATTCTAATATCTAACCATCTCCATGAGTTTAAAGTTCTATATCTAACTCAACTTTCATACTAACTTGCATCACAATTTTAAAAACATCTTCTCAGATCCATAACACACTCTTGATTCCTAAACAGCTCAAAATTTAATTATGAGACTCTAGCTATCTATTCTTCAACCACCTCATATACTTGAGAGGCATAAATATATCTGATTATATAGGAATTGCAGGGCCTGCAGCTTCCAAAACTAAGAAATGACATACCAGTGGCTGCCTGGACAGTTCCCATTTTCTCTCCATACATTACAGCATCAATATTCAGTCGTTTGGCCCTGTTTCTCTGACAGACATTGATTGTAGAGCAGGGTTTATGAAGGACTTGCCTACCCTGTCTTGGCAGAGCTAGGCTGTCGACTTACCTGCTTCCAAGTTTTGTCCTTTTTGGACAGCATTCTGTCTACAGTTGGAGCAAGGTGTTTTTCCTGTCAAGAGATAGGCTTGCCACTAATTCAATCATCTCCCACTGGAGATTCTTCGATGCTCATCTTCTGCTTGGAGTAGAATAGGGGGTGCTGTCAGGAGTTGATGTGTCTCGATATCAAAAGAATCTAAAGAAAACATCTTTGAATGCCATATTCTGCAGATCTCTTGAGGTTTTTGAAGAGGCCCTATCTATCTCTTATATTAGGATAAGCAGATGTTGCTTGTCTCTTAGCAACTTGATTTCTGATTAGCTTAGAAAATAACTATCATAGACTGTCATAGTACCTAACACAATGACAGGCTTGCATGATTATTAGTTTTCATTTCTTAATTATCCTAAACAGTTTATGACAATTAGTAGTAAAAGGCTGAAACTTCACATTTTTTTAAAAAGTAAAATTCACAGGAAGATGATGAAAGGTTTATATAATATATTAATGGAAGTGGATCTTGAACTAAATACCCTAAGGGAATATTCTCTAAGCTGAGTTTTATATAACCATAGTGTGATAATCTTTTTTTTTTTAAGAAAAACTTTGCCATTAGTTAATAAAATCATGAATCAACACGGAAGGAAAGAGGTTTGTTTGAGATACTACAGTGAGATTCAGATATGAGATGATAAAGGTCTCCTCAAGGCCATGCCACATACAATGACAACATTGAAATAAAATTGACAATATGAAGTTAGAAGGAAGTATTTTTAACAAAAATTGTGTATTTATAATGAGGAAGGAAAAAGTCAAATGTGGTAAAAGATATACTATAATAGATGATGGGATTATAGACCTATGTAGTGAATGGCAGCGAGAAAAACAGGTTGCTTGTAGAATGTGAAATTCTTGGTAGCTATAAAAATATAAAAATAATAGAATACACAGCTGGCTTTGGATTGTTTTAATTTTCTGTGTTACAGATATAATCTAAAGCCTTATGTTGCTTGGCAAGAGCTCCATTACCTGACTACATCCCCAGCCAATACAACTAAAAAGTTAAATGGAATGGTGAAGTAGTTAAGCTGTGTGCATTCAGATTTAGATTCCAGTTTCAATTTTAATGAGCATGTCTCTAATTTTATGTATTAGATTTTTCATGGTAGAGATGTTACTAAGGATTTCAGAAAATTCACATGCAATAGCATGAGAAGCTGTGAAATTCTTCAATACATAAATTGTACTTTTCTTCAAAGAGACAAGATGATCAGAGGCCTTATAAATTCTTGTCCAGAGATTTCAACCTTGTGTATATATATTTATTTGTTTCAAAGAAATATATCTAATATGATGAGATTTTTTTAGAAATTTCATGTAATTAGCAGAAAATGCTTAATAGCAGGGATTGATGACAATAATTGTGTATATGAAAGAATAGGCACCATTTGAATTTAGCCCATGAGTAATAATATGATAAAATCTGTACTATGTAATCCACTATTTTCAAACTCTGAAAATATATGACTTATTTGAGAATTTTTGGCAACAATGAAAGAACTGGTAAGAAGTTGGGAAATAAAAGCCAGTATTACTACCAATATCTTCTATTTACATGTTACTAGAATGCAGTCATTTTAATACTTCAAAAATAATCATTTTTTTAATAATTTATTTTTTATTTCTTCAAGTTACATCTCAATCACAATCCCCTCCCTACTCCCCCCTCCAGTCCCACCCTTCCACCCTCCTCCCCCTCAGCCCCCCCATCCTCTTCCCTCTCTTCCCTTTTTTTTTTTTTTTTTTTTAGTTTAAGGTATTTTTTTTTCCCCCCAACAGCTCTCCTTTTCAGCCCAAAAAATGGTTCTTTTTCTTATAACTATAAATACAATACAAAACAACAGAAATAAATAGGCCACAATTATAAGAGTTATATGGCTTAGCATACATTCCCAATGTCCAGTCCATATGTATTTGGCACCTGACTTTAACATTCTACTATCTAACCATCTCCATGTGTTTAAAGTTCTATATCTAACTCAGCTTTCATACTAACTTGCCTCATAATTTTAAAAACATCTTCTTAGATCCAGAATGCCCTCTTGATTCCTAAACAACTCAAAATTTAACTATGAGACTCTAGGTATCTATTCTTCAACCACCTCAGAGACCTGAGAGGGATAAATATATCTGATTATATAGGAAGTGCCGGGCCTGCAGCTTCCAAAACTAAAAAATGACATACCAGTGGCTGCCTGGACAGTTCCCATTTTCTCTCCATAGATTACAGCATCAATCTTCAGCCATTTGGCACCATTTCTCTGACAGACATTGGTTGTAGAGCAGGAATTATGAAGGACTTACCTATCCTGTCTTGGCAGAGCTAGGCTGTCGACTTACCTGCTTCCAAGTTTTGTCCTTTTTGGACAGAAGTCTGGACATCTAAATAGCTGAGCACAAAGGGACTGAACATCAAATGATTCTATTAACATTTTTAACCATTTTTCCATTCTTATTTGGGCCCCAAACAGGTTTACTAC